>JALBCR010002181.1:0-222500 GCA_030710515.1 Abscondita cerata
AAGTTATCAGTATTGCTGTCCTTAGGTCGATACTGCAAAAGATGTGCTTGCTTGTAGACCTTAATATTGGCGGACGTTAATGTGCTTGCTTGCGCGAATCCAACTGGCGGTGTCATTGCTAGTGTTTCTTCCAGGGTATCCTGTAGAACTGATGGAGACTCTCCTGTATCAGGTGTCTCATTCTCTTTGTTGGACTTATTCTGTTGTGTTTCCGGTTCAGCAAGAACCGTATCTGTTGTGTCTGCAGCCAAAAAGTCATGATCTTTAAAGACGTGGCGATCATTGGCTCTATTCCACATTTACGAAAACCATTGACTGCAATAGACTGTTGGGCTGCCTCACTGTAAGCTTCGCCAAAGAGGTTTGCTGGAATTGAAAGACAGTTATTGCTCTTCCTGGGTTATTGCGAAGATACTTCTCAACTGCGCGGATGTAGTATTTGTTCACAGGCCCCATAAAAGACACATCCAGTGGTTGGAAGCCTGTGACTGCAGTGTGGCGGCAAACACAAGACGGTGGTGTGATTTTTTCTTGCCAATTCAATAAAATCCAAATTTTTAGTGTGCGTTTTATGTCCATCCAGAATCAGGAGAGCTGGATCATCTTCCGTTGGCTTAGGAATTTGGAGGAAATGTGTAAACCATTCTGTAAAAATGTCCAACTGCATCCACCCTGACGAATGACAAGCAAATGCTGTACCTGGTGGTGCCCCATCTTGAAGTTCCACCTTCATTCTTTTCCGAGGAAAATAATAAAAGGGGAATAAAGTTTCCACCAGCCGCCATACAAATTACAACGGTGCTTAATATTCCTCGCTCTGCTGAGGTGATAGCGCCCACCTGCTTCTTTCCTTTTTGCGCCAATATTTTAGAGCTCTTACTCTGCACTGTCGTAAAGCCAGACTCATCTACATTGAAAATACGATGAGGTGGGTAGCTTTTTAGACCTTACCTCTTCTAGAAGGTCAAAAAATTTGTGACACTTACTTTATTAAAGCCCTGTGCTCGAGCAAGAGAGGTTGCTTCTGGGCTTCTTAGTGTCAGTTCGGATGACGTTTTCTAAAAGCAGAAATCCATGCTTTTCCAGCCATTTTAGTATCTTTACTAAACTTATGTTCTATATTATTGCGTTCAGCCAACTGATAGGCCAGTCTCCGTACATCTTGTAGAGTTAATCCGTAGAATCGCTTTTCCATTTCTAAAATGTGATGCACTAATTCTTCTTCTTGCTCCGGACTAAAAGTTGGACGGCAAGATCCCAAAATTTTTATTTTCAACAGCTTCTTTGTTTATTCCTTTTACACGTCTTTTGAGCGTCGACCGAGGAACTTTGAATTCTTTGCTAGCCTTGAGGAAGCCCATTTCTTCGTTTTTTACAGCCCTTATAGCTTTTTCCATTGAATCTGGGTCCCATGTCTGTTGCTGCGACTTCCGTTTGTATGTACTTGGCATTATCTAAAACAATACTAAACATTATTTAAAACTGGAAAAGCTACTATTTAGACGGGTAAAGTGGTCTACCTAGGTCACTTTACCTAACCACTGAGTAGGCCACTTTACCCGAAACGCCATGCGACGAAAAAAGGAAACTGCTCAAATGTCAAATGAGGTTATATTATCAACGTTTGCCGTGAAATAACTAGTTCAATATAGAGACTAAACCGATAAAATATCACATTCTTTATAACTTTTGTTGAGCACAGTAATTTATCACAATGTTTACACCACTTACCTTAGATCAAAGACCACAAAAATCACTTTTTTGTAATAAAATCTTTCCACGTGAACCAAGCGCGTCCGTGTTTACTGGAGCAATATGGCATCGGGCATTGAACTGTTTCCACACGCCGTTGACGGATGGCGCTAATTAGTTGGTTTTAAAAGAAAGTGGCCACTTTACCCGTCTGGGTCACTTTAACAAACCTTCCCTATTTCATACACTAAATTATAACTTCACACATTAATAAAAATGCAGTATTGATTTTTTATACAGGTGCGTATTCTTATCAGATTTATTTCAATAAGTACAGCTTATATTATTATATTTTCGGCAACGTTAATTTAATACATTAATTTTAATCAGTATTTAAAGTCAGTTTTAATGGTATGATCAAAGAAAAAAAAGTATGTAATTTTACACAAGTTTATTACTCTACATCTTGTATAAAGATGTTTTTCTAATTTTGTCGTATAAAGTGACAATTTTCATAATCAAAAACAGGTGTTAAAATGGCCCACTTTTCGTAACTAGTTGTAAAAAATAAATTTTCTTTACTTGTCAGATGCTTTTGACGTTAGTTCTGAAAATGGTAACTATGGTAACATCTGTCACACTAGATTAGAATTTCAATTCGAAATATTAATTTTTTTTTCAAAATTAGAAAATATTGTATGTGACACGTAACGAAGTATAGTTTTTGTAACGAATGTAATATTGCATTTAGGCAATGCTAACATTATTAGTGCTATTTTTACTCCCGTATGTAAATTATAACTTCACACATTAATAAATATGCATGAAGTTCAAATTTCTATACCGGTGAGTAAACTACAATGCTTATTTTACGCACTGCCGATGCCACCATAAGAGCAAATATACTCAGTGGCACAGTAGAACATTTCTAGATAGTTGTAGTAAGCAAAAAGTTTAGCATGGAAAGTGTATTATTCATAATCAAAGTAGGTTCAAAATGGTCAACTTTTTAATCACTTCTCAGATATTTTGAACATTCGTTTTGAAAATGATTATGACGGTAACAACGGTTACAACTAGATTAGAATTCAAAATAGTTTTAATTCCATTTTTTATACTGTTTAAAAATTAGAAAAAATATTGTAACATGTAACGAAATATGTTTTCTTATAATGAATGTGACGAGCGTATCACATGGGTTTCGCCACTGGTTACATAAATAACTATTTGACATGTGAAATGTCAAATTCATAGAATTAATTTTAATCAATTTTATGCTTATTAAACTTAGTTTTTAATGGTATGATCGTAGAAAAGTATAGTGTGCACCATGTTTGTAGAAGATTTGTTTTTGCCCCACTCTTGTGTAAAAATCTACTTCAAGTATTTAATACACAATATACTATTTTTTTTAAACTATAAATTTTTAGTAATTTAATCATTCTAAATAATACTTTAAAGAAATCGTTTTTTGATAATTAATTGTAAATTAATTATTATTGGAATAAATACAAAGATCACTGACTTTCATTTAGCAATATATTCCGAGATATTCGTTATATTAAAACATTAAAAAACAAAAGTTGTTGGAAATAAGATTTTCAACAACTTTACTTATACTTTCTTTACCTAAAACGTGTCTTTTATGTGGTTTTATTTCTAAAACATAGCATTTAGATGTGAAGATTTGTTACGTAATTATTTTTTAATTACTAGTCATATATGTATCTTTTGAAAGTTGGATTCTATAATATTTAAGGTTGATCTTCTTTTTTATCCTTCGTTAACTTTTATAGCATTTAAAATATTTAAAGGAAATTTACAACGATTTCCTTGCCTAATATTATTCAATACAATTTCTGAGTTAACAATTTGACAGAAAATCTACCAACTTTAGCAGCATTATTTCTTTCCAAAAGATAATATCTCATTGATGAATTTTAAAAATAATTTAATTTTAGTCTTGATGTAGATGACAAAATAGCATTTGTTTTTCAGTGATTTCTTTTAATCTTATTGTGGAATTGCTTTTTTCTAGACAAATAGCTATTAATTTTATTGCATCTTGCATAGTGTCGAGATTACGAGCAGAATAAATACACTTCACTTCTAAAATAACTTCGTCTCCAATTATTTCCAAAAAAGTTATTCATTTCATTAATTAAAGTTGCAATTTTATTTGCCATCAGGAGAAACTCCGAGGAAACCATATCGTAAATCCACCCAGAGTTCTAATTTTTCCACTTTTAAATTATGTTGGTTTTGGAACCGTTCGATAGCGACATGTTCTTTTTGCATGGCCATAATTTAGCTTCTGAATAAAATTGGTGAACTATATAATTTTCATAAATTGTATTACACAAATAGCTAACTGAAATTTTTTGTCTTCTTCGTTGACCTATAAATAAGTGTATAGCCAATCAGGAGTTCCATTTTTCCCGCATTCGTTTCGGGAAAAATTACAACAACAGTGGCATTTAAGACATTGTCATAATAACATCGTAATCCAAATATAATATTTAGTTGTTTAAAATTATTTACTTTCCCAATGATTTTTGTTAATAAAAACAAGAATTAACGTTCAAAATACACACAGTTATTAAAAATTTATAGTGCAATCTATCCAGTATGTATATTACTGCAACTAAAAACGTCAACTCATAGCACTCAGCTAACTATATTAAAATTTCACATTAATGTAAAATAGTAGCTCAATATTTATTAACGGAATATTTGCTCAATACAAAAATATTGTACAAACCTACTTGCGGGAAGATTATTCTAGAATTCGCACTATTAAAGGCATCGAGCGAACTAGGCTCATGTAAGAAAAAGGTCTTCCCTGAACTTGGTTTGCTTTAAATAACTATTAAAATACTCCAATAAAATTTCTTAAATTATAAATTTACTTTAAGTTTTTGTAGTATAGAGTCAACTACTCTACTAAAGAGAATCTGACTCTGTTTTTTGGTGGTACTATCTTAAACAATCATTTACAGGAAAAGAGTGTTTTTGCATCGGTTTTATTGATAACTTTTTTCATGTACGTTTCCAAAATTAACCACCTGTAATTTTTGTATGAAACAGCAATGGCCATTGGTATTTTTGTTGTACCTCAGTCCTGCAAGATACACTCTAGCTTCATAGGAACTGGCGTTAAATTAAATTCAGTCTCTTGCCCATGGTAATGGAAACGATTCTCCAGCTCTATCGCTTATTTTCATTACTTATCAAGGAGATGGCTTAATTTCAACAATAGTAAATTTTTAAAAATATGGCATAAGCAGCTGTTACGTCTAATATTTATTTTGATATTACTTAATTCCAAGTTAACTTTCTGCACATATTCAGTTACCTAAAGAAAATGGCGGACCTTTGAACAAACAGATTACGAACGTAGTGAAAAACAAATATCAACCATAGCAGCTCCTAAATTGAGTAGTTGTGGAGCAATAGTAAAATCAGGTTTGTGAAATTTCCAGTGTGTGAGTGCTATACCATAATAGTTGTGTAAACGTAATTAAATCTATGCCAGCATTCCGTTGATTCATGCAACATCGCCAGTACCTGATTCAAATAGCGCATTACCTATATGGAAATGTGAGTATAGTACATAAAATGTAAGAAGTCCGTTTTCAGATTAGCGCATATATTCTGCTAATACGTACCGAATATACTTTGGTCTTTGTTACACGTATTGTATAAAGAAGACAAAAGATATATAGAATGTTTGTTAGCGCTGCGGGCGGTGAACTAACACACATACATCCTACGTTGAAATGGATTTTCCATTTAAGTACCTGTGACAGAAGAAGACGGCATTATAAAGCGGCACGTTGCACCTACTTACAAATATCGACCGCAAGTTATGATGATCCAGTGGTACTACAAATTTTATTTTTATTTTCTCAAATCGTACCACATAAATGTTATGCAGGTAAGTAACCTGTATATCTATTTTTAAGAAACAAACGAATTAAAGAAAGAATCATTTATTTAAAATATGAATAAAGCTATTGTTACAGCAAACATTAAAAATAATTACTAATGATATAAACATTAAACTTACTGAAGTATCCTACGTACACAATTAACAATAGATTAGGTACCTATTAGATATGTTATTCCAGTATAACTTTCTCTATTAGTTAATTACGTGTATTTAGTAGGTAATTATAAATAATATAAATCTAACAAGGGGAGAAATTTTGTTTAGTTACTTATAATACGTTTAGATACGTACATCGTACTTCAAAATTAAAATGCCCGGAAAGTTTTAAACGAACGTAGTCAAGAACTAATTTGTAACGTATACGAATACTTCTGCCGAGAAAGAGATAATTTTGCTATTTTGGAAAATGTTGAAGCAGTGATAAAAGAACGTGTAGTGCTCTAAAAGTTTGTGAGAAAACAATAAGGAAAATTATTTTGAGTAAACGAACGGGTACTCCATTACCAACAAGGATTAAAAGATCCTGTAAAAAGCCTAAAACTAGAGACATGTCCGAACCATTAAAACATACAATAAGAGATACTGTTTATGACATGTACGCGAAAAAGGAACATGTCACGTTGCAAAGAGTTAAAATGTATTGCATGATAAGGGATTATTGGAAGCATCACTACCAACTATACGTAATATTTTACGAAGCATTGGATTTAAACATAAAAAGACTGCAACCGCAGAGCACTTGCGAAAAAAAAGATGTGGCATTCGCAAGAGTACGATTTTTAAAAATTATATCCACAATATGCAAAAAGAATCGCCTCTACCGGTCGTGTTTCTAGATGAAACCTGGATATTTAATAAAGGGTCAGTGAAAAGGTCTGGCAGGACGATACTCCAAAGTCTGTGAAGAATACACAGTGTTCTTCAACTGGGAAAAGATATATAATTCTGCATGCTGGTAATTCAAGTGGTTTCATTGAAGATGCAAGTTTAATATTTGCCGCAAAATCAAAGTCATCAGATTATCATGACAATATGGATGCAACAGTTTTCGAAAAGTGGTTAAAGGAGCAGTTACTACCAAAGTTAAGCGAACCATCTATAATCGTGATGGATAATGCACCATATCATTCTCGTCTTGTGGAACGGATGCCGTCTTCTAGCTGGAGAAAATTAGAGATACAAAAGTGGCTACAAACCAAAAATATACCCGCTGACAGTGATTTAAGGATAGATCTTTTGCATCTGCTAGCAACATAAAGTGAAAAATGCTACGTAGTTGATAACATTATTTTAGAACATGGTCATTTTATTCTGAGATTACCTCCGTATCACTGTCAATTTAATGCCATTGAAAACATTTGGGAATTTGCAAATCATATTATGATAAAAACATTGGTAGAGATGGATATTCTGACAATAATGTACTACAAATGTGGGAAGAGTCTTTAAAACAGTGTGACGGTGATATTTGAAAAAACAATTTTGCATGCTGAAAAAATTTATATCGGATGGATGGTCACGTGAAAAAGTGCTAGATGTATCGGTAGAACCGTTAATAACCTCTGTCGGTGGTAGTGATAGGGAAGACAGTTATTCGGATTATGACGACAGTGAAGTTCTTTTTAAGACTGCACTTAATTAGTGATTAATTTAATTCTAATTAATTGTATAGGTATTTATTGAAATAAGTACCTATTATTTTTATGTTTACTGCAATGATAAACCAAATTTCTCCTTGTTAGATTTATATTATTTATAATTACCTACTAAATACACGTAATTAACTAATAGAGAAAGTTATACTGGAATAACATATCTAATAGGTACCTAATCTATTGTTAATTGTGTACGTAGGATACTTCAGTAAGTTTAATGTTTATATCATTATAATTATTTTAATGTTTGCTGTAACAATAGCTTTATTCATATTTTAAATAAATGATTCTTTCTTTAATTCGTTTGTTTAAAATAGATATACAGGTTACTTACCTGCATAACATTTATGTGGTACGATTTGAGAAAATAAAATAAAATTTGTAGTACCACTGGATCATCATAACTTGCGGTCGATATTTGTAAGTAGGTGCAACGTGCCGCTTTATAATGCCGTCTTCTTCTAATACAGGTACTTAAATGGAAAATCCATTTCAACGTAGGATGTATGTGTTAGTTCACCGCCCGCAGCGCTAACAAACATTCTATATATCTTTTGTCTTCTGTTTATACTAATACGTGTAACAATATTGACCAAAGTATATTCTTACGTATTTGCAGAATATATGCGCTAATCTGACAAACGGACTTCTTACATTTTATGTACTATATGTACCTCACTTATTTACTGCATTTAAAAATTAATAGCTGGAACTTAAATTATAAAAACAAACTACTTATGGATAAAAATGATTTACTATAAAATGAAAAAATGAAATTGCTCAAAAAATCCAAAATCAATTTAATGAATGCCAAAAGCTTGCCAAAAATTCAAAATTAAATCGCGCGATTCCGAAAATATTTGTGACATTGAACCTTCAATATCAACTATTCAAAAACCGGTCAATATTTCTTATATGCAAAAGCAACAAGATCGTCACAATCGTCCTGAACCTCTCTTATCTCCAAAAACACCGTTTATTAATGAAACTCGTGTTGGGGAAAACAAAACCCGGAATATAAAACACAAACACTGTATTAGGAAGAAACACAACAAGCAACAACTAGTCAGGAAGAACAGTGGAAAACTCAAAAAGCGTGGTTACACGTAGGACGCGCCAAACCTGAAGCTGCTAAGTGAACAAGTTCAAAATTTATTTTTAGAAAACAAGTTCCAAAATAAAACTTTCATTGTAGAAAAAATACAAACAAATAATGCTACGACATCTGCTTTTAAAGTAGGTGCGGACTTTGAACTACTAGATAAACTTAACTTGCTTGAACTTTGGCCATCAGGCATAACGATAAGAAGATTTAATTTTTTCGTTCACAAAAAAAACACAACATCCAGTGATAGCTCACATAATTGTTTAAATGTTTTTTCACCTTAATGTTCAATCTTTGCGCAATAAAATAGATGAAATTGAAATGTTTCTGAATTACTATGAAACTATTGATGTTTTATGTTTAACTGAACATTGGTTGCTAGAACATGAATTAACGTATTCTATTATAGATAATTACTACATGGCTTCATATTATTGTAGAAATACCCCCTATGGTGGTTCAGTTATTTTATTGCGGAAAGGTTTAATGTGTTTAAACTTAAAACAAATTGAAAATTTGTCTGTACAACATGTATGTGAGCTATCAGCTATAAAATGTCAAGAAATAGACCTAAATATAGTATGTGTTTATCGTGTACCTAACAGTGACTATAGTATTTTTCTGAGAACATTCTCTGCGGTAATGGAAACCTTAAAACACTCTTCCGCAATAATAGCGGGTGATTTTAACATACATTTTGAAAAAAAATGATACTCATACAACACAATTTAAGGATCTAATAAATTCTTTCGGCTATACAATTCAAATTACTCAAAATAACACATAAAAATCATTGTATTGATAATATTCTTGTAGATAACATTACACTAAATAATGTAAGTCACAATACGAATGTAATTAGCGCTGGCTTAAGTGATCACTTAGCCCAAATTATAAAATTAGATCTTTATAGACCGCCTGTCAATAGCATTAGTTACAGTAAACCAGTTACCGAGAGAGGGCGTTGTGATTCTTTATTCCATTCTAGATTCAACAAATTGGTCTTTCATTGAAGATGATACTAATCTTGAAATTTTTTTAATAAATTTATTACTATATTAAAAATGCGGTTCATGTTTCATTTCCTATAAAAAATAACTCAATGACAGGTACAAAAACTAAACAGACAAATTGGTTCACAGATAAATTAAAACATATGCGAGACAACCTCTTCTTTATAGCAGACTTACATAAAAAATATCCATTATTACAATTAGGTGATAGTTTAAAAACACTAAAATATCAGTACAAATCAGAAATTAAAAATGTAAAATACGATCCAACGACATTTTTATTAAATCCTCACAGAACACTAGCAAAGCTATGTGGAATATCTTAAACAATAAAAGAAAATTAGGAAAAAATTTGACTGCAAGATTTCTCCCAAAGCTTTAATACTTATTTTTTAACAATTACTGATGATATTCTAAAAAATACAGACTATGCATTCACAGGATTACCTCAAAAAAACAAAGATAAAAAACGCCCAAAAATTACTTTCATTTAAATTATGTTTCTGAGGTCCAAATGCGGAATACAATAAACAAACTTTCAAATTCAAATTGGTACAGACGTTTATAATATAAACAGCACAATGATTAAAAAGAACCAAAAGCATTTTAGTACCCATACTTACAAAACTATACAACAAATGTATCGATGCAAAACTTTTCCCACGGTACTAAAATAACCAAGATATTGCCAATTTACAAAAAAGGTGATAAGTCAAGGTAGTCAATTATAGACCAATTGCAATAATTCCAATAATTAGTAAAATCTTTGAATACATTTTAAAATCACAATTATTGTATCACTTTGAACACAATCAGCTACTTAGTGTTAATCAGTTTGGTTTCCGAGAAAACAAAAGCACTTTGGACGCATTATTGCAATTTGTTACATTTCTGTATAGTAGTATTGACATGGGTAATTACGTTAGTGCTTTATTATTAGACCTAAGCAAAGCTTTTGATTGTGTTTCGCATAAGATTCTATTAGAAAAACTGCAGAGGTATAAAATTGAAAATAGTGCTCTAAAATTTATAAGATCTTATTTTACAAACAGGCAACAGTATGTAGAAATAAATCACGTTAAATCCTGTCACACTACCAATAAATCGAGGTGTCCTCAAGGATCAGTTTTGGGACCTTTATTTTTCCTTAGTTTTTATTAATGATTTAGACAGCTCTGTTCTTTCCGATAAATTTATTTTATTTGCCGATGACATAACGTCAATAAACAAAGATGTTGACATAGACCAACTACGGAAAAAATAAGCAATAGTAAATTACAGATAAACAAATGGTTAAAATATAATGAATTAGTTTTAAACGAGGTCCAAACTATAATTTTTAGTACTAGAGACATTGGAAGCCATCAAAACCTAAATAAATGTAAACTCTTAGGAGTATACTTTGAACCAAATCTCACTTGGTTTAATCACTGCGATGAACTTGCCAAACATTTATCTTCGTTAATCTTCTTATTTAGAAATATAAATGCCTCACAAAAAGTAATGCTGTGCGCATACTACTCACTATTCTACTCAAAATGATTTATGGTATTTTACTATGGGGCACTCAACTTCTGCAATGCGCATATGTTGCTCTACAAAGAAAGATAGTTAGAGTATTAGTGGTGCCAAATATCACGATGACACTATGCCTTTATTTAAACGTTTAAATTTACTCACGCTTCCTGCAGTGTATATTCTGCATGCCTTACTTTATGTAAAACAAAATCAGCAACAATATGAAACTATACAAAATATTCATTCTTACAGATCAAACCCGTTTGTATTGCATACAAACTAATTTATTTTAGAGAGATAGTAGTTATAAAAAATTGACACAACATAATAATATTAACATAAATCTTCACGATAAACAATATTTCTAGTTGTAAAGCTCCGTCCTCCAGTACTTTTTTCAGCATATACGAATTTATACATAATACATGTGCCATACATAACGTTATGTCCGAACAGTAACCTTTGACCTTATTGTTGACCCCATCTAGATATTTTTTTAAATACACGTTAATACTTTTCTTAAGTTATAACGTAATTATATTTCAAAGTATGAAGCATTTTGGATGCGTAGTTTTTGAGTTTTGTCTATCAAATGGTACAATATAGCCAATTTTCAACTTTGACCTGAGTTTAAAATAGACAATTATAAATTTTGAAATGTACTACCCTTTAGACACTTCCCTATTTAATTGCGAGTTGAATGCTACCACATTTGTCTGGATTAACCCAGAAACAAAAAGCCTTAGCGTTTACAGTCCCAAAAAATCTTTAGTAATTAATATATAGATAATTAACACGATCAAACCGTAATCTGTATCAACCTTACACTCGTCTTAAAAAAACCAACAAGCGACTAATTTCTATGGAATAAAGTTTTACAACCATCTACCGAAAACTATAAAAGCACTAGAGATAAAGCAATTTAAAGGAGCAATTAAAAAGTGCCTCATTATCAATAGGATTCACAATAGATGCAATATTTATATTAAAACAAATCACCAAAAGTCTCTGAAATTTAACAAACCAGCTTATATACGTTTTGTGGACATGAAAAAAAGCATTCGATAGAGTACGCATAACAGATATTATACAGATAATGAAAGAAAAACATGTAAATCAAAGAATAATACAAATAGTATATGAAATGAACAAAATTGTAAACAGCAATCAAAGTAGAGAATAATACAAGTGAACAAATAAAAATTAACGACGGTATAAGACAAGGAGACTCACTGAGCCCATTCCTCTTTAATATGATCATGGATAAAATTATAGAACAACTACCAAAAGAAGCAGGATATAAAATGGGAAATACTTACTTCCATATTATATGTTATGCGGACGACGCGGTACTTATCGCCGACTTAGAGGACAATCTACAAAGGCTATTGCATACATTTAACCAGAAAGCTAAACAACTAAACATGATAATCAACACGGAAAAGACGCAATGTATGGTAACAGCCAAAGAACCAATTAGGTGTAAGCTCGAAATCGATGGGAAAAGTATAGAGCAGGTTATGAAGTTTAATTACTTAGGATCAGAAATAACCAGCAAAGGCAACACACAACAAGAAGTAAAAAAGTTAACAATAAAAGCCTTCCGGATATTAGGATGTATGAAAGATATAATATGAAAAAACAAACATCTTAGAAGCGAAAGTAGAGTAAGAATATATAAGACAGCCTTAAGACCAATTTTGACATACGCAGCCGAAACCAGAGCGGACACCACAAAGACAATGCAAATGATGAGAACAGTAGAGATGAAAGTAATAAGGACAATCCATGGCAAAACACTACACGATAGAATAAGAAGTGAAGACCTGAGAGAAATGAGTAAAATACAGGATGTAGCAAAACTAACACGACAAAGAAGAAAACAATGGAATAAACACGTAGACAGGATGGAGAATAACAGACTAGCTAAAAGTGCAAAAGTAATAAACCCGTGGGAAAAGATCTGCAGGGAAGACCACCAAAGCGATGGAGGGAATGTTGGACGTCAACATCAGAAGAGGCTTAAAAACGGTGAAAAACAGGCAAATGCCTACCTATATGGGAAACCATATACGAAAGAAGAAGAAGAAGAAATTTTATATTTATCTTTTTTTTTATTTTGTATAAATGCTTCCCATAATTTTTTAATGCGTGGTTGGAACAATCAATTTTACCTATAGTTTTAGCCATACTTTACATTTTGTCTTAATTTGGCAAACACACTGGAATCCCTATCACCTATAAATTGACGGAATCTTACTCCATGCATTTCCTCGCTAAGATTAAACCCTTCTACTTCCATATTCGATTCCATAGCTGGTGCTGAGCCGTTCCAATTTTTGTAGCAGGTGTGGGTTTTTTGTTTAACTATGCCTTCTGAATTATCTACACAAGCGTCAATGCAACAGTATTTATTTTGGACAGCAATAAATAGAACTTTTCCAGTGTGTCGACCTATAATCCCTATCATTTCTGATAAGGCATTGTAATTATTTCCATAACTATGTTTACTTCAGGAACTATCAACATATACAGTAATCCATGGAGTACCGTCTTCGCATACATGACCCAACCTGATAGCATGTTCTTTTTCTTCAGCGCCAGCTTTTTTCATACTTGTCCATAATAAGAACTTCTATTCCTGAAACAGTTCATTTTGGTAGGTACCTAAAAAATTTGATTGAAACTTACATTTCCTAATTTAAGTTCTATACGACTGAAACTTTTCTTTTCAGGCATCATTGGAATGTTTAAGCAACTATGAAACTCTTTCATAGATAATCTGCCGGTTGCTAATGTTTCCCAAACGGCTCCAACGTTTATTCGAGAACCATACTTGCGCGGTTCTTCGGTTGAAATGTTGAAAATTTTATTGCACATGGTGCATCTTAATGCAACTGTATTAACCAAACCTTGGGAAGTACGTACTTCACTTTTAATAATAATTTTTCCAAACGAACATGTTTGACAGTGATTATACTGTATATCCAATACAGTTTCACGCACATATCCCAACTTGATTACCCTATTGCCGGTAATAACGGACGTTTGTTTTACAATGCAAGGTTCTTTATGCAGAGAGTGGTTTTGAACTCTAAAATAAAAAATTATATTATACAGGAATTGAACTGAGTATTTGGTTTTACGTCCTACCGTTCAAATTCTGCAGAACACATAACACTATACTCTTTTCTTTGTTTGGATTTTGCTTCGTAAGTCTTAAAATTTATGTTTGGGATTTGAAAACTGAAACCGTAACAATAAAAAAAAAAAAATTCACTCAAATCTACCTACAAAAGGTTCCCTTCAACATTATTATTAATGTCCTCCAAAGATGTACTTTTGTTGCTCCTGAAGAAAATTGGTAAATAAAAACTCAAAAAATAATGCAAAATTGTACAAGGTGTTTATTAATGATTTTCATCTAGTTACCTTTGCAATGTTTTTTTCTGTATTAGTTTATTCGTTTTTCTGTTCAATGGTGACTTTTCAATTACTTGTTCGGAGTTTACTAATTACACGGAAAAGTCACAGGTGACTGTGTAAATCAATAATTAACAACAAGATAATTAGAATTTTAATTACAGTAAAACCTCTAAATTTTGGGGTGAGCTTAATAAGCCTTTTAATTGCACTTTCTCTGTTATGACTGTCTATTGTAAATCGAACAAATTCTTTAAATCCGTTCTTAAATACCAGTAGGTAATTAAGCCTCACACAACTTGAACGCTAAGCTGTTGTCTACTAATGAAATTACTTAAGAATGGCCGGAGATGAGAGGTATAATTACATGTATTTTTCCAAGAAAGTTTACAAACAAGTGGCTGTGGCCGTTATCGAGAGGTGGTCGCTATTAGGACGGTCGTTAATATGGATATTTCCGTATAATTGGTTTTGACTTGGAAAACTTGACCGGTTTTAAAGGTGGCCACTTTTGAAAGGTGGTCGAAAATAGAGGTTTTACTGTAATATAATATTGCAGGTGCTGTTTCATTTTCATCAGAAATGCGACGTTACCAATCTTATCTTAACGTTACGATTTTTTCGCTGATGCAGATATACAAGCAAAACAGAAGATTATCGTTCTTAAAATTTATTGTCCTTGTGGTTTACATTATTTCTTTGGTCTTCATAACCAAGTAGTTTATTATTTTATTCAGTTTGGGTTCCAGTTGGTCTTTAGATTTGATACGTAGACTATCGTGTGCAGTTCTTCTTATGTGTTGATTATTGATTTTTAAGTATTTATAATTTAGGTATAATTTTCATAATGAGTGGTAGTAGTAGTAGTTAAATAAAATAGAAGAATTGTTATACAAACAGCAGCAACAAACCCAACAAATAGTTACGGAAGTCAGAAAAAAGCCGCCGGGCAGTGGTGATATTTCACAGTCATGAAGATGGATCAACGCAACCACTTCTCGATACTTTTAGATAAATTGGTACAACAATGACGTGTTTTTCAGCGTCAGTTTTAAAAATTGGAAGATATCCTTAGAAACCGAGTCAGGATTTAATCAATATGATCGTTGTAAAATAAAAATAAAGTCGAAAGTTAAATCAATGAGGCACATTTAGCATTTGTGGTAGAAAATAAAATTATTTACGTGTGATTATTGATATTTTAATTTTTACTGCAACACAATGCATTTCACAAAGGGGACATAATGAAAGCCTTAACAGAGGAAATTTTATTGAGATGTTACTTATTTTCGCTAAACATAATCCTGTGGTTAAAAAAAATTGGTGGATGAAGTGTCAGGAAACGCAAAATATTTATATTATATCCTAAATTCTAAACGAGATTTTGTTCATTTGCTCTGAAATGATACTAAATCAAATTGGGCTAAAATTAACAGTGCGGTATGTTTTGCGGTAATTCGTGACGAAACTAAAGACATAGCAAAACTGAACAAATATCGGTAGTAATTCGCTATTAGTTAGAGGGCACCATTTATGAGAGATTTAATGGAAATTGCGGTGCAATGGAATTGAATGCCCAAGCATTGCTTTCATATGTTGAAGACCTGTTTAATGAGTGTAAAATCAATATGCATTGCACAGACCTATGATGGCGCGAATGTAATGAGTGGCCGTTCAAAAGGTGTTCAAACATTGCTTAGACGTGTTCCTCAAGCGATTTATATAATTACACTTTTATAATCATACACTAAACTTGTGGTACCAGTGACTGAACTGTTCACTTTCCACAATTATATCAATTTTCTCTTTAAGAGACAAACGTTTTCTTTTCAGCGACATTGTAATTTTTCTGTACGTCTATATGTAACAGCACTGTTGAACATACTAACTCAAACTATGTACGCAAAATACAATTTTTGGGGTGAGCTTAATGAGCCTTTTAATTGCACTTTCTCTGTAATGACTGTCTATTATAAATCGAACCAATTCTTTAAATCCGTTCTTAAATACCGGTTATTACTTAAACCTCACACAATGAAACAATTATATATTATGCACAACTTAAACGGAAATGGGAGGTAGAATTTCATGTATTTTTTCAAGAATGTTTACAAATAAGTGGCCGTGGCCATTATCGAGAAGTGGTCGCTATTATGAGGGTCAATAATATGGATATTTTTGTATAATAGGTTTTGACTTGGAAAACTTGGCCAATTTTAGAGGTGGCCGCTTTTAAGAGGTGGTCGAAAATAGAGGTTTTACTGTTTGTTCTATCAAACGTCTCAAACAATTCGTTTCTCGTCTCAGAAACATCTGTAAAGATTCCTAGAAATTCATTATTATGATCCGAGCTGAAACCATAAAATATAAATAAATATGTAATTCAACTGCTAACTCTTTAGCCAACGCATTTTGTTTGCTTTGGCTTTTATAACGCTTGCGATTAACTGCTCTGCTTTTCGGCATCTTGATAGTAAAATTTACTCTAAAAATTTTAATAAAAGTATTGTATCATAAACTAATAAAAATATATAAGCATTTAATATAAAACTTACTTCATAAATTCACAATCAAATAAATAAAAACCCACTATTATAGATAATCACACCATACACTTGATAATCACAAGTTATTCAAAGAGGAAAACGCTAAATGCAATTTCCGTAATTTGGAATACAATGTTCAACGAGCAGAGACGTAACAAAAATTTTGGTTACGTAAATTCCACGAAAAAACTCAGGTGATTTAACTTCACATTATCCATCAGCCTTGACCACACTCCATAAGTAGATAAATGAGTGTATTAACTTCTTTATCTCCAGGGTTTTCTGTTGATTGCATTTTAATTTATTTGGTTTATAAAAATTAATTTTTAGTCCTACAACGTCAATTCGCTTTTCAAAGCTTTTAACTGGGGCTTCAATCCGACGGTTTTGAAAAACAACTACAAAAATTGTTGCAAAATGTGTGTCACTGGCTCGTACTATTTAGAGACTTTGTGAGTGAGATTTAATTTTACACAAGTTCTTTTCTTAAGTTTTGGTCAAGACAAGATAATCACGTTAATTGCTGATTATATCAATGTAATCTGAAGATTAAAAAATGGTAGCAGGATTACGGCGATGTGGTTACATTTTTGAAAAAATAATGAAGTTGAAATAGCATTTTTAAAGATGGTTTTTTCACATTTTTCGGATCCTTAAAGGTGAATTATAATTTTTAAAAAAATGTTACTCAAGACCGGTCGACCGCTATCCGTCCGTATGTAATCCGGTATCTCAAGAACTTTACAATTTTAATAAGATTTGGAATTTATTGATATTGGTATTTCAGCATTTCTCCCTAACATTCACAGGGTTACTGATCGAATAGGCAAACCTCTTCGAGGAAACGGGATTAAACTTATTTTTACATCTTCTAACAAAATCTCACAAGTTTTATCTTCCCCTAAAGATAAGTTTCCCACTATACCTTCTCAAGGTGTATATCGTAATCATTGTTCATGTGGTTTAGTGTACATAGGTGAAACTGGTCGCTTTATTAGTAGACTATTTCAGAACATGACCGTTGTGCTAGGTTAAAACACGGTTCTAAGTATGCCGTGGCTGAGCATCATTTTGCAATGATTTTTATAATTGTGGCTGGCTGAGCATCATTTCGATACTGGTCACAAAAGAGATTTTAATAATTCCGCTTTGATTTCCAAATCTTCTTCCTTTTCAATAGGAAAATCAGGAGAGTATAGAAATTATCAAGCATCACCAATTTCAATTGCGACCCCGGTTTCGAACTTTCACCTTTGTGGATTTTTTTTGTTTGTATTCAATTTCTCGCCTTGATGAAGCTCCTTACGATATGAGGCGAAACTTTGGCGACGATTACCTTTTCGACCAGGTCCAATCCCGAAAGACGTTTTTTGTTTTAACAATGACTCCGGCCGTGGAAGTCTTAGTTCTTACTTTGTTATTTAGATTTTCTTTGTACTACTTTAGGTTTGGTTTGGCATGATTGGTCAGGTCAAAATGACGCTTTTTTAAAACTAATTAGATAAAACTTGGTTTATAAATAATCAATCATTGTTGTTTTCGATAGTCAATTATGAAAACGTCATCGAGACGACACAATGTATTTCACCGTTTGTTGAAATTTTCAGAGATTATAATTATAAGTAAACTGCAACAGGTGGTGCCACGTTGTGGTTACGATATAAAGAATAGTATGCAGACAGGTGTGGAAGCAGGATGGTTACTTAACAACAGTCTTGTCTAGTGAACAAATTAGCCTGCTGCAATTACGCGAAGTCCTGCTTCTACAACAATCGATTTATCATTATTTATTATTAAACAACATCGTACCTACGTGCTTACGATAAACACGAGGTGGCAACACCTATACGGCAGTTTACTTGTGTTTTTTGAAGAAAATTGATAAAGCATTAGACCATTACACTAAAGCATTTCGAGTTTTTTTTGGGAAACTTTTGAAAACGGCTTTTAATGGGTAAACAATTTTTAGTTTGTATGATTTCTATTTATTTAGTTTTAAAATTCTTTACCTGCATCGAGACTTCTTTTGCTCAATTAGGTACATTTTTGGATTTTCCACAACAAACTTCAAACTGCGGTTTTTCGGTACCCGGTTTTGACATTTTTAATAAAATTATTATTAATACTTTGTGTATTTGTGTTCAATAATTAATTTTTAAAAGGATATGTATTTATTAAAAATAATTGCTGGTTTTCTATGCGTTTATAGTTTTTCTCTTACATTCAAAACAATTTCAATTTTCTTTATTTTTATGTCTTATAAATTCTATCGCGCCAAACGTTTCTTGCTTTTCAACAAACCATTTGTATGTTAGTGTAAAGTAGATTTCCAATGTTTGACTTACCTCTCGAGTAAAATTTATAAAAATAAAATTAATAATAAAAAACTATGTCATTTATTATTATTACTCCTTTAAGTTTTTTACAATATGGATTTTTATTTACTTTACTTCAAATGTGTCGACGTTTACGGAAACTAAAGGCGTTGCCTTGTCCGAATTTAACTAAAAAAATTAATATTTCTATTTCTTAAAGGGGTAACACCTTTAGTTGCCGAAACGTAGACGCATATGAAGTAAACGAATCTTTGTTGTTCCCCGCTCCTAAAGAAGGCCTTCTTGTTGAAGGAATCCATACAGTAATAAATAGTTATTTTCTAACAAGTGTCGAAAGTAGCAAATATTGTGCGAGTGTTGATAGCACGAGTGGTTCTAAACACGAACACAGATATTTGCACTTTCGTAGAGTCAGGAACACTATTTTTTAGACGGCTACAATACAAAATTTTGTTCTTACTTGTTAAGAAAAACAACTTTGAAACTCCAGTGTGGTAACTTTTGCTTCTTACAGTGTTAATTGGATGTTACATTGATCGGTACTGCTCGATATTTTCAATAATTTAAAAGATTTTATACGCGAAAACAATTTTAGTTTTTATTTTACTGTGCTTCAAATAAATAACACGTAACTAAGACGATATGAGTGTAAACTATTCACTTTTGAGTTTCATCACAACAGTTTTGAAGAGTTATGATATTTTGCATTTTCGGACACAACTTTGTGTTGTGATATAGTTACTTTCGAGAGTAGTCTAAAAAACTTTTAATATGGTTCCTACTTAGTGACACATATGGTAATAATTTAGTAAGTACTTCGCAAAAATCAGAATTCCTTTTGTATACAGACACACGAGGAGTTAACAACAGCCAAAAATACGTATAAATATGTATAAATACACGCGATATATGTACGAATACGGATGAATACCCATCACTATGTACGAATACACATGAGTGCGATGAGACCACTCAGATAAGTTAACGCAACTATTATTGTGTACGTTAAGTAGTTTTAGGTATTATACCGTATGTCCCAGGAAGAACGCAACATAGGATTTTTATTAAGGCAAAATATAGAACGGATCTACTTATGCTATGATATTTTTACCGTTGCGATACGACGTGCGTTGTAAGTGTCATTTAGAAGTAAGAGAGAGAGCGGTTTGTGTGTGTGACGATTGTCATGTCTACCACAACTGTAATATTCCTTTTGACATTTCTCAACCTAAAAACTTATTATTTTGTTTTTGCGAAAATTCTAATTGTTTAGTCGCTTTGATGTGATCGTTTTCTTAAGTAAGTACAACTAATTCTTTTACATAATTACACATAATTATTTTCGCAAATTAATTTTAGGTTACAAACGGATTCAGGTTCCATTTTTATACATCATCTTAAGAACTTCACGATATAAGACCGATACTTGTGTAAAACACCATGAAGGAAGAACCATGAGACGACAGTTTCATAGGCAAGAAATATTATTATTTTAGTACCTACCTAAAAAGTGATTTAACTTGGAATATTATTTGCAGGAGCCGTACAAGCTAAATGTAGGTAAACAAAAATGTTGTGATTATTTGAAAATGCCAAATACTTAACAGCTTTGAATGTTTGAACCTCGGTTTGAACTCACAAAAGAATAAGGTTTGTATTTTAAATTATTTTCTTTGTTTCATATTCTAAATTTCAGATCATAAATTTAAATCTCTGCAAATGCACACATGAGATCTATGCACACAATCGCCAAACCCTTTGTAAAATGAATTTAAATTATGTTTATTAATAAAATTGATTTTCTTTGAAAGTCGTGTAAATTTTTTTTGTGATTTTTGGTGGTCCTGAAAAGGACCGTTTTGGTTTTGGGTAGGTATGCAGAAGTGAAAGCTACATTTTATTTAAGCCAGCAACTGCTTATATTAAATGCTCGAACTGCTGTCCATTTACTGCTAAACAATGCCCTAATCGATTATAAAAATTGCGTTGCACATTAGAGATTACGTTTGCCGGAACATTAAAGCAAACTTCTACAATTCTGTCCTTTAATGACTCGACAGTGATGTGTGGTCGATCTGAATACACTTTAGAGGCAATGTATGACCATAAGAAAAGTCATTAGGAGACAAATCTGGTGATCTCGGTGGCCAAGCAATTTCACCACCTCTTCTAATCCAAGTTCTGGGCAACGCATCATTTAAGAGGCCTTTTACCAGATTAGCACTATGAGCTGGACACCCATCGTGCTGATACACAAACAACAGTATCCTCTTCAGCAACTTCGTGCAATGCTGGTAGCACATGCTCAATTAATAGGTCACGGTACTTAACAGCAGTAAGTGTACCCTCAATCAAAACATTGGGGATATTGGGTGTGAGCTGGTATAAACAGATGAGAGTTTTCTGTGCTCTAAAACGGTAATTTTGAATGTTTGGTGTTCCATTTAATGTAAAAAGTGCATTCATCAGTAAACAACACAGATTTTTAATAAAGTTATCGTCATTATTAGATTTTTCCATTAAAATTTCACAAAATTCTTGTCTTTTTCAGCATCCGTTCTGAAAAGCTCTTGATGTTGAGAATAATGGTAGGACTTATACTTGTGTTTCTTTAGTATTCTATGTACACGACTTTTACTTAGACCGCAGTCAACACTTAGTTGTCGAACACTTATGATCGGATTATGCTGAACTGCTGCTAGTACATCAATCGTCGTTGTTGTTGTTAGGCCTGTCAAGCTGCACCAGCTTTGGCCGCTTTGAACACTGCCAGTATTTTCAAAGGTTTGAAATACTCGCATGACTGTACTAGCACTTGGAATCGGTCGATCTTGAAAAAGTGCAGCAAATAATGCTGAACAGTTTCTATAGCTTTCACCACTGCATACCCATTTAACCATTTGAACTTTTCAGCAGTTGTATACACACTCATTATTGCAGAAAGTTATAAAAGTAGCGCTAATAATTCAAATTTAAGTTGGTTGCTGCAACTTCAGAGCAATCAAAATGACACATACCGACGTCGCATTGGTTGAAAATTTCAAAGCACTAGTAGATCCATTCTATATTTTGCCTTAATAAAAGTCCTATGCTGCGTTCTCCGTTGACACACACGGTATATGTTAAACAAGGCAAAAAAACAAAACATAAATTGTTTAATAACAGGGTTTATTTATTTATTCATTCATATTTATACAGTTTAAATATTGTATTGTGATGTGGCACATGTATGGTGCTCCAGTATAATCCAGTTGCAATTGTGGATTGTCAGTAATTTGTTTCACAATAGAAATCGCAAAACATTAAACATACCAACTATACAGGGTGAATCACTACTAACGGACGAAGATTTATAGCAAACGGCTAAAAGTTTAACAAATTTTGTTATTTTAGTATTTTGCAGGCTGATAAATTTACACTTCAAAATTATTTTGAAAAATTCAGTATGTTTCAAAAATTGTGTCGCATCAAAGTTATATATTTTTTATGGAACACAATGTATATTATTACGTTTCTTGGATTGCTTGTAAAAAATAACGTATACTTTCAAAAAAGGTTTTTTATACCTGTAAATACAGAGTGTTCTTGAGTTACGTCGACTTTTCTTAAAAAAATCTAAGTATTAAAAAATCGGACATATCTTCTATTCTAATCCAACAAATCATACAAATTTACTTTCGTGCCCAAATTTGTTCGTTTCTACGTCCAGTCTAGCCGCATTTGTTGTAATCATTGTGTGGCTGTCATTGTTGCTATTGAAGTCGTTGTTGCTGTTGTTGCTCATTGATGAAATTTTCAAACATGCCGGAATATACCAACGTTGAAATGGTAGACCTTCATTTCATGTAGGTATGGCAAGGTCGATGGAACAAGCTTATGAAGCACGTCGCCTTTTCTGCCGAAGCATTCCAAAACCGGGTACTTCCGTGTAAAGCCAAACTTGTTACAAATTTACATTAACGTTTATCCAGAAGTTGGACTCGTTTAAACTGCATGAACGGTGATAGTGGTCGGCTTAGATCAGTTTCACCCCGAGGCAGAACTTAACATTTTAAGAAGAATTGAAAAAATCCCGGTACTAGTACTAGAAGACTTCTACTTGATACGAAATGTTAATTCTTCCCTAATTTAGGGAGTATGTTACGCGAGCAGCAATTGCACCCATACCATATTCAAAGGGTACAGGCTCTTACTGTGCCTGATTTTATGTGCACGACTGGTGTTTTATCGAAGGATGCTGACAAAAGCTGCAGAGAACCCAGATTTTGTTACCGAAATTTTATTTACTGACGAAGCTGGTTTCACGAGAAATAGCATTTTTAATTTCCATAATAGCCATGTTTGGGCCGACAAAAACCCGCACGCCATTGTTGAATCGAATCATCACCACAGATTTCCAATCAACGCGGCTTGGTGTGTTGGGAGACCATCTGATAGGACCTTGTTTCCTGCCTAATCCGTTTGACTAGTCAATTGTACCTTGACTTTTGCAGAATACCTTGCCACCTGCTGTTAGAAGATGTACTCTCAACCACAGAATTAATATGTGATTGATCCACGATGGAGCTCTGCGCATTATGCTGTCTTGGTCAGAAATTACCTAAACCAAATTACAATGGCAGGTGAATAGGGCGAGGAGGTCCAATTGCCTGGTCACCTAGATCTCCTGACCTCACTCCATTCGACTTTTGCAATTTGTGGTATTTAAAGACATTAGTTTATTCAAGTCCTGTGAATAATTTAGATGAGCTGCGAGAACGAATTGAACATGCCGGCCAGACTGTTCGTACAAATCCGGGACTCTTTGAGAGAGTGCGGCGTTCACTTTACGGAGATGTGAAATGTGTATACAAAATGGAAGGATGACATGTTGAACATCTTCTTTAAGAATCATTTGTAATTAAAATGTTGTATTTATACTGATATTTGTTCTATTGAAAACCTCGTTGAAATAAATATGACCTTTGGTTTACCCACTTCCTTAGCTGACTTGGATAAATACGACGAATCACTTTACTGAGCGTAAATTATTTTAATTTCAAGAACAAGTTGTATCTCGGAAACGGTTGATTTTGGACTTTATGTTTATTTTGACTTTTTGTTTGTACTGAAGAGATCTATAAGTGGGCCAAATATCGGAACGTATTTTTAAACACCCTTAAAAATCCTTCTAAATAAAGAAACAAACACACAAATTTTGGATTTTAGTAATGATTTTGAAATAGAGTTAATCGTAACAATATATAATTTATTAGCATAACTTACTTTATAAATAACTATAGTTTTTAATGTATTTATTTTTCAAAATTGACAATATTATTTTTTAATATTCAAATTTGTATATTGCATTACAATTCTTCCAAAATTTTATAAATCAATAAAATCCATTTTATTTTTTGCAAATTAAAAGGGAATTTATATTCTTTCTTCCTATATTCAACATATTTAATAACAACTAAAACTTAGATCGCTATTCTGTGCATCGTCGTCGTTGTCGATTCGGATTAAATTTGACATGTAATTTTAGGTACTTTTTAACGGTGATTCTAAATAACTTTCTCTAGGGCATTTTTAATATCTTGTCATCTAACCTTACTTTTTACATATTTAATGAATATTTTTAAATTTTAAGCTACCATGACAGTGGTCACATAACATTTGTGCTTTTTTTGTCATTCAATATGCTGGAATACATTTGCTAAAAGAAATTTTCGGATATCTCACCACAAAAAATTTTCCCATTTGATCCAAACTTTGCCGTTGACTGTATATACGGATTTCTATGAATGGGTCGCTGTCAGTCCGTCTCCAGTTTCTATATTCTCTGTTAAAAGCCGTTTTTCTCTGAATTCCTTGTTATCATAAGTTTTCATTTATGCCATCTCTCCAACTTCTTCGGATCTTTCTTCTTCTTCTTTCTGTGGGTACCCATTCCAATATTTTTTGACATTTTATTGTTTTGTATGATCAAACCAAATCAACTGCTTCTTCTCAATTTCTACGGATATATTATTTGTCATTTTCTATGTTCTATCGAATTGTTCTCATTTTTAACAGATGCTCTAGTTTGATTTTCTACAGTTTCGTCTTAATTAGTTCATTTCGGTCGTCAAGTTTAGCTCTGTACTGCTTTGCACCAGACTTTTGGGGAGATCATTTTCTCGTTGTCTTAGTAATGTTTTTATCTTATAGAATGGAATTTAATTAACTAATTGTCCGTCTTCTTTCTTTATTCTTTCTTTTATTTCATCATTACTATCTCCCTTGTTTCTTAAACGTAATTCCCTGATATTTACATGTGGTTACCCTCTTTATCAAAAACCTTCTAGTAGTAAGTCTTCCCTGATGATCGTCCCCTACTACAATTCTTCTCCGGATTTTTTCTATATTGATTGTGAATCCAGTATTTTGTATGTATTCTCTCTTTGTAACTTTCTACCATGTAGTTCAAGTCATCAGGTCTTCGGCTATAACCAGCTTGATCGTCAGCAAAATATTAAGCTAAATAGCTTATCATCTTTTGAATTGCAGCTCTATTAATCGTACTTTAGTTGTCCATTTAACTAAGGCTTTGTCTAAATAAATTTTTAAACAATATGGGCGACAGACTACACCCTTGTCTAAGTCTTTTGTTGTATTGAACAGATCAGAAAATGATTTACCGTTTTTAACTCTTCCGTGTTTTCTTGGTACAGGTGTTTAATGTTGTTGATTAATAAGGAGGGTATTTCTACTTCCTTCAGGGCCTTCTAATGCTTTGAAGTTTTACACTATCGTAGGTTTTCTCTAAATCCATTAGTGCAATGTGCAGTTTTCTATTTCGTCGGACTCTCTTTTTACATGCTACTTTAATTGTATAAATATTGTCAATTGTAGATCGTCCCGTTCTAAAACCTGCCTGTTGTTCTTGTTGTCTGTCTTTAATCTCTCTCTCTCTCTTTACACAATTTTTAAGTATGTTTGAGTATATCCTTTCGATGCGATGGTACTAATTACAGCTATTCCCTCGATAGTTTTCGGGTCGTCTTTACATCATTTCTTATATATTGGGGTAATATATGATGTTCTTCATTCTTGTGGTACGCTCTACCCGTTAATACATCGTTCAAATAGTTTCGTCAGGTTGACAAAGAGTTCTTTTCGGTCCATATTTTATCAATTCCTGGATAAATACCTCCTATTCCAGGAGTCTTTTGAACTTTCATTGTTTTCTATTATTTCTTTACTTCAGGTGTACATAAAGTAATGCTTCTATTTTCTATTTCTTCATTCAAATTTCCGTTTTTTAAAATGGACTCTGTGTTTCTATTAGTAAATTTTTAAAAAGTTTTTTCCCATTGTTTATCTGTTATACTCTTAACACTAGAAGCGCCATCGTTCCATTTTGTCCCACTGCAAGTTTCATCGGCTCTAACTTTTACATTTTTTTACACAAGACCGTGATACTTTTGACTTTTGTCATTTATTGTATTTATTAAATTGAATATGTTTTTGTTAAAAAACAAAAGTAAATAGAGTAGTTTGCGATTTTACCTAGAATTGCCGCCGGGTCGTTTTGTCCCGCCAAGATTCTAAGCAATGATTCGACGTAAGACACGTTTTTGTTTTTACAAGCACACATCTCACGTATTGTAGTTATGTCTAGTCAACGTCGCAAAATATTGAAACCGGAAGAAATTGTGTCCAGTTTGAATAATATTTTAGAGGATGAATCAGATGGCGAGCCTTTGGAATATTCTGACGACGAGTACGAGTTAGAAAACAGTTCCAATTCTTCTTCTGACGAATCTGATAACACCATTCACAGAGAAATTCCTCAAGGTAAATATATATTTTTATTTTACTCTATTGGAATACAGCGCTATTTATTTGTTGTTTCTTTATTTATATATTTGTGTGTTGTTTTGTCTTGTTAGTTTATTATGTGTTTGTTGTGTTGTGAGTTGCTGTTTTACTTTTTTGTATTGTAGTAGCAACAAATTCGACTGAAGCCCAAATCAAGTGTCAAGTCAAAGACGAGGACGAGGCCGAGCAGTTCGAGGCCGTCGCGGCAGGCAGTCTGTCGGTAGTAGTACATTGACAAACCCACGTTTTGAAACGACATCAGGTTCAACACTTGTTTCTCCCGATGGTACTGTCTGGACTGTAATCGAACCTGGTAGTACACCTGGTAGGTATGGATGCCAAAATGTGTTTAGAGATCGCGTTGGGCCAACTCCACACGCTAAGCGCAACGTGGATGAAACTTGCAAAAGTGCTTGGCAACTAATAGTTTCTAAAAAATGATGCAGCATATCCTAGAGTGTACTATGGAAGAGGCGCGACGCAATTACAAGATAAAGAGTGGTATATGACGATAGAAGAATTGGAGGCATTTATTGGTGTACTTTACATACGTGGCGCAATTGGTGCACATAACCTAGATCTAGATTCATTATGGTCGATAAAATGGGGTAATCCTGTAATAAAAGCAACAATGTCTCGAAATCGTTTTCGTGAGATAATGAAGTATCTCCGATTCGACCATAAATCTAGTAGACGCCAAAGAATCAATGACGATAAATTTGCTATGATTTCGAAATTTGGTATGGATTTATCGCAAATGCACAAGCTTGTTACATACCCGGGCCCTATATAACGATTGACGAACAGCTTTTTCCATCTAAATGCCGTTGCCGATTTACACAATTTATGAGTTCAAAGCCAGATAAGTATGGCCAAAAGTTTTGGATGGCTGTTGACAAAGATGTAAATTATATAATAAATGCGTTCCTTACCTTGGTAAAGATGATCACAAACCTAATGACGAGCGTTTAGGTGACTGGTGGTAAAGAAACTGATGGAACCTTACATCAACAATGGTAGAAATGTGACATGTGACAATTTTTCACTTCACTTTACTATCGGAATATTTGAAGTCTAAAAACACTAGTATGGTAGGCACTGTAAATAGAGTTCGAAGAGAAATTCCTATTTCGGTAAAACCGCTAAAGATGAATTATTGCAAGACGACTCTCCTGAAAACTGGTGATACAAAGTTTGACTGTTTATCAGGCTAAGCCAAATAAAATGTTCTAATGCTCAGCACTATGCATCAAAATATAACAATAAGCTCTAGTTCAAAGAAAAACCGGAAAACAGAGCTATTCTACAACAGTACGAAGTATGGAGTAGATGTTGTAGATTCCATGAGCAGAAAATTTACAGTAAAGGCGGCTCTAGACGTTGGCCAGTTCATACATTTTACAATCTCTTAGATTTGGCGGCTATAAACGCGTGGGTATTGTATAAAACTTACGAACAACAGCAAAATTAAACGTAGAGACTTTTATTGCAACTTGGAGAAGAATTGGGATCCAGTACATGAATAATAGAAAAAAAAAGACATTCCTATGAAATTCCAGAGAAAGCCTACTCAGAGAGACAAGAAAACGTACAAGGTGTCAGGTCAAGTCAAATGTACAAGTAATAAGTCATCTGTGAAGTGCCACATGTGTAAAAAACTGTTTGTAATAAATGCACTGGTAAAGAATATTATTTATGTGACATCTTTATTCTGATAATAAATAGTAAAATATTTTAGAATTTGGTTAGGATTACTATCTTAGTTGTGATACTTATGATAAAAATAAAAATATATAATTCGTTATGTGTTTGTTTTAAAAAAAATTAATATTTTTATTTAAATGAAATAAATATTTTCATATTTTATGCTAATGAACCTAGTGAAGAATATAATGGGACAAAATTGTTCATGGTGGCGGTTCGAGGGGGGTCATGAGTTTCAGCACTCTAGTGTTTGTACATTTTCTTCTCGGAAAATGTTTTCAAATTTCTAATAATCTGACCAGGCTTTGAACTTTTTGTGCCAACCGATATATTGTTCCACATATTGACACTTTATACCCAACTCTGATTTTACTTTCTACAACCTCTTTTAACTTATTGTTAAGTACTTTATATTTTCTTGTAACTCTATGACATTTTTTATTTTGGGTAATAATTTTAGGTAATTTTTTTTTCTCAATCTGTTCTCCAAAGTCTTGATCCCACCAATATGGGTTTTGTGATCGTACACACCTCTTCCTAATGTTTTTCAGATGCTTCCTTTATACAGCTTTGATAAATTGGCATTGTTCTTCTGTATTTCTTTCTTCTATTAGAAGAATTGTGGAAAGTTTCTTGCTTTAGTCTTGTTGTATACAGGGTGTTTTGAAAAGTGTGTACATGGTTTACCCAGAGGTTAAAATGGCTTAAAATGGACTCGCTTGACACCAATTGACTTATAACCAAAAGTGCACCATAAGAGCGCCAGAAGGCGTCAAACTTTTCCAAAAAATATTGTTTATTGGGAATAACTCGAGAACGATTTGACAGATTTTGATCTGTTTTATGCTGGTTATTCCGTCTGCTTCCGAAGAGGTTTCGTGTAATGTGGAAAAATTCCTGATACCAGCCAAAGTCGCTTTCATATTACGGGCACTGTCAAATAAATGATAATATTTTAACAAACTGTCAACGATGCGAAACCAAAAATAATTCAGACAGATAAAACAAACATTTGAATTTTTTTCTTGTTAATTAATTAATGTTTTGTTGACCAGTAATTTAATCATATTCCTGCAATGCGCATCCATACGCTTTGAAGCCCAAGTAGACTGCTAGTAGGCTATGTGATTATGTCAATCAAATATATCACTTGTAATCATTTCTAAAACCGAATTTAAGATTACTCACGTTTCTATTTTGCAATTAACTACTTGAAAAAATGAGCTAGACATTTGCCGAACAGACTGATATGCTATTAGTGTTAGGCCATTGCAATGGCAATTGTCGGAGAGCGTGAGGGTTTTACTGCAGAAAGGTTTCTAAATTGGATTGACATGATCGCATAGCATGCTAGCAGTCTACCTCATGCTCTAAGCGTATGGGTACGCCTAGCAGGATATGATTTTAATTTTTTTCTGATCGAACTAATAACATTAGCACAATTTAATAAGAAAGAAAAAGGCTTTTTCCTGGCATCAGAAATTTGTCCACATGTACACAGAAAAACGTCTTCTAGAAGCAGATAATTAACGAGCATAAGAAAGCGAAACAAACCTCGACAAACCGTTCTCGGGTTATTCCTAATACACAATATTTTTGGAAAGTTGACACTCTCTAGCGCCCTTATATGCACTTTGGTTATAGGTAAATTAATGTCAAACGCTCTAGGTGGAGCCAGAACTCTGGTAAAGCCATGTACACACCTTCAGAAACACTCTGTATATCTTGCACTCTGGAGATCAAAGCTTTGAAGATTATATCTAATAATATGTCGGTCAAACATGGACTATTTTTGGTTTAATTTTAGTGTTTCGGGCTACAACGGTACGAGATATATATTGATTCTAGTAAACAACGAAATGAACTAGAATCTGCCCTCTTTAACTCTAAATATCTTGTATTTTAATGTAAGATTCGTCTTGTAATAACATAATCTATATTGCTTTTTAAATTCCTTGTATACTGATACCTATGTATATCAAAATTGGTACCAGACCCAATAAGATTGTTCCTCGGCGATAAGGTCTGGGAAACAAGTTCTTTCGAAAGGAGTTTAGCGTAAAAAATATTAGGATCGATACATAAACAAAATATTTTTTTTTTACATTTGTAAAGAGAATCCAGTTTATCTATCACTTTCTGTAAAACAAAAGTTCAGTTATTTCAAAACAAAGATGGCGGGGGGTGTTCAATTGTTTTTGCAATAACCTGCTTTAATCTTCTTAATTCGTTTTGACTTGATTTTAACAAATTTGGTATCGTTGAAAAGAGCATTCCTTAAGCAATAAGAATCAGAAATATAGTTAATTTAGTTGAATCCTTCTCCGCCAGGGGGCTAGTTTTGACACACATGACCAAAATCAAAAATCAAATGGAATGATATGACTTTTTCTTTATGATAAAGTAGCCAAATAACATCCAAATAAGCCAGTGAAAACCATTTTTCAAAATCTCGGTCCTAACCTCAAATATTGGAAAAATGAGAACAATGGATATTTGAAGATCGAGGACCGCGCGGAAAAATTTTTAAAACTATTAAAAATTTAGCACAAAATGAATAAAATGTTAAAAAGACAATGTGAGTCTAAATAGAATTCATTTAGGTATTATTTAAAAAATATATATCATTAGAACATTCAAGTTGCTCCAAAGGGACTAAACGCGTTTTGAACTTATTGTCACTTTAATATTACTCGTAATTGTAACCTTTAATTTAAAAAATAAGCCTAAAACCTAAATAGGTATACTATATCCGAATTCGAATATGTTAGACCCCATATTTTGGAACCATTTACAAAGATTCTTTGTAAAATTTGATGTACCAGGTCTAGTAACGTAAAGTTTTAACGCTGTTTGCAATATGGTGGTGGTCTTGGAAAAAAGAAAGATAGGTAGGTAGTTCAGTTCATCTTTGCCAAAGAAATATAATGATATTTGAAAATTAAAAGTATAAGGTATAACTTTAATCGCAATAATGGAAAACAAGGTAAGTCTTGGCCTTTGGTTTTAAAGTAAAAGCATCCTACACTTTATGCCTTGGAAAATTAAACAAATGGAACACGATGCATTATAAAATGACAGTTTTATTTGCACTATCCGAATCGATCCGCGATACCATCGCCGCATGTTTGCGTTTAGCCCAGCGCCCGTTAACAACGGTAGCATTCGTAGACCTGTCATGAATCGGAGAAATAGGCAAAATAACGAACAATATGTTATTAATATCCTGGCATCTATAGAAATCAGTCCCAAAATTAGTACTCAGAGAAATTTATCGAGAGTTGGGTATTCTCTCAAAGTACGGTTCATCGCATTATTCAAACCCGTGTAAGAGGTATACCTCTTTTATAAAGTTGAATCTAGTTTACACTCAAATTATAAACCCCATGTTTTTTTTTTACATTTTTCGCTATTTTAGGCTACATCCCAAATCCATATCAACTTTACACTGTCAAGCCTTACCTCCGGATTTTGACCGAAGGATAGATTTTTGACGCTGGCTATTAAACATGGTAACAGAAAACCCTCAATTTATGTCAAATGTGTTGTGGACTGACGAAGCCACTTTCGATAGTAATGGGCAATTGAACTTACATAATGCGCACTTTTGAGCCCGAAATAATCCGCGCTGGTTTGGAGAAGTCCAGCATCAAGGGAGATATAGTGTAAATGTTTGGTGTGGATAAATGGAGGACGGGTTGTTGGTCCGTTTATTTTGGGACGAAGCATTAATTGGTCGAACATACCTACATTTCTTAGAAAATGTTCTTCCAATTTTAATGGATGATATTCCGCTGGACGTCTGCCAAAATATGTTTTTCCAGCATGATGGTTGTCCCCCCCCATTATGTCCTTGCTGTTTGCCAGTATTTAGATGTCTGACCGTTGGATCGGAAGAGGAAGCCTGATCTTCTTGGCCCCAAGGCAAGTTTTTGTTATGTTATTCGCCGTAAAATTGCTTCAGTATTTAAACATTCACGAATCTTTGATGTTGCAATTTGGAATAATTTTCTGCTTATAATTATGCACATATTAAAATTTATTAAATATTTCCAAGGTCTCCCCTTCGCCTTGATTCTTTTTGTATCTTTGGGGAAGAATTAAGGACATAGTCTTAGTAACAAGACCAACTTTTCCGCGAGGATAAGGATTGCAAGAATCAGGAATGCCATCTTGAACATCCCAAGAGCTGAAATTGAGAATGCTGTTCTTTCAACACATCAGCAATCTTCAGATGTGCATCCAAAATAACGGAGGCCATTTTGAACACCTGGGTCGCCATTAGATCCCCTTTTTTTTTTTCCTTTATGGGTTTTATTAAAAACGTGTTAGCTTTTTGGAACCACAGACCATTTCATAAAAAAGAATTTCGTAAAAGTAACTATATTACCTGGCCTTGTAAATGGTTCCAAAATATATGGTCTAACATATTTGAATTGGATATAGTATAAACTTATTTAGGTTTTTAGGCTGTACTTTTTAAATTAAAAGTTAGAATTATGAGAGTAATATTAATGCTGACAATAAGTTCAAAATGCGTTTAGTCCCTTTGGAGCAACATGAATGTTCTGATGATATATATTTTTTAAATAATACCTAAATGAATTCTATTTAGACTCACAATTGTCTCTTTAACATCTTATTCATTTTGTGCTAAATTTTTAATAGTTGTAGAAAATTTACCGCGCGGTCCTCGATCTTCAAACATCCATTATTCTCATTTTCCCAATATTTGAGGTTAAGAACGAGATTTTGAAAAATGGTTTCACTGGCCTATTTGTATGTTATTTGGCTACTTTATCATAAAGAAAAAGTTATATCGTTCCATTTAATTTTTTGATTTTTTTTTAATTTGGGTCATGGTGTTAAAACTAGCCTCTGGCAAAGAAGAATTCAACTAAATTAACTATATAATAATAATAATAATAATAATGCCTTTATTAGGTTATGTAACAAAAATTCAAATGTACATTAAAGAAATAATACAGAAATAATAATAAGATATACAAAATAAAATTTAAATTAAAAAATAATATAAAAATAAGAAAATTCATTGTTACTAACCCAATGGGGCGAAGTTCAGATGCTAAAGAGGGACAATTTCTTTTAGCTCTGCTCTACCACTTAACCCATTTAAATTATAATATATATATATATATATATATAATATCTCTTTTGTCATACAATATGTACAGTTTAATTTTTTCTAAGAGATTCCGATCCTACGTGATGTGCTTTATATTATTTAACATTGTTGTGATAATAACATTTGGTATAGTGTTCTCTTAAATGTATATAAATTCATGGACTTTATATTAGTTGAAAGTGAGTTATATATTTTGGCTATGGTATAGGAATAAGAACGTTCAAATAGCGTTTTATGTAATGGTGGAATGATTAAGTTAGTATATCTCGCGTTTGTACTAAAATGTATCTTATTATGTAGATAAGAAGGTGTACTACTTAATATGACTTTGTGGTATAAAGTGGCTGTATGCAAATACCTTCTCTGTGTCATATTTAACCACTTGACTTCATTTAACTTGTGTGAAATGCAGTCATATTTAAAATTCCAAAGATTAAGCGCAAACAGGAGTTCTGCATTCTCTGAATTTCATTTTATCAGAGCTGTCTAGCGCAGGTCCATATACGGCATCACAGTATTTAAATTGAGAGAGGACCAAAGATTCACAAAGCAATATTTTAATTTTTTGCTTAGAATGCTGCGATTGTTGAAAATAAGTTTAAGATTAACAAAAGCTTTCAGTATAATGTCCGTTATATGATTTTTAAACCGTAAATCCGTATCTATTTTAAGTCCTAGGTTTTTATGGATTATCTTAAAGGAATTATTGTATCTTTTATTAAAATTTTAAGTTTGCTTTTGTTAAGTTCTCTCTTACTTTAACTCTGCCGAATAACATAGCACAAGACTTCAGCGGGTAACTGTGAGACCATGTGCTTCGGATGTTTGAATAATATTATTTAAATCATTACAAATGCATTCGTTTGCTGCAATTATATCGTGTTCTGTAAAATGGTATTGTAATTGTATATCATCTGCGTATTGATGGAATATCAAATTGTCTAAACATTTGTTAAAATTACAGGTATATATGGTAAACAGAATTGGTCCTAGCACTGAGCCTTGTGGTACACTAGACAATAACGTTAAATGCTTCGACTTTTCATTTTTGTACCTAACCTGTTGATATCGACCTGTAATAAAATTTTTTATAAGTATATTTGCCTCGTCACTAAATCCAACGTAATGTAGAATGCTACCTAATAGTTTGTGACATATTCTGTCGAAAGCCTTAGAGTAATCTAATAGAATTAAAGTAGATAATTTACCATTATCTAATGCATTATAAATCTCATCAGTAATGTTTAATAGTGACGTAGTGCAACTGAATCCAGACCTGAATCCTGACTGAGTTGCTGGCAATATTTTATTGCTTTCTAGATGAATTTGAATTTGTTCAGCGATAGCCTTCTCCAAAACTTTAGACAGTACAGAAAGCAAACTTATAGGTCTTAAGTCATTTAAAGTTTTTGGCTGGTTCTTTTCGGAAGGTATAACCAATGCAGACTTCCATTTTTCTGAAAGGTGCTGGTGTATAAGGAATAATTAATTATAAGTTAGTTATATTAATATGTCCCCCTAAGTTGGAATCATATGAAAAACTTTTTATTATTAATTTTAGAAAAAAAGTTATTCTCTATAAAAAGTTATGCATGTTCTAAAATCGTAATACAGTCATCAAATATCAAATTTTTTCAGTCGTATACAAGGTTTGTCAAAAATATGAATTTTACTGAGTAAAGTACCTTTAAATTTAACAATATTGGAAAATGTTATTAAAAAAGTTAAGCAGAATTAAAACTACGTTTAAATATGCAATTGCAAGTATTTACATTGATAACATTATTATATTTATTGAACATTTTTGAAAAATAAAAGTCAACACCCTGTAGAAATAAATGACTCACAGCATCGTAAAAGTATATTATAAATATTTTAGTCAAATTATCATAAATAATAATAAATAATCACAAGAGATAAATGTTCATTCAAAATAGAAATATTAATAAAAACAAAATAAACTTAATTTTTAATGTAAATGGATGTAATTGCATATTTGAACGTAGATTTTTATTTCTGATCAACTTTTTGATAACATTTTCCGATATTGTAAAAATTTAAAGGTACTTTACTCTTGAGTAAAATTCATATTTTTGACAAACCTCGTATACGACTGAAAAAAATTGATATTTGATGACTGTATTTTAGATTTTAAAACATGCAGAACTTTTATGAAGAATAACATTTTTTTCTAAAATTAATAATAAAAAAGTTTTTCATATGATTCCAACTTAGGGGACATACTGTGTATAAGGCGTTAGAAAAGGACAACATATGTTTATCATCTGATGATTAATGCCATCAGAACCTGTTGACTTTGTTTTCATACTGGTTAGAAAACGTAGTATGTCCAAATCTGTTCTCATGAAATTTAGTTTGGTTTGAATGGTTTTTGTGGTGACATTACTATTATAAAAAGTTATATAATTTGAATTGCAACCTAAATTTAAGTTGTCTAATTTTGTAAAGAAGTAATTAATTTTATTAACATCATTTAGGTCCAGGGGTAGGTCAATATTTCTTTTTTACTGATTATGTCTAACTTTGTTGTAGTTTGTTCCAGATATTATTACTATTGTCACGTATTTTAAATTCTAGGTATGCTTTTTTTCTCGCTTTATTGCCAAGTTAATCTTAATTACGCAAAGTTTTATAATATTGTCAATGAGTCAATTGTTTTGAAATTTTGAACCGTTTTAAAGCTATGTTCCGTATTGAGATCATTTCTTATTATTATGTGTTAACCTGAAATTTGGATTTCAATAGTCGATGAAGTTTTAATTGGAGGATGTATATTAAATATGTGTAAAATATAATACCATTTTTTTAGTTTTAGATTATTATTCAACTGTTCTTAATTGTATTTTTATTCAAGTTTGATTAAGTTAGTATTATTTCAATTTTGACAAGTTATTGTTTTTTTAATTTATTTTATCTGATGACATTTAAAACCGATTTCCTTTAGGTAAATGATTATTGTTGTATTAATTATTAAAAAAAAAAATAAAATTATTTAAAAAAAAATTTTTTTTAATAAAAAAAAAAAAAAAAAAAAAAAAAAAAAAAATTTTTTTTTAAATATAAATAAAAATAAAAAAAAAAAAAAAAAAAAAAAAAAAATTTTTTTTTTAAATAAAAAAAAAAAAAAAAAAAAAAAAAAAAAAAAAAAAAAAAAAAAAAAAAAAAAAAAAAAAAAAAAAATTTTTTAATAAAAAAAAAAAAAAAAAAAAAAAAATTGACCTATTTAATATTCCTATGGTAAGAAATGCATGTAAAATTTACTAAAAAAAGGGCAGTATCGTAATTTAATTGTTAATTTGCCATCAAAAATAGTTGATATGTATTTTGATGAAGAGTTAAATCCTGTGTTCAAAGAATGTTGTTTGGATGAACAACAAAAGTGTTAGATTCATCATTGTTAATTAATAATGACAATGTTACAAATAATGCTAACTCATATTCAAAGGAATTACTTGAATTGATTGAGAAATTAAACATACGTTTAGAGAATAAGGAATTAAATTTATCACAGATACAGAAACTTTTGTTTTAGATAAGTTTCAAGGAAATAATAATGCTATGGAATGGATAGAGTTATTTGAAGCAAAATGTAAGTGTCATCAAGTAAATTCTGACGAAAAGAAGATAGAAATACTTAGATTATTTGTAAAAAATAGTGGACAAGAGTGGTATACATCTACATTATCTACGTTAAAAATCAGTGGAGAGTGGGATAAGTGGAAAAAATCGTTTATTTCAACTTTTAGTGATAAAAGTTGGCGTTCCGTAAATTTTGCGTTTTCGTTCAGATTTATCCGTGGTTCAATTTTAGATTATGCTCTTAAGAAAGAGAGATTGTTGCTTGAGACTGAATCAGATATGACAATTCGTTCACGTATTAACCATATAGTATTTGGGTTACCACATTTAATTCAAGATAAGTTAGACAAGGAAGAAATAGTTAGTACAGAAATGTTGATGAATCAGTTAAGAAGATACAATTTCAATGAAGTAAAATATAAAAAAAATGAGCAAAGGGATTATACATTAGCCATTACTTCAAAGCCTGGTGTATCAAACAAAATTATAAAACAGGAAGATAAGAAACAGTGTTATTATTGTGCGGATAGAGGAAAACCCAATCGTTTTCATCCAATTGAATTATGTAGATGGAAAATATTAAATGAGAAATATGTAAACTTGATAAACTCTACTTGTGATGAGGTTGAAGATGATCCAGATCAAGATAAAAAAAAACTAAATGTCACACCACTAATTAGATTGAATGTTACATTGAACAAAAAAGAAAATTACAGCAATATATGACAGTGGTTCCAATGTATCATTAATTAACTCTAAAATTGTGAATGAAATTAAAGAAAAAATACTATCCAGTAAAAATTTATTCAAAACAATTAGTGGTGTGCAAAGTAGTATCGGTAAAATTACATTACCTTTACGAATTTACGATATTGAACATGAAGTTGAACTTAATGTTATTAGAAATGAACGATTTTCGTACGATCTTCTTTTAGGATTGGATGTCATTAAAAAGTTTCGTCTTATACAAGATGAAAAACTTCAAATTTATCAAAGAAAAAAATGGAAAAAAAAGAATGTATACAAAGAAAAGTTAATTCCAGTAAGAACATTATAAATTATTCAGAGAATTCTCCGCTTTTGGAAATGCAAGAAAAAATGAATCATTTAACTTTAGATAAACAAAAATCTATTCTTAAGATAGTTGAAAAATTTAATATTTTTGCCGTAGATAAGTATGATGTTGGACAAGTTAAGAATCATGAAGGTCAAATTAAACTTATAGAAAACAGGTATGTTTCTAAGAAACCATATCGCTGTACTATTCAAGACCAAGATGAGATTGATTCCCAAGTGAACAATCTTTTGAAGATGGATTTAATTGAAGAATCTACGTCGCCTTTTGCTGCTCCAGTTACTTTAGCGTTTAAAAAGGAAGATGGAAGACGTTCAAGACTGTGTACTGACTTTAGAGAATTGAACAAGATTGTCGTGCCAGAATCACAACCTTTTCCTCGCATTGAGGATATAATTGTAAAGACCCGGAATTGTTCATGGTATTCAGTGCTGGATATTAACTCGGCGTTTTGGTCAGTCCCAATTCGTAAAAAAGATCGTTACAAGACAGCATTTGTAACTCAATCAGGACACTTCCAATGGAAAAGAATTACATTTTTGACCACATTTTAGAAGGAATACTTGCAAGTATTATAAGACAAAATGGTCTTAATGCTTTTTGCGTGAATTATATTGATGATATTTTGATTTTTTCGCAATCATTTGAGAAACATATTGAACATTTAGAACTTTTGCTGCAAGTAATATTACAGGAAGGATTCAAAATTAAACTTTCAAAATGTAATTTTGCTATGGACAATGTAAAATATTTAGGTCACAGGATAAGATACAACACAGTGCAGCCACATAATGATAACTTAATATCAATTAAGAATTTTCCACGTCCAAAGAATAAGAAGAATGTTCGTCAATTTTGGGTAAAATTAATTTTTATTATAAATATATCCCAAATAGTGCTAGATTGTTGGCTCCTTTACATATGTTAACTAGCAACAAAAAAAATTTTGTGTGGACAGAAGAGTGTGAAACATCATTCAAGGAGATGAAGGAATACTTATGTCAAAGTCCAATTCTTGCTATTTTTGATCCGCAGCGTCCAACATTTGTATTTACAGATGCAAGTAAGATGGGTGTTGGTGCTGTTCTAAAACAAACTCAGGATAGTGGAGAACTATTACCAGTTGCTTATTTCTCAAAGAAGCTAACTACGGCACAAACAAAAAAAAGCGACGTACCTGGAATGTTTAGCAGTGAAAGAGGCATTAATATTCTGGCAACATTGGTTGTTAGGATTGCAATTTCATGTCATTTCAGATCATAAGCCACTGGAAAATTTAAGAATCAAAGCACGAACAGATGAAGAACTTGGAGATTTAGTGTTTTATTTGTCACAATACAATTTTACATGCTCCAGGAAAACAAATAATGAAGCGGATGCTCTATCTCGGAATCCGGTGCTGGAAAGTTTTGATATTTCTGATAACGTTTTGCAAGTAGTAAATTTAACTACAATTGAGGAAATTAAACAAGATCAGAAAAATAATCTTGGTAATTTACCAACTCTAAAAAACACGTTTTCAAAAAACGATATAATGTACAAAAAAATTAGAAATCGTGAAAGAATCATGGTATCTTCAGAATTTGGACGTTCCTTGATTCATAAAATTCATCACTTCTATGGTCATATTGAGTTTCTCATTTAGCTGCACGTATTCGTCAGTTTTACTACTTCAGTAACATGGATACAATGATTAAAGATTATTGTTTGAAATGTGAAGTATGCAGACTGAATAAATCTAGAAGAAGTAGAGAGATTGGAGTATTATCTCAATTAGGACCGCCAAAAGAATGTTTTGAAATTATGTCATTGGACACGATTGGTGGATTTGCTGGGAATAGGTCTAGAAAGAAATATTTACACTTGCTAGCGGACAATTTTTCCCGTTATGCTTTTATATCTACATCATCAAGTCAAAAAGCAAGAGATTTTATTCAACTACTCCAACCAATTGTAGCAAATCATAAGATCAAGGTGCTTCTCGTCGATCAATATTCTGGAATTAATTCTTATGAATTTAAAAAATTTCTTAGTAAAAATGATGTTACATTGCTTTTTACATCGGTGGATTGTTCTACATCTAATGGGTTAAATGAAAGATTGAATCAAACATTAGTGAATCGCATTCGTTGCAAAATATATGAGCAACCGAAAAAACCTTGGTCTATAATTGCTAATGAATGTACAGCTGAATATAACAAAACAGATCATAGTGTTACAAAATTTGCACCAGAGTACTTGATGTATGGCAAGAAAAGTTTAATTGTTCCTAAAGAAATAAGTTATTCACATGATTTAGAAATGGATCGTGTCCAAGCATTGAACAATTCCAATAAGCAACATGAACGAAATAAAGTAAGGATAGATAGGAAAGAAGGGATATGGAATTTGCAGTAAATGATTTAGTTTATGTAGAAAATGGAAATAAATTGAACCGCAAAAGTTACAACCTATTCGTTCAGGTCCTTATCGCATTGTACAACGAATATCGAATTCAATTTATGAGGTAAAGAGCGGAAGACGTAGGTCAGAAGCCAATTATTATCATTCTAGTAAATTGTTGCCATATTATGGAGAGTCAATAGATATTGTTAGTTAGAAACAATCCGAATAGCGGATTGCTCTCTCAGGGGGAGATGTAAAAATATAATACCATTTTTTAGTTTTAGATTATTATTCAATTGTTCTTAATTGTATTTTTATTCAAGTTTGATTAAGTTAGTATTATTTCAATTTTGACAAGTTATTGTTTTTTTAATTTATTTTATCTAAATTAAGTAATGACATTTAAAACCGATTTCCTTTAGGTAAATATTATTATTGTTGTATTAATTAACTAATAAAATTATAATCCTTTAGAGAGAAATCTGTCGTCATTATTATTAAAAAGCTTGATACAGAATTATATATGTTTAATAGGTTATTATCCAGAAACTCAACCATATCATTAATGTTTGTCATACCATATATTTTCATATCCATATTTAATAAATGTTCTGTAAATCTATAAAAATCATTACTATCAAAATTATTAAAATCTCTGTAAGTTCTAATTACAGGTACATTTTTAGTAATACATCGTATGGGAAAAGAACAAAATATTAGTGAATGATCCGAAACGTGATGCATTTGCAGGATACTTGCATGGTCCACATCTATATCACTTAAGATAATAATAAGGTCAAGTAAGCTTGAGCTAACCTTAGATATTCTTGTAGGTTCTTTAATTATTTGTTTCAAACCCATACTTTCAATTATAGTAGAAACTGAATGCATCGTAGATCATCACACCTAACTAAATCAACATTGAAGTCACCCATGCATATTATTTCATCACATTTGGTCAAAATTTGGGTAATGGAGCTCTCAAACCGTTCAAGAAATTCAGAGAATGCATACTCCATTCTTCTGTAAACTACACCTACAGCTAATAAAATATTATTTGAATTTAAAAGTCACCCAAATTTGTTCTAATGATTGATGGTTATCTATGTGTATTTGTTTATATTGTAGATCGCTGTTAATATACATAGCCAACACCTCCTCCCCATGTAGTTGTAATTCTGTCTTTTCTTTCAAATTTGTATTTAGCAATATTTATAGCTGAATTTGGTACCTTTGAAGAGAGCCAGGTCTCTGACAGACCAATTATGTCAAAGTCATTTATTAACACATGCTGCTTGAAGTCAAAAAATGATTTGTTAGAGACCTTACATTTAAATGTGCTACATTAAGGTAAGCACTCATTATGCAGCAGTTGAGTATAACGATATCTAAATTATAAGACAGAATTAAAATCAAACACCCCATAAATACAATCAACATATTGTAATTATTTGTTAATACCTTATAGCTTAGTACGCAAATTAAAAATGCATATGTACGCATACGTAATACTAAATGAAATGGAAAATTCATTGTATAAATATACAAAAATAAATAGATGTAGGTAAACATTTTCGATAATAAAAGTAATCTTTTGACCTTAATAATAATATAACTAGTCCATATTTAGTGAACATCATTGAAATCCTGTATTGACTTGACCACGAACACCTTACTTTTTCATCTTTACGCATTAGTATTTGACCATTCCGACACCACACAAATTTTATTAACTTATCCTTTGCATATTCTCTTGCTTTAAAGAACAAAAACACGATTATTTTTGTTAGTGAATCGTTTATATAGATATCACTGGTTAAATTTACAATTGGTAGATTACTAAACATTTCACCTAAATCTTTAACAGTGCCTCTTTTTTACACGTTTACAACTCATAAAGTTATCTTTGTCCATTCTACTGATAAATTTTATAATGATTCCTCTAGGCTCAGATGGATTATTAGGATTTTTGAAAGTCGATGACAAGCATCTATCATGTTCTTTTCAATAGAAAAACCTATTGCACTGCCCACGTTTCTTACTACGGTAACTATATTTTCATTTTAATTTCCGGCACACCTCTGATTTCCACACAATTTTTCTAGTGTACTACTCTAATTCGTTTATTCGTAATTGCAAAAGCGTCATTTTCATTTAATAAGTTCTTATTTTTGGTTTCTAGCTCTTCAATTTTTAAACATTCATCAATTTTTTTCTTGATTTTTAATAAATTAGTATTATCACCAATTTTAGCGTTACAAAAAGTTTAACGATTCTGCAAAATCATCTTGATTATTTTTTATTATTAACATTAAGTTGTAAATCTGATCAAGATTGACCTCGGTTAACTTGGATGGTGAGACATTTTTATCAACTTCATCTTGTAGGTATTGTCCACATTGTTTTTATTACACCTTTCACAATTCCAGATTACAATTTTGTTTTGACTTTTGCAAAGTATGAAATTCGTCAATAGATATATTTATACATTCAAGGTGCAAAGACTTTTTACATACCGAACAATCAATGAATTCTTCATATATCTCGTTATTCTCTTATCACACACCACACAGTTGACACCACGACTGCACTTAATTTAGTTTCTTTATTTGCCATTATTGAATGAATTAGTATAGTAATTAATAAACAGGGAAGTGAATTAAAATACGTCTGTACTGTACGACGACCGAGCTATTTCTACTTTGTTGATTCTTATTGATTAACAAATGCTCTTTCAACGATACCAAATTTGTTAAAAAAGGTCTAACTGTTAAGAAGTTAAAGCAGGTTATTGCAAAACAATTGAACACCCCCGCCATCTTTGTTTTTGAAATAACTGTAACTTTTGTTTTCACGAAAATGATAGATCAACTGGTTCTCTTTACAAATGTGAAAAATGTTTTGTTTATTACCGAAATTTATAGAAAATGCAATTTAAAAATTTAAGATGGAAGCCATGTCTCCTTGGTGGTCATTTTAAAAACTTGAAAATATTTTTCTGGTGATTCTTCATGACCGATTTACTTAATATTTTTTACCCCAAAGTCATACGACGAACGGTTCCTGAGATATGGTCGAGGAACAGTCTTATTGGGTCACCTGTATATTCTTGTATACAAAGTTGGTGTTTTGTATTCTCAAATCGTATTGTTCCACAGATTTATTATTAACATTTGTCACATATTGATAATGTTTTCACCATGAGGACCTACTAATTCATTATTTTTTGTTTCCCAACTGTAGCATTCATATCACCTATTAGTATTATTTTTGTGTAACTGTCACCTTTCTATTTGGATTTTCTATTGTTTTTTCAAATTCGTCCTGATTGCCCCTAGAGCATTGTCGTTTGCGCGTATACACTTAATATTACTATATTGGTCTCTAAGTTCCATAGTTAATTTTGTATAATCCTCTCATTAATAGACTTTCAAGACTTTATATGTTTCTTTCAATTTCGTTGATCATAATTGACACCCCTGCTTTGGGTAATTTGCTTGTTTGTACTAATGGGTATAAATATATATATAACCCTGCATCAATCATACCCGCTTCTAACTTGTTTCTGTAACATTATTATATCTATATTTTTTTAGAGATTTCTGATTAGTACTTCCTTATTTTATTTCTGATTCTGGATATTCCATTCTGCATATTCCATTTCCATTTTCTTTTGTTGTTTTTGTTTGTAAGTTTAATCCATCCGAGATCCAAGTTTTTACTGGTTTAGCAGGTTAAGATAAATTTTACAGGTGATAGGAGCTGGCCTCCATCGTGACTTTAAGACTTCTTTTGGCTTGGGACCGCTGCGTGAACCGCAATAAGTTACTCAATCCACTACAATCAATCAATTTATTTGTCCTTAAAATTAACAAATGAATTGGTTTAATCTCTACCATAACTTAGGACTATGATTTACAAATATTCAATATATTTACAGTAGTTAAATTTGAACAAACATAAAAAACTAAATTTCTTTGTCCTTTAACATTCTTCTATATTAAATTTAACTTTTATTCTATCTCCATTATTTTCCGTTTTCTTTCTTCCAACCATTTCCTTCTTTTACTACCTCTTTCATCAGTTTAAACCTTCTCCTTTTTCCCCAAGTAAAATTTTATTTCTCCTTTCTTCCTCTCTCAATTCCACACAGTCTTCTGTAAGATGTTTTATGTTTTTCCAGTCATTCCCACACATTCTGCACAATCTCTCTTTATCTTTCTTCCAATACTGATTTTCTTTTTCCTCATTTCCTAATCTAAATCTAGCTATTGTCCTTTTCTTGTATCGTCAATCTTCCTGTTATGTACTGTGTATCCTTTCCCCCATTATATCCTTGTAATTCATATTTATCTTCCTTCTCTTACCTTCGTTCTTCTTGTAGCTTTGTCTCTTTTGTGTTATTTCATCTTCCAACTTTCTTCCTTCTCTTCTTAATTTCTTACTTCTTCCCTCGCGTAACCTCCTCTTCCATAATATACTTTTTTCTTCTTCTCTATGTTATTTTTGAAATTCCACCTCCTTCCAACATTTATATAATATTTCATTTTTTTCTTTCTTTCATCCTCTCCTCAAACCTTAACGCTCTCCTTCCCTGTTTCTATTCTTATCTCTCTAATTTCATTTCTTCTTCTATTAAGTATTCCGGTGTTTCTCTTTCCAGATCTAGCGTCCATCTCCAATATCTTTCTTGTATTTTCTAACTCTTCCCATTTTTCCACCCCAAATTTCTGCCCCATACATCATTACGCTTTTTAACCAGTCTTTCAAATAACTATTTTCTTTTTTCTATATCATCCCCAAATACTTTTTCTCCTATCCTCCATATTACCCTATTATTTTGTTTCCTTTCTGTCTTAAATCTTTTATCTGGTCATTGTCTTTATTGTCATGTCTTAAGACGATCCCAAGTACTTATATCTATCTACTTTGTCTGTAGTTCCTCCTCACAATCTTTTTATATATAGATTAAATAACATTGGGCTTAGTGGACAACCTTGTTTTAGCCCCTTCTCCGTCTAAAATACTTTCCCTAGTTTTCCCTTTACCCTTACTCTGCATCTTGTGTCCATATATATCTCTTTTATTGCTTCTACTATGTCTTTACTAACCCATTTCCTCTTATCACTTTCCATAGTATCCTTCGTTCCACTCGGTCAAATGCAGCTTTTATGTCTATAAACACCGCAAAAACTTTTCCTCCTTTCTTCTCTATTTCTTTATTTATAACTTGTTTTAGTATGTAGATGTTGTCTATTGTCCCCTTCCTTTTCTAAAACCTGTTTGCCAATCTGGTATTATTATTTTTCTTCTACTACCCTTTTCCAATTTTGTTCTTAATATCTCTCCGTATATTTGTACCCTACTTTCGTTAAGCTCACTCTTCTGTAGTTTTTGGCTTCTTGTATCCCCTCCTTTATAAATTGGACATATAATAGCTTCTCTCCATCTTTCTGGAAACCCTTCACCTTGCCATATCTTTTCTAATACTTTCCTTATTCTTTCTCTCATTTTTTCTCCTGTATATTTCCACTGTTCCCCCCGTGTTCAAATAGTTCCTCCGGTTTTCCTCTCTTCAATTTTCTCAAGGCTTCATTCAATTCCTCCTTTCTTATTCCTTCCTTCTCTTTTTTTTCTTCCATTTTCTGCTTTCCACTATGTACTTCTCTTCCTTTCCTTGTAGTATATTTTTATGTTTTTTCCATGTTTCTTCATCTAATGTTACTCTCTCCTTTTTCCCTTTGTTTTCTCCACTTTACTAATTTCTTGCCTGCCCTTCATACCTGATTTGCTTGAACTTCTGTTCTATCACCTTTCTATTCCACTTTTCTCTTCTCACATACTTTTTCAACTCTGCTCTTATGTTTTTATATTCTTCTACACTTATTCTCTCTTTTCTGTATTTTCTTCTTCCTTTTCTCATTTCTTTTTTCCCTCCTTACTCCCCGTTTCACCATTTTGTCTTTATTCCCATTTTTTCTTTTCTTTCTTGCACTTTATCTTCTCCCTTGCCTTTTCATTACATCTATTATATTCTTTATCTCTTCCTCTACCTCTTCTGATGATTCTTGTTTTTCTTCCACTTTTTCTCTATATCATTCCTTAGTTTCTTCAGTCCATATTTTCTTTCTCCCCATTCTGCATTTTCTTCTCTTAGTTCTTCCTCTCCTATTAAAATTACTTCTATCGGTTGGTGATCCGAGTCCACTTCATTCCTATTCGTATATATTGTATATCTTCTTTACTAGTATCATTTACAACTACATAATCTATTACTGAACCTTCCCTCTTCCCTATGTATGTAAATTCCCTTTTTCTTCCATCCAAGTTTCCATTTAATATTGTCCATCCTTCTTCACACATTTCTAAAAATTTTCTGCCTTGCCCGTTTATTTTTTGTCTTTGAATTTCTCTTTTTGTTCCCCCATTTATTATCATCCCCCTTCTTTCCCCAATTCTGGCATTGAAATCCCCTCAATAATAATTTTTCTTCTCTTTGATTACCTTATCTAAAATTCCCTTTTAGTATTGCTCACTTCCTTCCCATATATCGTAAAAATTTCGTAATTTTTTCTCTTTTATTTGTTATCATAAGCCTTTTAACAATTCCTTGCACTTGTTTCTCTTCCTTCTTCTTTACTTCCTCCCAATCCTTTTCACTCCAGCAATTATCCCCCTTTTGCCCTTCCTTTTTCTGATTTATTTCAGCAAACTGAACCCCTCCACACATATTCTCCTGGTAGCCTCTTTTGCAGTTTTTCCAGTCCTTTTCTTCTAGCCAGGTCTCTATTAACCCCACCATTTTGAAACCCCTAAATAATTTCAAAAATCTTGTCTTTACTTTTTATTCCAGCCACATTCCAAAATAATATTTTACTCTGTTGCTTTTATTGTTCTATGTTCACTCTTTTCCCCCACTTTGTTTCTATGGTCTTTTAACTTTTATTATTTTCCCTCTTCTCTTTGCCCCACTTTCTAGTTTTTTAACACCATTTTAGTTGTCTTTCTTCTATCCACCTTTCTCCTCTCCGTCGACCCACAGTTTCATGTACCCTATTCTCACCGTTTTCCCTTCTCTTTTCAATTGTCTCAGTCCACCTCATTGTAACTCACAGGCAGAGTTAGAATGATGCCGACTGAAAAATATTGTAACTAACTCGAATATTAAAACGCAATTAATAATCTCAATAATTAGCAAGTCCGCTCGCTCATTTGTTGAACAATCTTGTTCGTTAATAGTATATTATGATACGAGTGTAATATACTGATTTTTCTACTTTGCAACTCGCGAAATAATCTAAACAAAATTGTATATAAAAATATTTTTCGCTTAGGATTTATGAAGTTTGTTGGTAACAATTTTAAATAATGACATTTTGAATTTTGAAATTGTATCTAATTGTTTTTCAATCTCCAATGATGGAAGATATTAATTGTACACCTCCTGAGTTGAAAACCGCAGCACAAAAGCGACAGATAAGTTGCTCTCTGAAAAATCCAAAGAGATATATGAGAAAGAATATACAGTGTTCAATACCTGGTGTATATCAAAATATGTTAAAAGTATCAGCGAGAATATTCTTCTAGCATACTATAAGGGTCAAAGCAAAACCAAGAAGTCATCAACATTGTGGGCTTTCTATAGTATGTTACGAATTGTCTGAATGCATACCGTAACATAGACATATCTAAATTTTCAAAGCTAAAGGCGTTTTTGAAACGGAAAACTCAAGGTTACAAGCCAAAAAAATCTTACATTTTAGATAATCAGGAAATCCAAAGGTTCTTAAATGAGGCAGATGATTTGCACTTTCTGGCAATGAAGGTTAAATTCTTTTCAACACAATTATCTTCTGCAGCTTAATTTCCACATTTTTAGGTAATACTAATTATGGGATATTCAGGAGCACTCCGAAGACATGAACTAGTTGATTTGTCTGTTAATGATTTAAACTTGAAAGATGACAAGATTATAGTCTCTATTCCTAAACAAAAACAAATGTTCCGAGGGTATTTGTAATAACTGAAACACACTGGGTTCAGTTAATCAAAAATATAACAATCTCCGCCCGGCTGAGCAATGCGATTTTTCTTAACTTACAGAAATGGTCGTTGCATCAAAAACCCACTTGGCATCAACACAATGAGCAAGATTCCAAAACTCATTGCCACATTTCTAAAACTACCTGAACCTCGACGATACACAGGACATTGTTTTAGGAGATCTAGCGCCTCCCACTTGGCTAATAGTGAGGAGATCTATTAACAATAAAAGACATGGGGGTGGAAGTCCTCAACCGTCGTCGAGGGCTATATTGACACTTTGATGCAGAAAAAGTGCAAGTAGCTGATATGTTCAGATCTCCTTCACCACAGCCAAGTACGTCATACAGTGCGACGCCTCCACTTTAGCTTCTACATCATCAACATTCCTTTACAAAGAGAAGATACTAAAATCCTGTCAACATTGAAGAAAATAGTAATTTCAACAACAAAATATATTGTCACAGTACGCACCTGGAAATCAATGCAAAAGATTCTTGCACTGTGACAATTAACATCTACAACAATAACTGTAATTTTCCATCAACCAGCCATAATAATTAACAGTTCTCACATAGGTTAGGTTTGTTATTGTTCTTTTGAAACTGGGAAGGCGGTTTATTTAAAAATTTGGTAGTGTCATTCATAAATAGGTAAAATAAATTAAATTCTCATTACTTCAAAACTTTTATTTTATTATAGATAATATTACTTACAATATATTATAAAGAAACCAATATTTTCGTGAGTTAATAAAAAGGGAGATAAGTCGGACGGAATTTTTAGATTAAGTAGGCACGTCAAGATGTCAATCCAACAATGCCAACATAAATAATCAAGTCAACAAGTGTAACAATGATTTATTGTTAAACGCATTTGGATATGTTATTAAACGCATTTTAGATTAGCAATGAGAGCATTGTTAACGCAAAGTAGAAAAATAACTATTATGAATCTAGTTCTTGTTGTCATAATTTGTTTGCCCTTCTTCCATTTTATTCTATTCTTCTACATTTACTTTTAATTTTTTTAATAAATTGTTGGGCTTCTTTACTTTTTATATAATATAAAATTGATTATGTATTTATAAATAACTTTTATTTTTCATCAAAGGAAAGGAACACCAACTGCAAGCGTCTATTTAACCAACTGTTGGTTTTATTTTTCAATTTATTTGTCTATCAAAATTGGACAATCATAATTTTTTATATTCGAATTAAAACTATAGTAATGATTGTCTCTTACTACCCGTCTTTAGTGAACACTTACACTATACAGGTTTATACTGATCTTCTGGGGCACCATACATAACACTTACATCACAATTCAATATTTGTATAATGTACTATCCGAATAAATAAATAAATTATTCAAAGAAAAAATTGACAATTACAAATTCCCAAACAGGCTATTTTAATTTTTACAAATTTTAAAATACGTTATTACACAAACAAAAGTTGTTCCTTTTATACAAAAAATCATGGAACATAAATTCTTATTGTAACAAACCAAAAGCATTAGGTTTTAACATCACTCCCATTTTCTTTCATATAAACATCATTGAAAGAACTTAACTAATGTGGAAAATGTTGCCAGATTCCATACTTGTTCGGCTTAGGCCTAACTCTGCCACTCTTAGTCACAACAATATCAGGTTTAACTAACCGTTTATCGTCTTTAATACGGACGATTTTATTCTTAGTAATTTTAATAATGTCTTCTTTTGCACTTTCAAGAGATACAGTCATTGAATTAGACGTGTTTGAATTCTGTAGCTATTTTCACACAAGTCACGCGACACTGTCATCTCGGCCCAAGATTAACTTCAAAACTCTTTCCAGTGGCCAATCAAACTGCCTCTTATTGTCCGCCCCAACTAAGACGACGTCACTACGAATAATTAATTGAGACTAGTTTTCCTTTCTGAACCGATCTCAAAGTTAAATCTGCAGATTATTTGCACTTCTGTAGGACTCATTTAAAAACTTAGATCCGCTACAAGTCTTAGGAAAACAACCAATTGCTGTACTTCGCAAGAACACTGAAGGTGTGAGTGGAATAAGAACATCGTTGTCTTCCGACATCAATGTCAATGGTTGATTATTATCGTAGAACTTACGCCATACAGGCAAGTTACCATCTGTTCATAGGTTAATTTTAAACGACCCAACATTTGCTTTAACAAATCTTTCATGGTTCTAACAAGTCGTTCCTAAAAACCTTCCCAACAGCTTCCAGTACTGACGTTGAAGATTTGTTTGGCATTACTGGTCTTCTCTATCTTAACCCAATCCAACTACCTGAACAAGTTAGCAGCGCCCACAAAATTCGTTCCATGGTCAGAATAGATAGTGTTTGGTCTTCCAAACAACCACACAAGACGTTCCAGAGCACCAAAAAGCATCAGAATATAGATTGGTTACTAAATCCAAATAAACTCATGGAAAGACAGCACACGTAAAGAGCACTATCCATGCTTTCGATTTATCCTTAAGATACACAGGATCAGCAAGAGCAACACCCGTAGTCTCAAACACACGAGTTGCTACGGTTTTTGGTGGTAATGGGACAGCTCCTACTTTACAACACGTCGCTTTGAATTTTTGCAGTTCTGGCAGGTACGCAACACACGAGAAATAGTCAGATTATCCAATATTTTCTCTTAGCTTTCAGACCAATGTTCTAGTGCCAGCATAACAGTTTCGGCGATGGCAATCCAGGATCAGCGTATCAACTAACGAAGAATAATAGGATTCACAAAATCTTCTTCGCTCCCATTTGTCAATTTCCTAGGCACAAAGTAATTTGTCATCCCAAAGAAAACCGATATTTGTCCGATTCTTGCTGGAGTTCCCTAGAAACTGTCTTGTTGAATCCACAGTAACACGTGTTTCTCTGCTCTTCTCCATTCTTTCACAGTAAGGTACGTCCGTCTTTTGCTACCAATTTCCTTATTCGATTGGCAAACCTGACACACCATCCAAAAACAGCAACTTTAGCACGATTGATTTTGGAACGGTAACTGCAACGATCGACTTTGTAAGTTCTAAGTTGACTTCATCTTCATTTGGATCTTCTAACAAGAATGGCTAGTTTGTTTGCGGAGACGGAAGCCATTTAAGTTCCTCCCACCAATTCGACGTAACTAATTGGCTCAGCTAACATCCACGTGAAGGCAAGTCGGCAGGATTGCCTTTTCCAAAAAATGTGAATCCACGACTCTTCTAAGGTTTCGTTGACAATCTGTCGAACACGATTTGAAACGAAAGTACCCCAATCTCCATTGCGACTTATCCATGCTGTCACAGTGTTAGAATTGGTCCAATAAAAATAACTGATATTTAAGTAACCAAACTCTTTTTTTACTAGTTTACTCAGCCTTGTTCCGATCACAGCAGCTGTAAGTTCTAATCTTGTAATGGTAGAGGTCTTGTTAATTGGAGCTAACCTTGGCTTTTCTAAAAGAAATGACACTTGGACTGTACCATGTATCTCGAATTGCATATAAATGACACTGGCGATAGGAAGCTGACTCGCATCACAAAAGACATGAACTTGACGAGAAGCATTTGAAAGTGGACAATGACGGGGAATATCAATATTTTTAAGCTGGAACACTTGTTTCAGCCAGTCGTGAGTTGACGTGACGTTGAAGTGACAGGCCAAATTTCTGAACCCACAAGCTCTGAAGCAACGTTTTAGGAAATATCATTATACGACTTGTAACTCCTAGTGGGTCAAATGGTTTGGAACTGATGAAAGGACGAATCTTTTAGTTACAACACGTTTTACCTATACTACTTATATTCTAATACGTCTTCTTGTCTGTTCCACAGGATACCTAACACATTCACTGTCACATTTTTCAGTGCAGACATAAAACATGTCCACTGCTTGAGTTCCATTTTTGAATTTGCATTATGTTTTCCTTAAAAACTTTGTAGTCTTCAACTGAATTCACTGATGTAATCAAGTTATCTTCGTAGAACGATGTCTTCAATTTGTCATCTCTGCATCATGAAGGTTTCTGAAGTGATAAGCCAAAGTGGTACCAAGAAAATGGACTACAGTTCAAACCAAAAACTACACAAACATGTTGATAATTCACGATTTCTTCACATTTCTCGTCTTTACACCAAAGTATCTTCTGAAATGGTTGGTCTTCAGGTTGTAAGCTAATCATCTGAAAGGCTTTTCGAATATCCCCGATACTCCACAGAACTTTCTATGAATTTTATAAGTAGTACCGGAATAAGGCATTGATTCAACAATGGACTTCTACCAACTTTATATGATGCATCAAAGACAGGTCTCACTAGAGTTGTGGTGCTTTTCTTGAATACAGAACGGCGTGGAAGGAAGTGGCCTGCATTTTTCTCAGTTTTGACGTGTCTGATGAATCCTTCAGCTAACCATTGTTTAAAGATTTAATCATAGTAAGTTAACTTGTGTTTTTTCTTTAGCTTTGCAGTAGTGTCATCAATCTTCTTTCAGCAATGGAGTTGTTCGAAATTAAAGTCGACTTCTGATTTGTCCACGGAGTCTAATAATGTTGAATTGCTGAATGTTCTTATTGCATTTCCATCTAGTTTTGTTTCAGATTACTGTGATGGAATCTATAAGTCCAATTGTTTCTAGATTACACAAAAGTGACAAATCAATCTTGGTAGCTATGTATGAGTAATAGCAGGCTTCACTTTACTTTTGTTGAGTCTTCTTGATATGGTCTATCCAAATACAGTTTCAGTGGCCAGAAGATCATTTTTCAATTTTTCTGTGATATTTTTGTGTAATTTTACTAATGCATAAATAAAAGACTGAATGCCACAACGTACATTTGTTTAATAATATTTTTAACATAGGCATTTCCACTATAACTTAACTTACTATCTACAATCGTTCGCTACAATGTACATGTGTGGAGAATGCGCCATAAAGTGGTATATTACAATACATTACAATACCTTCCCCTACAACAAAAAATAAGTATATTTATTTTTCTACAATTAGTTATAAACTAAACGGTCTACTTGTTTAATTATACGCTTAGGTCTAACATTGGTAACATCGGTTAAATCAACATCAACTGTAGTAGTAGTTTCGCACGTATTATTTTCATTAGTGGCTAAACTAGCTTCGACAATGTTCACTTTTTTAATTTGGTTAAGGTGCCTTTTTCCATTTTACATTATATAATTCCGGTACTCTAACAATGTATGTTGATTTTCCAATTCTTTTAAAAATAATACCTTTGACCCACAGTGGTTTATTAGGTAATTTGTAATTTCTAACAGTAACAGTTTCGCCGACTTCAAATTTGACATACCGTTTACCTCTATAATTTCCCTTTTGTCTAGCCTGCTCTGTTAACTCTCGTTTCTCAATGATTTCAATATCACAAGCTAAATGATCATTAAAAGGTAATAACGCATCAAACATCGTTCTTAAACTTCTACCAAAAATCAATTTAGAAGGAGCTACTCCTGTAGTTTAAAATTTTGTTAAAATCTAAATTTGAATTTTTAGATAATGTATTTTTCAAAGCATTCTTTACTGTTTTAACAGCGTTTTCGGCCGCCCCATTGCACGATAGTTGAAAAGGAGGAGACGTCATGTGATTAATATTATTCAGCGTCAAAAATTTTTGAAACTCGTTAGAACAAAAGATGGGGCATTATTTGTAACAATTTGTTTCGGTAAACCAAATCTTGCAAAAGTTGATCGCAATGCTTCAATTGTAAATTTTGAACTTATCGAACGCATCGGAAATACCTCGATCCATTTAGAATGCGCATCTAAGATTACCAAAAACTGTGTATTCAAAAATGGACCAAAAAATCTAAATGCAACCTACACCATACTTCTTTTGGCTAAGGTCACAAATTTAATTTGGCTTTTTTAGGAGCTTTTTTATATTTCAGACAATTGGTGCAAGTTTGGCAAATGCTCTCAATTTCTTTATTTAATCTCGGCCACCAAAGTAAGATCTTGCTAAAATTTCCATCTTAACTATCCCCATGTGTGAAGAATGCAGTTTGTTTAGTATTTGTTGCTTTAAATTTAAAGGAATAATTAAGCGATTGTTCTACAGTAAACAATTTGATTCCACGTTTATTTCATTTTTAATTTGATTATAACACTGAAAATTATCGGGAAGTTTTTTAGGCTAACCGTATCTAACGTACTTTAAAATAGCAGATAATTCTTTATCCTCCAGCGTTTCTTTACTAACCTGCCGGAAATTTAATGGAAAATCTTCGTTATCATTAAAGTATGAAATGAAATTCATATCTACATCTTCCCATGTAGTATTTGCATTTTTAATTGGTAACCGCGATAAAAAATCTGCGCGGTTTTGATCCGATTTAATAAATTCAATGTCATGTTGATAATTTGAAAGAATTACTGCCCATCTGCGAAATGGATTTGCCGAAAACTGCGGAATACCTTTTTAGGATTGAATATAGAAGTAATTTTTCCTGTCAAAATTGATAGTAGATAATCGTCTCCTACCAGTCATGAATCGTTCCTATTTTTTGCAAACTCTTGAAGCCATGGTCGATCTTTGAAAGTTGACCACAAATGGACTTTTGCTCAAGGAGAATCTTGGAAATTGTTACCATCTATTGATTTTAATTGGACAACATACCTCGACACGATATTGGGTTCTGTGCAGAATTTACCAAACATTTGCATTTGCAGGAGTTGGCGATCCTTTTTATTTTCGCTCATCTTTGCGTTGTTATAACATATAATTAGATACTGACGTTTTTCACACAAAATGCACTTTACGGTTTCTTTGCAAAACTGGGGTGAATGCTTTTTTGCTAAACATTAAAAACACGTTTGAGATTCTTTCACTTTTTCTCTTTTTCTTCCAGAGACATCGACAGCGCTTCAACACAACAGTTACTGGCATGATTCTTTTGGCAAAACACGCAAGTCACTTGAGCAACAGATACTAGTCCAGCGACAATTATAGTTTTAACAATATCTTTAAGAACATTAACTGCATTATCATACTAAATACAAAAATGGCGCGTAATGGTACAGTATCAGAGGAAATAATATCTTGTAAATTATGTTCTGTAGTAGTCAAGAAATTTATCAAATGTTCAAAATACGAAAGCTGTTATCACCCAAGTTGTGTAATTAAAAAACCGGGAGTTTATATCAATAAAAGTACTGGAAATGAAAGGAAATAATTGCAAAGAAAATTTACATGAGTATTTAAAAACTATTATATCTCTTAAAGATTGCATTATAGTTGAATTAAGAATAAAATCAAGGCTCCTATATGACAAAATAAATTATCTAGAAAATCAACTACTTGAAATTAACGAGGGTGTAATTACAGAAAATAATAAAGTTGAAGAACTTAGCGGCATCTGTGAGAAACAAAAATAAAACTAGCGTTAGAAAACAAAACGACAATAGAAATCGTTCTATAATTTAAAAACTGATAAATTAAAGATGAGTACAAATAGTAATGAGATTAGATCATGGCAATAGTAGTCTTACTACAACTCCATCAATGTCAAATAATGATACTCTAAGTAAAGATAATGTCACTTATAAGCTTGGAAATACACGCTACATTTCAATTTTTTGGGAAATTTTAATAAAATTATACAATTCAGAATATGAGTCAATCTAAAATTTGATAATGTCGATCTGAAACTAGAATTAATTGTAAGAAAGGATCCATACACTAGACAAATAATTTCTTCAAATTGTTAGCGTCAATCAATATGAAAGATATTTTATTAATTTTCGACAAATGGCCATGTGGTATAAAAGCAAATATTTTTTGATTTTCCGGCCGATCACCATTCCGAAATAGATATAGTTCATTCCACAAAAGAGAAACAGGTAGATCTTACAGTAGAATATCTTAACGTACCGGGGATCTTTAATAAACGAGACTGTTTTTAGCAAGAGAAAATATAACTGCGTTTTGTGTTAGTGAACACTGGCTGAAACAGGATCAGATTAACATTTTTAATATTCAAAATTACAAAGTTATCGACTGTTCCTTAAGATTAACATATTCAGGTGGTGGTACTGCAATATTTGAGAAAGAAAAAAAATGTGGTCACTGTAAGTCTATTGACATGAAAATTTTTATTAGAAACAAGGACTTTGAATTAAGTATCATGGCATTTAACAAAATCATTATAATTTGTGTTTATCGCTCGCTTAGTGGACATTTTGACTACTTCATCGAAAGTTTTAGTACCAGTCTATCTAAAATCAATATACCGGTCAAATCACGTCCTTGAAGTTAGCAAACCACTTGAGGCAGATCAAAAGTTTTGACATTAGAAATTAAGTGCCCATTAACTGCTAATTAAGTATCTAAATTACGAATTAATTGCTGCAGTAGTTTTTTGAAATATTCAATGATCTGCTATCTTAAAAAAAGTTAGCAGACCAAGTATCTAAAAACAGTGATAACAATGTCTAAATAGATCAAAAAATTAAGTGCTATTTAAGTGCTTCATGTTCACTATTTTAGAAGCACTCAAAATACTTTTTTTAAATAACTCATTGATTTGCAATTTTTAGCATACCAAATGTTAGAGACCACCCTAGACAACTAACATCTATAGATTTAAGTGCTATTTAAGTGCTTCATGTTTACTATCACAGAAGCACTCGCAACACTTTTTTTTAATAACTTATTGATATGTTATCTTTGGCTGACCAAATGTTAAAAAACCTTTACAAATTAAAATCAGAACCTAGGATATGTTTAGATTTAAGTACCGTTTGAGTGCTTCATGTTAACTATTTCAAAAGTTCTGAAAACCTATTTTTTGACACATTAATTTGCTATCTTTAGCAAAACCAAATGTTAATTTGTACAAATTAAAATCAAAATCTAGGATATGTTTAGATTTAAGTTCTCTCAGAAGCACTAAAAAACAATATTTTTAACTCATCTGCTATCTTTGGCCAAACAAATGATAGAAAGCACATTAGCCGACTAAAAAAAAACACGTTGTAACGGTTGAGGTTTACAAATACAAATGTAGCGTATTAGGTTTGTGGAAAATAAATTATTTAGGTAGCACAGCAGCTTCCCGGCGTTGTCGTAGAGTGGGGGGAGGGTCTTAAGGAATTCGAAGAAATTAAACTGTTGTCCTAACAAGGCGCCACATGCTGGGCAAGAGAAGAACTAAAACCGACCAACAGGAGATCAACAGGTTTTACTTAAACCTAATACACTAGATCAGACAACTGTAACACAACAATTAATCATGAAAGGGAAACAGACAATTTAAAAATTCTTATAGTAATAGGGGAATGAGAAAGAAAGAGACTGTCGAATGGCGTCCCGTAAATTAGCAGTAGTCTCGCTTAATAATAAATAATTTATACAAATAATGCGCCGGATTTACAGGTAAGCTTTAGCCACACCAAACGTAGTGTTAATGTTCCAATTGAGAATTGTCTGATAGGAATACTTGGTGTATATGTATATATATATATATATATATATATATACTAACATATAATATATATATATATATATAAATGATAAGTTTTTCGACATCTAGTGTCGACTCGTGAAAGCGTTCACGTACGAAAATGTTAGCAACTTTGCCGACAGGTATGTAAAGCAGTTACATAGTCGATTCATCAATAATTATAGCCAACCTAACAGTTGGCAAGTATAAAAAATTTCGAATCGCCTGCAGTAAAGTACGCAAGAGGTTGTACAATAGCAAACAAACACTGAGAATCACCCGACAGCTGTTTCGTCCTTTTGGGACTCATCGGGAGTGAGAGAACTCGAGTGTAAGTTCACTATTGTACAAACGTGCGCTGTCGACTATATGCCCTACTGGAGGGATCACAATATTTAAATGATAAGTTTTTCGACATCTAGTGTCGACTCGTGAAAAGCGTTCACGTACGAAAATGTTAGCAACTTTGTCGACAGGTATGTAAAGCAGTTACATAGTCGATTCATCAATAATTATAGCCAACCTAACAGTTGGCAAGTATAAAATTTCAGAATCGCCTGCAGTAAAAGTACGCAAGAGGTTGTACAATAGCAAACAAACACTGAGAATCACCCGACAGCTGTTTCGTCCTTTTGGGACTCATCGGGAGTGAGAGAACTCGAGTGTAAGTTCACTATTGTACAAACGTGCGCTGTCGACTATATGCCCTACTGGAGGGATCACAATATTTAAATGATAAGTTTTTCGACATCTAGTGTCGACTCGTGAAAGCGTTCACGTACGAAAATGTTAGCAACTTTGCCGACAGGTATGTAAAGCAGTTACATAGTCGATTCATCAATAATTATAGCCAACCTAACAGTTGGCAAGTATAAAAATTTCGAATCGCCTGCAGTAAAGTACGCAAGAGGTTGTACAATAGCAAACAAACACTGAGAATCACCCGACAGCTGTTTCGTCCTTTGGGACTCATCGGGAGTGAGAGAGAACTCGAGTGTAAGTTCACTATTGTACAAACGTGCCGCTGTCGACTATATGCCCTACTGGAGGGATCACAATATTTAAATGATAAGTTTTTCGACATCTAGTGTCGACTCGTGAAAGCGTTCACGTACGAAAATGTTAGCAACTTTGCCGACAGGTATGTAAAGCAGTTATGAGTCCCAAAAGGACGAAACAGCTGTCGGGTGATTCTCAGTGTTTGTTTGCTATTGTACAACCTCTTGCGTACTTTACTGCAGGCGATTCAAAATTTTTATACTTGCCAACTGTTAGGTTGGCTATAATTATTGATGAATCGACTATGTAACTGCTTTACATACCTGTCGGCAAAGTTGCTAATATATATATATATATATATATATATCACTTACACACGGTAATTTATCTGGTCGAACATGCAACGACACTGACTTAAACTAACATTGAATGGAGTAAGTACCTCCCGCAAAATCAAAAGGCCTTTTGTTTTCGCGTCAACCGCTTAAAGTAAAGCGCACAAGACGTATTCAGCTGATAAAATCTTTCGGTTGTTGAGTGTATCACCGAATAGGGTTTTACTTAAAAACTAAAAGATCAAAGCTGTTTCATGTCGTATGTACATAAGATTCATACGCATTAACAATAAATAAGTTACTTAAACAATAAAACTTTGCTGTAATTTGATGAACGAAGTCCCGAGAGTAAGAGTTCTCTGCTAGCGACGAGATCGACAGTTTGTTAAGTTAGGTACCCCAGGATTCTTCTTAGGAAAGGTGTTCAAAGAGAAACTGGAAGGCGTTAGGCTCCTTCGTTTAAGTTATGAAGCATAACCAATCCTTATCTGCTAGACGTGGTAACCACCGGTTGCCTGCAGCTGTCTGATGCGAAACCGTGATGTGGTATTTAATCGACAAGGAAGGTCTTAATCAGCCACTTCAGCATCCCCAGGAGTTATCCAGATATAATACACAGTAAAATCGTAAGGTCAAGAAACGTGAGTGGGTTCAGCCAAATATAACTTAACTAATTGTTATTGGAAATCTTGTAACACATCTAAATTATTTGTGTAAATTTTAATTTATGATGAACGCTAAAACACCACCCGTACAGTAAGAACGTAGAAAAAAAGAATGTCCGCTTTCGTTTAGGAAATGTAAATCGATTTTTATTTTCAACCAATCGAAAATTTGCAAAATGCGCGCCAAATACGACTTTCGTCGCAACTTGTTAATTGCGACATACCTCTAACCTGTTGCTCTCGACACACGTTTTCTGTTTATAAAATAAAATCCGTAACAACGTTACAAACAGTTTACCAACTAATTGTGCCTTGTGCAAATGTTCAGAAACTTTGCTAACGATTTGTTTCAAAATTTTCATTCAACATTCGCATACGGCGAAATTAGTTGGCAACCAGTTTGTAACGTGTCGGTATCAATCAGCAGCAACCGACGTATTGGTAGCTAAGTTTTTCGATTTCTAGGTGATTTTATAAAAAATTACAGAACAATCGTTATATATTAGTTTCGTATGTGTTACGAGATTTTAGTTGTCTAAGATGGTTTCTAGCATTTGGTCTGCCAAAGATAGCAGATCAATGAGTTATTCAGAAAAAAAAAGTTTTTTGAGCACTTCTAAGATAGTTATCATGAATCACTTAAATATCACTAAAATCTATGTATGTGTTCAAGTTTGATTTAAGTTGTCTAAGGTGGTTTCTAACATTTCGTCTGCCAAAGATAGCAGATCCATAAGTTATTTAGAAAAAAAAAATTTTTGAGTGCTTCTTAGATAACGAACATGAAGCACTTAAATAAACTTAATTTTTTGATCAGTTTAGGCATTTTATTCAAACTCTAACAGTGTTTTTAGATACTTGGTCTGCTAACTTTTTTTAAGGTAGCAGATCATTGAATATCCCCAGAACTGCTGAAACAATTAAATTTTAATTGAGGTACTTAATTATCAGTTAATTAGTACTTAATTTTTTATGTACAAAATTGTTGATCTGCGTCAAGTCGTCTGCTAACTTTAAGGACACGGTCAAATCTGCGATAATATGCGGCGATTTTAATATAGACGGTACAAAAGGAAGTCATAATTATGAACTGTTTACTTCAATGGTTGAATCATTTCAATTAATATCATACAATAAAAATCATTTGCTTACCAGAGTGATTTTTTATAACAATAATTTAAGATCTAGTGAATTAGATTATATTTTTTGAATTTTTCATTTTACTTGTTTTACAATATTGAGCTTCACATTTCCGATCATGTGGCGCAAATGATAAAGGTCAAAGTCAATAGCCTTGCACAGAACACATTAAAATTAAATACACAATAAAACATTATTGATTAAACAAAATTTGGATTCCTATTTCAAAAAGAACTAGAAAAATTATCAACTACGCCCACTTTTAGCGATACAGAAGTACTATTTGCATGGTTTTGGTCGAGTTTTAATTTTTGTACAACAAATTCAATTAAAGCAAGAAAATTAAGTATTCGGGAAAAAAATAAACAAAATAACTGGTACGGCCCTGAATTACTAAAATTAAAAGCATCTGGATAACATTCACTGGTCAAGTAAAGTCACAAAAACCTTGAACTAAATATAAAACTAAATTATAGACGTGAAATAAGCAATGCCAAAAAATGAACAATTAACATGTTATTAAATTCAGACAATAAAGTTAGAACAACTTGGCAAATCATAAACATAAATTTAGGGCGTTCCAAGAAGTCATCGTCTATTACATTAATAACTAATAATAAAGTAATTATCAAACCGTGTGAACTCGCAAATAAATTCGGGAATTATTATTCAAATTTTGTAAACAAAGAATTATCTGACTACTTCGGAAACAATTATACAGCAATAGGCACATAATATAACATCAATTTTTTAAATCTATTTTTATAACTCCATGCCACTGTAAATGATATCAGTAGTATAATTTCTGTTCTTAAAAATAAAGCTTCTTGTGAATTGGATGGAGTTCCAATAAAGCTTATCAAAACATATGGGCATTTATTTGCTTATCCTCTGTGTCTCATCGTAAACTCTTCATTCGTAACAGGTATCTTTCCCAACGAACTAAAAGTTCCAATACTATCCCAATATATTATTAATATACTAATTACAGGCCTATATCAATCTTAAATGTATTTTCTATTATACTAGAAAAGGCTCTAACCAATAAACTGACTACATTTCTGGACAAAAATTGTGTCTTTTGTTCACAACAGTATGGTTTCAGAGCAGAACTGTCTATAGAAATTGCATGTATTGAATGTACACAGTATATTTGGAATTCTATAGATGCTGGCAAACGTGTGGTTGGTATCTTCTTTGACTTAAAAAGAGCTTTCGACACTCTTAATCCAAAGAAACTTGGTAAAAAACTGTGTTGGGTAGGCATAAGAGGTACTGCCAAAGATTTAATTTTATCTTTCTTATCTGAACGAACTACCAGAGTAAACATAAGTAATGCAAAAAGTAACACCTTTGATGTTAATATTGAAACTCCCCAAGGACCTTTACTCTTTATTTTAATGATTTGCCAAGTCACATAACCCAAGATTTAACATTTATGTATGCCGATGATACAGCAGTAATTGTACGTGACGATAGTGCAATAGAATTAATAAAGGAAGTAAACGAGGTTATTTTTCAGTTTAATGACTGATGCAAGAAAAATAAGCTCATTGTTAATAATAATAAAACGGAAGCATAGAATTTCTTAGTCCTAATCGTACACTTATAAATTTGTTAATAAAACGCAAAGACAGAATAATAAAAACTACCAATTCTGTAAATTACCTAGGGGTTTGTATTGATAAAATTTTAAACTTTTACGATCGTATTATAGATATATGTTTAAAAATGAGTAAAACTTTTATGAAATTTTGCAATTAAAATCATTGTTGATGAGAAAAGTCTGTTAATTGCATATTATGCTATGGGTCAATCAAATGTAAGCTATTGTATTCTTAATTGGGGGGCTAGTCTTAGTATGCCAAAAACGAATAATTCGTACTATTTTCGGACTCTCACCACTCGCATCGTGCAGAGATAGTTTTAAGAAACATAACATACTAACCGTTTTGGTTTATACTTGTATAAATTGCTAACATATATGCATACAAATTTCAAGCACTTTACGAAATTCGAGGATACGCACAACTATGCACTGGATGAGAATAGATAGCTCTCCTCTAACTCCCCCCCCCCCACATTCAGGGATGTTTTCTCACTTTAACGGCCAATGGACAGATATCGCTTCTGTACCTATACATAACGCATTAACATGCCGCCCACCTTGAAAGACCATGAGATTTCAAAATTAATATTAATTAGATATATAATTTAAAGTACTTAAATAAGGATGAAACAACTGCATAAAAAACGAGCTTAAAGTTTACATAAAATTGTAATAAACGAATTACATTAATACACATTACTTATCTAACATAACAAATTTATTTTCGAATTTGTTTAGTCTACAAGGGGGATATTGGTTTATTTTCAAATTTAATAGTTTAGTATCGGTAAAACGGTTAGTTTCACTATGGGCCTTTGAATGACCCCACTATCACATTTCACACTGGCCACACGCACTACACCATCATTGCCTACGTCTAGTTCTACAATTCGGCCAAGTTTACAACTTGCTGGACTAAGATGTTCTTCTTTAATTAAAACTAGTGCACCTACTTCAACCGCCGATGCAGCTTGGGTTTTCTATTTGTGACGTTGTTGGAGTTCAGACACATACTCCTTCGACCAGCGGTTCCAGAAATGTTGTGTTAATTTTTGAACCAATTGGTATCTATTGAGACGGTTCATATTTACATCTTGTACATTTGGGTCGGGAAGTGTAGTGTATGGTCGTCCAATCAAAAAATGTGTTGGCGTAAGCGCTTGCCTGTCATTAAGATCAGTTGTCAAGAGAGATAACGGACGAGAATTTAATATTGATTCAATTTGTGTGAGGACGGTATACAAATCTTCAAAGGAACATCAACCCAAAACTCTCTTAAAGTGGTATTTCGTGTTTTTGACTCCCGCCTCCCACAGCCCCCCAAAATGTGGAGAATATAGTGGAATAAAGTGCTATTGAACACCTTCTTGACTTATACTTTCTAAAATTGTTAAACTCTCCGCTTGCAACCAATTAAACAAATTGCGGATTTCTTTGTTCGCGCCCTGAAAGGTCGTGCCATTATCGCTATAGACGTGAGATGGTTTTACTCGCCTGACAATAAACCGTCTAAAGGCTGCTAAAAATGCGTGTGTTGACAAATTTGTGACAGGTTCTAGGTGAACAGCCTTGGTGGTGAAGCACACATAAATGCTAATGTAACATTAGCACTATTTTACATCCTCTACCAAGTTTGTCCTTAATAGAGATAGGCCCTGCATAATTAACACCGGTTGTATAAAATGGTGGCATACGACGTAATCTTGCGTTAGGAAATTGCCCATAATGGGTGTTATACTATTTGCATTAAATCTAAAGCACTTGACGCATTTTCTGTATACTGATTTGGCAGCGTGACGACCATTAATCGGCCAAAACCGGTTTTTTACCGCAATTAACAATAATGTAGGACCTGCATGAAACAGTTTTGTGTGTTCTTTTGAAAAGATCAGTGTGGTCAAATAATTTGCTTTGGGCAATAAAATGGGGTGACGTTTGTCGCACGAAACTTTTGAGTTCTTTAAACGACCGCCAACTCTTATCAAGCCTCGTTTGTCTATAAACGGTGTTAGTGACAAAATGGAACTCTTTGACGACAAACCAGTTTTATCTATCAGTGCCTTGTATTCTTTGGGATTTTGATTATATTTACTAAAGCATCATCTAGTTCTTTACAAGTTAGTGGACCTTTTAATCATTGACAATCTTTGACACTGGCATTATTATAAAATCTAATTACTCAAATTGTAACTCTTTGTAACCTAGTCAGGGCAAAGAAAATTTCAATAGAAATAGGGTTTTGAAACGTAGTTAATGGGAGAAAAAGTTCTCTTAGACTCGGGCATGTGATGTGGTTCTAAACATTCAAATGCCGGAAACGGGATTTTACCGCTGTTTAGCCTAATGGGACCTTGCCCCATAAGTTTACTAATTGTTTCGCGGAAGTGCCACGTGAAATGAGATCGGCAAAGTTTTCTCCTGATTTGGCATGATGCCAATCTGAAGACCTAGTCAATTGTTGAATAGTTGAAATACGATTTGCTACAAAGGCAGACCATTGACTGAATTTAATCACCTTAACATTATTATTGAATCGGTCCATTAAAACCTCTCACACGTTGTCATTAATTCAGTTAGTAAGATTGCAGCCAATAGTTCAAACCTTGTAACGGTTGTTGCTTACAAAATATCAAAAAGAAACGACGGCTCTAGCGGAACAACATTAGGAAAAAAACTAACTAAAGAGAATTCGGCTTGATGTAGCGCACTAAGTTCGTGGAGGATACAGAATTTATAGTAGTTAGATCAAGAGCGTCCGGCTTTGTTGAAGAGTAGCGTAGGTCTCTGAAGAACTATATGAAAGTAGACTGCTGATCTAACAAGGCGCCACCTGCTCGATAAAGAAAGAAATAAAACCGACTAACAAGAGAAAAAGATAGACAATTCAGTATAACAAACAAACCTTAAAATATTAGGTGAATATGACAGAAATAGAGAGACTGTCGCATATAGTTACGTGCGTTAGCAGCAGCCTCGCTTAACAATAAATAAAGTTCGCAATTAATGTGTCGAATTTCAGATAAGCTGTAGTTACGCTCAAGTTAAAATTATCATTTCAATTGAGGATTGGCTGCTATTAAAAAGCTCTGCTTATACATATCACTTACACACGGCAATTTAAACTAAACCTAAACTAGAATAAAAGGGTAAGTACCTTCCGCAAACCCAAAAGGCCTTTTTTGTCTGCAACAACCGCTCTAAATAAAGCACCCCAGCCCTTATTGAGCTGATTAAAACAAACGTTCAGTTGAGGAGTGTATACCAAATAAAAAGTTACTTAAATATTAGCGATTAAGCCATTTTATTTTATATGTACATACTTGAGCTTCATACACATTATTATTATGAATAAGTGGCTTAAATACTAAAATTTAACTGTAATCGGTAGAATGTGTTACCAAAATGAAGGTATTCTGCTAGCGACGGTATCGACAGTTTGGGGAAGTTAGATAGTCCCAGGAGTTCCTCTTAGGGAGGTATGCAAAAAGAACAAAAAGGCGACTGACTCCACATTAAATAATTTTTGTGGAAATTTCACGTCAAGAAATGCGCTAAAACACCCGCGTGTATCAAACGAAAAGAAAGATGTCCGCTGTACGTCTAATTTAATTTTTCCACCAATAGAAAATTAGCAACATGCGCGCTAAATACTACTTTCGTCGCAACATACTACTCGCGACACAAGTTTTAAGACGGTTCACGACATACGTTCTACATTCGTAAAATAAAACCGTAACAACCTAGGTAGTGATAAACTTTTCAGTGGAGCAACCCGAGATTTAGCTGTTTGTAATTTTACCATGGGCTTGTTCGATTTGTTTAATGACACCACATAGATCCATGCACCATACAGCTTCCCCGAGGCATCGAAAACCCATAAAGTTAAATTTTTATTGCATTATTCAACGAAATGCATTTAGGAATACTAAATTTTTGATGTACTTTAAATGATCAGCAAATTTAAGCCAATTTGTATACATTTCTGAAATAGACTTTGCGCCACTGATGTCTTCATTATCGTACAACTTTCTAATATTGTTTTTGATTTTTGCTAATTTAAACCCTGCAGAACTTAATATCGACGTAATGTTGTCTTTGATTGTTTTTAATTGTTCAATTGTATTTGACCTTGTGAGAAGGTCGTTTACATAAAAATTATTTCTGATTACATCCGATTCTATAGGATGGGTAGCTTTACTCAAATTAGAAAGTTTGAGGATACAACGGGTTACGAGCTACGGTGAGGATGTCATTCCGAAAATAACAGTTTTTAATTGAAAATATTTAAATTCTTTTTGAGGATGGTCTTGCTACACAATTTTTTGAAACTTTCTGTCATCTGGATGGACTCATATTTGTCTGTACATTTGTTTGATGTCAGCCGTGATTACAAATTGATGACTATGAAAACGGAGCAAAATTGAAAAAAGATCGCTTTGTACGGTGGGAAAGACAAATTGCAAACTATTTATGGATAATCCGGGTTTCGGTTTGCAAGAATCATCAAAAACTACTCGGAGTTTTGTAGTTTCACTGGAGTGTTTGAGGATCGCATGATGAGTTAAAAAAAGGAGTTGTTCTCTAAACAATTTGTAGGTTTTAAATGGTTTTGAAATTTGTAGTCGTTAATAAAGTCGGTATACATTAACTTCAAATTTTGATTGGTTTGGAATTTCTTTTCTAGTAGAAGAAGTCTTGAATTTGCTATTTTCAATGAATTACCTAAATTGTTGATGATATTTGAAAGGGGTAACAAATCTGCCGTCTGCATGTCGAGTTGTAGTTTCCTTAAAAATCTTTCACAGAGTTCTTGTTCAGGAGTCAAAAATGAGGATTTGGTTTCAACTTTGTCTACCTTCCAGAATTTTTGCAATTCATCATGTAAATTTTCTAAAGTAAGAAATGAAGAAATAACTGGGAAACTACATTAATAACTTCTCCAACGACAATCTACCCAATTTTTGTTTTATGAAATATAGTTCCATTTGAACCCTTAAATTTTCCGACACATAATAACTTCCAAAACAAACCGGCGCCGATAAGGATGTCAACTTCTTAGATTGATTAAAAGTTGGATCTACCAGCGTGATGTTAGGAGGAAGGTTAAATTTAGTTAAACTCAAAGTGAAACTGGGTATATTATCAGAAATTGTAAGAATAACAAAACAACCGATGCTTGACTTGCAGTTGCTGGATTGCAAATTAATGTTTAATTTCGTTTGATTTTTGATTTTAGAAGAGTTTTGATTTATACCAATAACGAACATGGTTGTGGTAAATAATTCTAAACCAGGAAGCACACAAGCTCTTTGAGTAATAAAATTAGATTGGGAACCTGAATCTAAGAGACATCGCAGAGTTTCTATTTTTCCGCTTGCATTCGTGACATTGACTAAAGCTGTAGATAACAAAATACTGTGTGAGCATTGTCATGCATAGCGGTTGATAAACTGGTGGTGGGATTTTGTGACACAACCAAATTTTCTTCGTTTTTATTAGATGTTTCATTTACTAAATGCAATACTGTATGGTGTTTTTTGTAACCTTTCCTACATCTACTAGAACGGCATTGCCCTACAAAATGACCTTTCCTTAAACAATTAAGGCACGTTTTTAATTCCTTGTCTTTTTCAATCCTATCTATTGGGTTCAATTTTATAAATGTGTCACAATTTGCAAAACATGAGATTAGGATAAGTTGGTTCGTTTGAAACCGTATAAACTTTAATGGTTTATTAACTCTGGTTTAGAAACCGACGACAATGCTTTTAAACCCGTTACTTCAAGTACGGTATGACTGTTTTTCTATAAATTTAATAAATCTTGCCTACTAATTAGAAATGGTTTCATTAAACTCTCTATTCATAATATTTAGTCCTTACAAAATGTATATTTTATGACGTTTCATTTTTTCTGTAGTTAATATAAAAAGTGAAAATAAAAACTAAGGCAATTCTTATTGTCAACGTATATATTTAGTTTTTGACAAGAATTTATTACATAATTATAATTAAGATACCAAGTTATAGTTTAAAATTAAATGAAAACGTTTTTTTTAAATAAAGGTATTACTATATAAATAAATATAAGAAATCAATAATGGGTGTGACCTCCATTATTATTGATACATTCTTGGAGGCGTCTGCTCATTGACGCTATCAAGGTATCAATATAATTAATATTAATCGTTTCCCATGCGGTATCAATGGCTGCAATTAGTGCATTACGGTTTACTGGTATAAAATTTGGCCCTTGTTGTCTTCGGATAACAGCAAGTATTCGAGCCCAAACATTTTCGATAATGTTAAAATCTGGGCTTTTTGCTGGCCAGGGTAACAGCTCCAAGTTATTTTCTTGTATCCAGTTGCGCACAACCTGCGAAGTATAGGGTCATCATATCCCGATAGTTAATTATCGAATGTTCCAAGAAAATATGTGTAAATAGTAAATGGAATCTACTAACGTAACGTTAAGTCGTTAATTATAGTTACATAACTCTCCTTTCATAAGATATAGTTCATATTAATATGCTTATTGTAAAGCTTCGTACACACCTGAACAACAAACCGAGGAACAAACAGAACAACGAACCGAACGGCAATCGGAACATTAATTTGGACGGTGCTACGTACGAATTTTAGAACAGATTCGCAAGTCCTGATTGTTCCACGAACGGTTTGCGGCGTTCCCGCAACTTGTCGGTTTTTTCTCCGACATCAAAGAAAATGCGCGCGAATGCGTTTGCAGGTTTGGACGAATCTAAACAAAACGGCAAACAAACTTATGCGGGAGAATTAAATTATTTATTTTGTCCTCCCTTTTGTGGGTTTGTTGTGTTTTAGGTAATATTATGGAGTTGACAGAAGAAAAATGTTTTAAATTAATCAGTGTTTAAGAATGCAAGAAAAAATGATGTCCCTATTAGCATCATTTGGGCGGAAAATTTCCAAAATAAAAAAAGCGAAGTAAATTATAATTTTTTACTCTTCTTTGTGCGTAAAAATTTGGTTGGCACTATCTTCTTGTTTTCCGCAATTTTCTTCTCAATAATAAATATATATGAACTGAAAACTACTGAAAATAATTATGGGAACAGCACAAACGTTCCGTTTGTTGTTCAGGATTGTGGAAATCAAAAAGATTGTTTGTCGTTCTGTTGGACTTTCGGTTGTGATGTAATATTAGAAACACAAATTTATGACAACTTAAAACCAAGAACGTGTATGTTATTGCTAAGAAATTATTAAGGAAAAAGCGCAATTGCAGTGTAAATATTTATAATTAGATATTTTCGAAAGTTTATAAGTCCTCTATTGTAATCTTAATACTTAAAAGAAAATCCTGTCTATTAGCATTATAAGGAAATGGCTTTTACTTTATGAATAAGTTTCAATAACAATAGAATATCCTTGCTTGTTTAATTTACTTCCTTTGAGTCATATTGCTCTAAGGGTTGTTACATTGGTCATTAGAAGTATGTAATAAATAAACAATTACCTACTGTTTGAGAAGGGTAGTGTGAACCAATAAATAAAGTAAGAAATGTAAATTCCATTTTAGTTTAAAATTTCAAGTGTTGTGAAAATGCCACCTCATCTCGGTGCTGATTTGAAAGCGCGGATTGTTTCGGAATTAGCGGCGGGCCGTAGCGTGCGTGAAATTTCACGTATGTTAGATATACCAAAAAGCACCGTAGGGCATTACCGAGTAAAATGGAATCTTGAACACACTTTGGAAAGAGCCATCGGAAGTGGTAGACCTAAAGTATCTACACGTGCTCAAGATCTCGAGTTGTTTCATTACGTAACAGAACAACCATTTGCTACATACTCCAGGGCTATAGCAGATACACATTTTCCCGGATGCCGTATAACTGCAACAAAAAGATTAAAGGAGATGGGAATAAAGAAGTATAATGCTGCTGCGAAAGAAGTTCTCAGTGACGAAAATATGAGACGTCGTCTGGAATTTGCAAGGCGATATGTGAACGAACCTTTGGAATTTTGGAATCGAGTGATTTTAGCGACGAAAAAACGTTCAATAGCCGCAACGATGGACCACTAAAAGTTTTTAGAATGGAAGGAACTCGTTACGAAAATAATCACATATGTCCTAAAAACGAAGTGGTTATTTTTTGTGAATGTGTGGGGTTGGGTTAGCGCGCGGGGTCCAGGAGTTTGTTGGGCTATCGATGGACGTCTTGATTCTGCTGCGTATTTAGATATTTTGGAAACTATTATGAAACCTTCAGTCGAAGTGTTTTATCCAGACGAAGATTATATTTTCCAACAAGTAAGTATTCTTATTTCACTATACTTTCTCCAAAAATAGTTCAGGATCTGTTGAATTAACATTTTCATAATGTATTTTTGTTGTTAAAGGACAACGCCCTATTCATACTTCGCGGGTTGTGCGCAATTGGATACAAGAAAATAACTTGGAGCTGTTACCCTGGCCAGCAAAAGCCCAGATTTTAACATTATCGAAAATGTTTGGGCTCGAATACTTGCTGTTATCCGAAGACAACAAGGGCCAAATTTTATACCAGTAAACCGTAATGCACTAATTGCAGCCATTGATACCGCATGGGAAACGATTAATATTAATTATATTGATACCTTGATAGCGTCAATGAGCAGACGCCTCCAAGAATGTATCAATAATAATGGAGGTCACACCCATTATTGATTTCTTATATTTATTTATATAGTAATACCTTTATTTAAAAAAAAATTTCATTTAATTTTAAACTATAACTTGGTATCTTAATTATAATTATGTAATAAATTCTTGTCAAAAACTAAATATATACGTTGACAATAAGAATTGCCTTAGTTTTTTATTTTCACTTTTATATTAACTACAGAAAAAATGAAACGTCATAAAATATACATTTTGTAAGGACTAAATATTATGAATAGAGAGTTTAATGATTTTTTTAATAACTTACAATAATTAGTAGGTTAGATTTATTTAAAAATAAGTAATAATCAGTCAACCCAAATAACCATGTTTAGTTTTTTGATTTAATTTAAAAGTTATTGCTTGTAGACGTTTTTAAATCAAAATTATTTCTAATTTTATTTTGTAAACATTTCCTAAACAAAATTTTGATTCGATAATTAATCGAGCTATGGTGTTTAATTAGCGATACCTTCAAATATATTCTTTAAAGAAAAAATTAAGTAAGCAACGTAAATTACCTATTTTCTAAAACGTGCTTAGTGTAATGATTCATTCTACAGTCCTTCTATAAGATAACCCCTGCTGAGACTACCTGCTGTTAGAATTGTAAATGATACCCTTAAGCCCGCTTCACAATGTGCAAACTTTTGTTTACAGAAATTGTGGTGTCCAAGTTTTAAATTTCATGAGTGTACATAAGGAATCCCATGCAATTTTATAATTAGTCTATAGTGTCTAAGGCGCAAATCATATTGGCGACTTCACCTTTTAAACTAGAGCGAAGATAACATAATTTATGACAATCGGATAGTTCAACGCTGTTATGAATTATTATAGACGTAAAACTGTGTCCACATTGTGAAGTTGCCATTGAAATTAGGTAGTTCTATTCTCGGTAGTTTTACATTGCTAATCCGGCTCTGTTGACCTGAGGAAACAAGGGATGAAGTACCGTTAGATTTTACCGTAACGTTTGAGTTCAAGAAGAAATTTTTAATTATTTCTAACGCTTGTGCTTTTAAACCAAAAACGAATTTTGGAATTCTTGGCGTTTTTTTAAATTTTGTCTAAGTTTGCATCAATTCATTCAATTTCGCATTGAACTAGTTCAAATGAATCTAACAAAGTGTCGAACTTATATACCCGTTGTTGTAAGATTTAATGCTTGTTAGGTTAATATTTCCTACGTTCAAGGATTCTAAATGTTTACTAAATAACGTGATTTGAGATTTTATGCCGCCCTGTTTGATATTTAATTTCTTAAGTTCTGTAGATTCTGTCTTAGCCATTGTTTTAGGTGATGTATATGGGTTTAGGAGAATAAAAAGGAAGGATGTGACTTACAGTTTTCAGACGATTAAGACGCCGATTCTCTTAGTGAAGGTGTACCGAGCCTCGATAATTTGATTGTGCCACTTTAATATGGACTCTTAACTGCATTCACTGTGTTGTTTCCAGTTTATTTTGTTTGAATCACCAATTACACTGTTTCAATATCCAGCTCGACTGAAGGACCAGATGTTGAGGTTGTAAATACTAGTATAAACTTCTGGATGGCAATGGATGGCTTGTTGAGGAGTGTATAACAAAAATCGTAAGGATTCTATACCTCTTATTTATTCAAATGCTAAATGTCAAACTGTACAATCTTTTTACATTTCTAAGCTGCTGTCTAACCGTAAATTTGGGGATGTTTTCTGACTTTAACGGCCAATGGACAGATATCGCTTCTGTACCTATGCTTAGCACTTTAACATCAATATTAAATCTTTTAACTTAAGTTCTCACATCAGATCACCAAATAATTCTGGTGCCCTTTTTACAACACGTTGCCAACAAAAATCAGAGATCTTGTTTTTACACAAGTTTTAAACAATGTTAAAGAAAAGTTTAATATTTATTTTATTATTTCATTAAAAGAATTTAGAGCAGAAATTTATAATGTTGCATAAATGTATACTGTGATAGAAATTTATAATGTATTTTATAAATTATATTATGTAAATGTATTTATATGTAGAATATGTAGGTAGATTTTTGATAAGAATTTATATGCTTATTATGTATCAAATAATTTTAAAATCTTATCTTAACTGTATACAAAAATTATGAAAGAAGAGTTGTTGGAAATTACATTATCTCTCTCATATAAACTATTTTTTAATAGAATGAATCGCGTTGTTTAAAGTACCGAATACCGATTGTATTACAAACCAATTTGTATATTTTGTAATAAATCCGAGTTAACGTTGAAAATTATGTCACATATAACTTTAGGGCAAGTGTCCAAATAAGATTATTTTTCTTTTGTACACTTCTATCAACACTCTTTCTGCAAATTACGCTTTAACAATAAACAAATTGAAGCTCGTATATTGTTGGCATGGGTTATCATTTAATTAAGGTTTCAGCAGACAGGTAGGTAGCAACTGAGAACATCGCGCAGTAAAATCCCAGGGGATGCAAATGCGCGCGCTTTACGTTCATAACTACTGTGGTGGCGAGTCCAGTCGTCGCGTTAAACCCTTAAAGTCGGTTTGCCATGCTTACTAGAATCCTTTAAAAGTGCGTCTTTATTTCATAGAAGGCGCCAAAAATTATAAATAAAAAGATGTTACATTTCGATCGCAATTTCAAATTACCTGTTAAACGTGTTCATGCAAACAACGCGTAAAGCTGTACATCCCATAGCACGTTGCATGTTTAAATCCACGTGGTCAGTAAATTTCTTAATATAAACAAGGAATAATTAGTTAATCAGGATAATGTCAAGAAGGAAACAACCTAAACCTTCAAAGTTAGGTAGGATGGTGTATGTCTTTGTACAAATTGTTTGCTTTTGCACTTTTTTTGACGTTTTAGTGTTGTTTATCCTTTTCACAGATTTAAATTACAGGTATATTGTGCGAAGATATTCCATTTGATTAATAATTTTGTTTTTAAAATTATGTACACAACCATTTCGGCTTTGATGCTTTCAATTGCTAAACATTTAACCCTGCCTCCGCCACTGTTTAAGGGGTGGCGAACGGCAGCAACGGGCCCCAGGAGGTACCGGGGGAACGGCAGCACACAGACAGGGAAATATGCGCTCCCATGACGATGTCCCCTGGAGTCGTATACCTCGCCCGCCAGCAAACTCTCTGCGCTTCGACCAGCCACGTATACACTACTAATATTGCAGTTAGCAATTTCATGGTTGAAATGAGATGCTTCTCAATTAAAAATTCTTATACTTTATTCTATAAATGTAGCTTATCTACAAGCTATATAAATTACGACAAAAAAATTATATTTAAATACTTTACCTCGCCAATTAAAACTCTTCCATCAAAAGGTTCTTCTTAAATTACTAGAACTGCAATGAATTGCTCAAGATTCGAATGCCAATACTTTCATCCTCATTCAAAATAGCATGTGAAGTGATCTCAAAGTTTGCGCTCCCACAAAAGGCACTGCTTGTGGTCCCAACAGCTGACATCTCGGTCAGTTTCCTCGGGAATCTCTTATATCCTGCTGTAAAATTCTTTTTAACTTATTCTTTTGTATATTCTGTGTTTATTCTAATTTTAAATTTTAATTAGTTTAGGTAAAATGTTTTGCAAAAAATTCTCAACTGGTTGAAAGGCCGAAATAAAAATTTTTCTTAATTAACCATTCACACTAAATTTGTTTATCCGCAGCACTAATTAAATATATTAAGGATTTATTAATTATTTGTAAGTTCACAATTTCTTTCTTTTTAGTATGCGCTAAACGAAATAATGATAAAAAATAACATCTATATTGATTTATACAAATTTGCTTTTGTAAAAGCACACCGGTTGCTTGTAACTAATACAATAATGTTTAACGTAATTAACTTCACACTTAAATTAGATAATAATTAATCTGCTATTAAACTACGGACTGCAGTGTAACAATAACTACTTCGCTGAACTCCATTCCATAAAAATTATATCCCAGGATTAGGTTCTATTAGAACTTCCAATCTCGATTATTTGGACATACTTTACCTAACTAAAAAGGAGCAAACAATTGTAGTACAGTGTGGCCAGTAAAATCGGCAACACATGGATTTTTTTTATTAAGATCGTTGTATTAGAAAATTTGACTTTGACATTAATTTGTGCTTCGACCAAGATAAAAATAGTAATCTCGTGATACGCATTATTGAAATTTGTTTTTGTTTTAAATCTAAAATTTGATTTATTTCTCAAAATACCAAAAAAAGTTTTTCTAAACAAATTTTTTAATTCATATGCAATACAGGCAAATTAGAAATCTTGTCCATTTTTGTAAATTGCACCTCTGTTACAAAGTAAAATTTTATTCAATTTATATTAAAATTTCTTAGTATCTAGAATATATTATCCCTATATTTAAAAAAAAAAATAGATTGTGTCTAAAAATAAAATACATTATATATAAGTTTAATTAAAAAGTATAAAATTTTTAAATAAAAAGTCATTACTCTACCTTTTTAATTTAATTAATTTCTAAACATTTCTGTGTGCCTTCAGCGTTCAATACACAAAATTGTTCTTCTTGACACATTTTTAACGGAGATTCAGATACTAGAGGCCCTTATGTCTAAATACAGTTTTGAATCACTAATATGTCCAAATGTGTGTTATTTTTAGAAACAAACTGATTTTATTAAGTTACCTTAAATGTATATAATAAAATAATCTATATATGTTGTGATCTAATTTTAATAACCGTATTTGAATTTTGTAGAAAAACGCACAAATAAAATAGATATATTTTATAATGTGCCGGGAACAGAACACAATAAAAAATTTAGAGTATTTTTTTCCTCTAGTTAAGTTTATAATTTAAAGTTTTAACTTTCTAGGTGGAGGTGGGATTGGAAATAACAGTCTTAAACTACATAAAACGCCGACGTTTTGCCAAACCTGTGAGGGCTTTCTCGAGGCTAATACGTAAATTAAAAAACCGTGTTAGTAGTTTAAGGCTGTTATTTTCAACCCCAACTCTACCTAGAAAGTTAACAACTTTAAATTACAATAAAAAATGTTATCTAGGTTAAATTAAATTTTACTTTGCAACAGAGGTTGCAATTTATACAAAAATGGAACAAAATTTAATTATCTAATACTAAAAAATTGCATTTAGAAAAACTTTTTCAAATAACTCTTTTTGGTATTTTGTAAAACAACCCAACGTTTAGATTTTCGGGAATAATATTGCCAGATAATTCTCATCACATGACCAGTATTTTGTTGATCAATTGTCATCTTATTAGAAGAACAAAATAATGCCAAACTCAAAATTTTGAATACTAATCGCATTTGATGAGGACTTTAGTGATCACACTGTATAAGTATAAACATGTGGAGTAATAAATGGTAGGAGTTAGAAAAATGAGATGTATAAAGTCAATGTAGAAGTGTGATTATAACCCATCCAAGTAAAAAAAATTAAATAAGATGTGTAAATCTAAATAGAAACAACTCCTACTTGAGAAAAGACGTGTACCAAGAAAATTTTTCTAAATATTTTGAAAGCACTGAAAATGTCCTTCTCTAAAGTGTCGTTTTGAATTTACTGATTCTGTTGTTTATAATCAAACTTTTTTACTTCATTATAATCCAGTAACTGTAATTTGTAAGAAAAAGTGAAAAGAAAGGTGTTCGATTTAAATTTTAAAGCGTGTTGTAATTCTATGGGGGCGTTTCTAAACAACATTCAAGTACAAAACTTCATATAAACATGTGCCTGGTTTCCACGATATAGGTTTTTATTTATCAACCTGCAAGCAACTAAATGACAAAACTTGTAAAACATTTACTGTTTCGCTATAAATCTCCGTCCCGTTGGTAGTGATTCACCCTGTATATTAATCTTTGGTATTTTCACTAAAGCAGGTATAATAATAAAAACGTTTGTTCTGGTGTTACTCATAGTTCGTAACCAAAGGCTAGGAAATCTTTTGTTTTGCAAATCCTCTTAGATTCATAAAGAAAGGACGTAAATGCATCAAACTTTAAGTTGTGTTTATTTTTTGACTGTTTTGTATCTTACCATGGATCAGTATGTATACGATCCCTAACATAGGTGTGTTGTTTGTGTGAAATAAATCGAATGAGGTCAAGTACAAGTGCAGAAACAGGACAAACAATAATGTAAATACGTTTATGTTTTCAATTTGTATGTAATAGGTAATTTGTCAAATTTTGCATCATAAAAGTATCAAATGGTATATACCAATAAGTTAGAGTTTTTTATCTCTCTTTCACAAGCCCATTGTTTCTCTTTCGTGTGTTAAGTACTGGGCCGCTTTATTTTCATGTTTTTGGCAGAGTAAGTACATTTGTTTACAGGAACAAAGAGCCTTGAGAACTTTTTTTACTGGTCGTGATTGTGAATCAATTATTTGCTTTTACTAAATAAACTCAATTATTTTTTAATAAACGGGAATTAGACAGACCCTAAAAACCATAATCAAAACCATACTGCAAAATTTAAGTTCATGTGAAAACTCAATTAAATATGTATGTATTATACTTATATGACACACTTTTAATAGCGACAAAAAACGGTTTCTCAACGGTACCGACCAGGAAATAAAAAATTGGGCTTCCCTGTTTTTTTTTTCAAGCAGATAATAGGTATACCGTTCTTAAAATATTGAATTATTTTGTATTAGGTTTGTTTGTACCATTGAATTTTAAATAAAGATTTGGTTTCTATTTTTGCATCTCGGAGGCTAAACTACAGTTTAGAATATGATAAAAAATACATCAGCTTTGACAACGACTTGACTCAGTCATATTTATTTCAATATTTAGAAAGTTTTTGTGTGGCCTTATACTTAAAAAATTAATATATTTTACTTATACCCCAGTCAATAGAGCAAATGATAAGTAAATTTTTGCCAAAAATAATAGTTGGATATCGTCTGCGCCATGTAATTGTAAATAATATAAAGTACCTTATATTTATGTTTTATACGGAAAATAAATTGCCATTATACTGTTAATTAACATTAAAATGCAAAGAAACGTTTTTTCTCAACTTTTTTGTCCTGAGTAAAAAGTAATAAACCAATGTCAATAGTGTAAAAATAAAAGTTGTAGAGGATAAAAATACGAATAAAATGAGCACCAATTCGACTAGATCGGGTAATAACTTTCAGAGAAAAATCTAAAAAGTGAAATATTTGGGTTTTGTTTATAATATAAAAAATTTCGAATATGATTTTACTTTTTTTCTAATCTGATTTAATATTATTTAACTATTCTGGAACAAATAGTAACTATATGGCTTTTGAGTGCACAAATCATATAAAATACTTAAATTTATACATAGAAAAAATTGTTACAATTTTTAAAAACAATAAATAAATTTTTATTATTTAAAAAAATTGTTTACCGAGTGTGTTAAGAACTATTCAATTGAACAATCAAAACTTCAGTACAGCTTTTGGAGCTAAAGATCTACTTACTATTTTAATATTAAACCACTTATTACTGCTCAGTAAAAAATAATGCAATAATGTAGATTCTAAAAGAAATGAACACGTTTCTTTTGTAAAATTTCGTATTCTTCCTCTTAGCCATTTATATATTTATAATGTGCCACGAACTTTTATATTAGAAGTGTGTACGTAGTGGGTAATCTGAGTGTACACTCTAATTAATTAAGATTTCAGAACCAGGTTCAAGTCAATATTGAAACATTTAAACGTTTCTATACCTGTTGCGTGTCAAAGATTTTAATCGTGCCAATTATTATAAAGTTTACCTTGTCAATAGCAAAGTTTTTACGTTGTCTGAAAGGTTTGTGGTTCTCATTGGACAAAGTTGAGTTTCTTTTGTATTAATTTTGTCTATTTTTTCTTTACTTTGTTTGTTTATAGTTCCTTTGTAAACTAGACAACAAAATTATAAATGTGATTTTAAGAAAGTATTGTTCGTTTGTTATGAAACCTAAAGCAAGCATAGGTAAAAAATCTAGTCTCTACAATTGAAAAGTATTATTCAATTTGCTAATGAGAAACCTATAGCCACGTTTCCATGTGATGGTTAAAGAAGTTTTAGCGTAGTGTTTATTTTTTTTTATAGTTCGTTTTATATTTACATAGATTTCGTGAAAATAAGTAAGTAAAAATAAAAAATGAAATAACTGCATTACTTATGATGTAGTTTACCGTGTACTTGATTTTAGTAAGATTATCAAATACTTTCATTCAATTCTCCTCACAATCCGTTTTAACGATATTTCTTATTGTTGGTACTCCTCAGGCTAACGAATCTTTGGTATGTCTTCGTAATAGTCTATTTTGCATAACTTTGTAAATGAGTAAGTTTGTGTTTAGATTCTTTTTTGTAGGTGTAATTTTTTCATCTACATCCTGTATGTTTTACGGTTGTTATATTTTTATTTTCTTCAAGCTTTACTCATTTTGTGTTGCACTTCTTCCGTTTCTATGGTTGCGATGGTTTCGGGTGTTGATGACGTATAGCAAGTATTTTCTTCTCATTTATAGGCAGTACACTATTTGATCATTCCTATGGCCTTTTTATTCTCATCAAACTTTTTTCATTTTATAGATATTTTACGTCTTCTTCTTCTTCTTTCCAGTCGATGATATCCTGGCCTTTTTTTTTCATTGATATGGTCAGCGTTAGATGATAATTTCACACTCTTCATATAAACCAGTTGTAGATAGACATGGCGTGTTTTTCAAGAGGAAACGGAAACATACTTTGTTTTTGTGTCATTTTGGACCATATCTCTAAACAAAATTTGTTTATTTCAAACGATAATTCACATTATTTACTAAAAATGTACTATTCCATTTAAAAAAAAAAAGTTTATAAGGAGCATATTTCTGAACACAGTGTACAATTAAAAATAATTAAAAAAAAAATGGTTCGTCAGAAATTGTAGGAATTATGTGCATTTTTCTCGTAACTCTTCAAACGAAGCCGAAAGAGAAAATCAAACGACCCTTGGCCTCCCTGTTTACCATATCATGGTACTAATATGTCGTACAAGCCGAAAAACAGCGAGGAAAGAACAAAAGAACACAAAAGAGAACTTTATGATATGCCATGACAATGCAAAAAAGTATACATAGGACAATGTAACGTAAAATGTATACTTATAAATAAAATTCACTGTGTATACAGTATTATGTACAGTTAAAAAAATAAAAAATTTAAAATTTTTCAATTTTTTATTGATTTGATGAAGTATGTTCTAACTTTCTTGCAGAAACTTCTAGATAAGTTATCAATACTTCGTTCTTTTTACAAAAAGTTAGTAGTAAATCTTGTTGTTGGTAAATTGTTTTTTTATTATACAATACGATGTGTGACTGGGTTTAACAATGTTATCATTTGTCTTAACAATTGGAAATTTCTAGTTTAAACGGATTATATAGGATTTCAATGATCGTACAAAATATAAGAAAAGTAATACATGATGTATTTTTAAACTTATTGCAATTTGTATGTGTTAATTCCACAACAATTGAGAATTTGAAAGAATTTATAAATTTTACTAATTTAAAGCAACTAGGCTTTACTACTTGAGGTTGTACCGTTGATGTATGCCTTTAGGTTGTCAATTGAAATTAAAAAAATGTGTTTGAATTAAACTTATACAAATTAAATTTTAAGCTTAAAATAGAGATAATGAGAAAAATTTGGACTTTTTCTACCATTTTATAAATAACCTGCTGTTCAAGATCCTTGTTCGTCCATTCCCTTAAAACTTTTAACATTTAAAAATTTTGTTCAAAAAAAGAGGAAAAAAAGAAAATTTAATTTCAAAAAAAAGTTTGAGGAAAAATAATAAAATTTCCAACAACTATTATAGAACTTTTTTTGGGTAACTATTATTTTTTAAAAAATATAATTAAATAATGTCCACAGGATATTAGGACAACTTAGTAATTACGTTGTGATCAAACATTGAATCAAAAAATTGTGTAATTATATTAGCAATACCTTTTATTTAAAAAAGAAAATAAGTATAAATAGTATTTTAAAATGTATTTTACTTAAACGAAAAGTAATGTAGGTTAAGTGTCATTCTTATGCTCTCATTTTCATTAAAAATCGGACCAGTGGTTCTCTTGATATTGTCTTTATATATGGACGGACGACTTGGCAACCAACCTTAGGGCAATACTTTTTTTTGCTTCATTATAACATATTAACTCTAGTTTGTTGGAAAAAAGTAAAAAAAATGGTGGTAAAATTTTCGGTTTAGAAACCGTCGCTTAACCCCTCATCTTATATAGAAGATGTAGAGTAAAAATCATCCTCTTAACCATCTATAGTAAAGTTTGAAGTCACTGCAAAGTACAATCTTATTTCCGATACGATTGAATTGAAAATCTACGCCCCAAGAAAAAGTACGTTTGTATTTGTAAGAGGTTTCACGGGTTGAGATTGCTAATTAGTCTTATTAGTTCACATGTTTAATCAATTTTGTTTTTGGAATTTAGTAGACTCGTACTTCTCAGAACGTTTTCTCATTTAATTTTGTTACTTCACATCTGAAAAATAAGATGTGTAGTTATGAGACAAACCAAAAACTTTAGCACCACCTTTTTTAATTTTTTTGTTTGTTTTTTATGAAACATGTAGGTGTTTCTTATTCCTAGAATATTTACAAAAATCTTTATTTTACATATTTTTTCCTTAATCAAAATTTGTTTAAAATTTAATTATGGACAACTTTTGGTAAAACTATTTTTGATCTAAATAAGTATTGACTGAGATGTGAGAATTATGTGACACTCATTTTTTTAACATATTTCCAAGAATATTGGTTATAGAAAAAATGTTGTTAGAAATATTATGATCTATAACTTTTATTTGACCTATTTTTATGTTTGAAGATTGAATTCCAGTTTTAAAACGTTTAAAAAGAGTTAGTGCGTGGCTGTCTTAAGGGTTATGCGTTGTTAAAAGATATTTATTGCACTTTTTTTCATTTTTTTCTACATTTTGTAAGTTTTAACACACTTTCTATGCTATCCTGACGTTTATTTTTGTTTCGTTGCGCACTGGTATTACGCTTTCACACGGTTGTTAGTATTGAAACAATTTAGAGTTATGCGCGAAACTCTTCTTCTCTCCTATTTGTATTATTAGATTTATTGAGAATAAACAAAATAAATTTTAAACACAATTTTATTGTTACTAGTAGCTTTAGAACTTTTAGTTAAATCCGAGGTTAAATCTATGTAAAGTGGAACTTATTACCTTAACGTTTTGTTATGTCTGTAGTGTAACAAGTTTAAAGTCAATACCTGAAAAAAGTGGTTTATTACTATAAATGTTTATTGCTAAAGTTCATTATTTTTTTTAAATAACAAACAGATGATTTTTTCTTTTTCACTCTGAGCATTACAATATTAAATATATTGCTTACTTTTTGAATATTCGTTAGTCCGGAAAAAAATATTATTGCGAAATTTCATCTCGACTGTTATCATAAATACCAGAGAACTTAAATCTTTACATAATTTTAATTTAGGTTTAATATAAATTACTAAATGAACGCCCATTGCGAACAACGCAAACTGTATGGGTTGCCCCACGGGTCTGCGCTGCCTACCCCGTGCTACTACCTCCTGTTCCCAACCCCATCCAACGCGCCGTCTCTAGGGACTCATGGATGACCGTTATTGCATACATACATGCCGATATTAGTGCTATACCTCATTTCGATAGAATACGGTTAGGACTCTTATACCCTGTAGATTTATAACTACAAACACATTCATTACTCGGCAATTATTTTATTACATTTAAATGTTTTGAATACCGACATCGTTTGCGAATTTGTTCACTTGCAGAACATGCATTAAAATGTCTTGCAACTAATCCACTCAAAAAATAATCCTAGACTAGTACGCAACAGAAAGATTAAATCATGTTTCCAGTTCCTCTTTAATCCAATTTAAACAGCTTCAAACCTTGTCGGAATTCTTCAATATTTTACTACTACATTTTATTATTAAATAAATAAATTTGTTTTGAAAACTGACTCAGTTTCCACTGTAAAAGAGTTGTATAAGTTTATGTGTTAGTGACAAACTTTAATATTCATACCATTTTGAAGCTGAAGAACTAAGACTACCACAAAAAATATTATCAGTTCTCTTGACAATAAAATGTATTTATAACATTCTTTTATGTTTATTATTTCAAAAATATAAACAAATAAAAATCAACAAATTCAAAAAGCTTTTTTTGAAACACGTAGTCATTATTGCAATACGTATATTGTTTATTCAAGTCATTTAATATTATATAAGGAATTTTATTTATTAAATTTTAAACAATCTGTTTAGATAAAAAAAAAGTCTTGAAATATGAATTTATTTTTGAGTTTAAATTTGCGTTCAAATTGTTTATATATGCAGTTTTTAATTCAGATAAAAAATTCTTGGGGTTACATTTTCATCAAAAAGAACATAAATCAAATACTAGTATACAGTGGTGGACTTTCTGCAATAAACCGGCAGTCGAGGTTTGAATACCTGAATATTTCTCAGTGCACTAAATTTTTGAAACACTAATTTAATTACATATTTAAATAATTTAAAATGAAATATCAAGTTTTATTTTTTAAATTTTATAAAATCTATCTAAATATTTTTATGAGTTTAAATTTGCCTTCAAATTGCTTGTTGACCAAAAAATTATTGAAGTTAAATTTTTCACCATACAGAACACCAGTCAAAAATTAGCATACGAAGAGTTTTTGATAAGAAGTTATGGTAGACATAATTTTATTAGAGTTTTGAAATTACACTAGTAGTGGTTTTTCAAGGACGTTAAGTTTAGATATAGATATATCAGTATGAATGAGAAACTTCTGGTTATACCGAATAAATATTAGTATTTTTTATTTGATTTTAGAATTCTGCGGTAAATTTTAGATGGAATTTTTGTAGCATATGCTATACCTAAAATTAACGTTTTTGAAACATTTTCGTATTTTTAAAATTTTAATTTAACACCTACTTCTTAATAAAAAACGATATTTCTATTATTAATAATGTTACTGAGTTGAAACTTTAACCAGTAGAGGTATTGTTTTTTAGCAATGGTTTTTTGACAATAAGTATGTAAATAAACAAACCATGACAACGAAACAGCCTACTTAATTTTATTTATTTCAGTAAAACAATAATTACACAAATACTAAATACTTCTAAAACGCTTAGGTTTAGGAATACGGAATGTAGATTCCAAACAAATTTGCATAAAAATGCTTCAAAAAACATTATAAAATACTATTTAGTGATAGTTCATAAGCCTAAACAAAACCATTCATTTGCTGCCAGCTACAGACCAATCATGGAGAAAATTTCGAAAATATTATTAAGTTTTGATTAGAAAAGGAACTTATCCATATAATTCCTAAACGCGAATTTGGTTTTAAATAAAATAGGTCAGTGATTCACCCTCTAGTAACTATTATTTCCAACGTACAAACAAATCCAATAATCGGAAAAAAATCAGCTGCTTTCTTCTTGACATCAACAAAGCTTTCGACTCGGTATGGCACCATGGTTTACTCTACAAACTTTACAACGCCAAATGTCCTGAATACTTGCTTTTTAGTAACCGTAACAATCCGGAAAATAAGTTTCTGAATGTAAACGTTAACAACATCTACTCTGATAAATTTTTAACTAAGCAGGAGTCTCCCAGGGATCACCACGTGCACCTCTATTATTTAATATATACGCCTCAGATATCGCACGTCAACAGCAAAATAACTGATAATACGGCCCTTATCTCACCATTTAAGAAGTTTGACATATAAGAATACTGGGATCACAAAGCAAACAGCTACGCACGTTTATAAGACAATCTGCGACCCAATTTTAGAATACGCTTCGCCAATATATCTTACAGCAAGTAACCCAGTAAAAAAGCAAATCGAAGTTGCAGAAACCTCCTGTCTTAGAAGCATCACAAAAATGAGACATCCAAGTAATCCACTTCATAACCCTTCAAACATAACCACAAGACTGGGAGACTAGCAACTCGATTTGCAGAGATGCACTACCACGAAATAGAGAAATAAGAAGACTTCCAACGCTCTTCTTCAAAGAATCCATCAGACGACTACTTCAAGATGCAAATTCGCCATTATCATAGAACACAACATATGTTCATCTTTATACCAATGTATTTATGTTAACGATATAATATGTATAATCTACGACTTCGGTTAATGGCCTTTTGTAAAGTCAATAAAAACGTTCTCTTTCTCTTTCTACTATTTTAAATAAACAACTTATAAATGGGTGTAGTTAGGCATGTTGGTTTCTGAGTTTAGAACACCATACATCCCCATTGTTTCTAATTCTTTGTTTCTATCATTACCTATTCTGGCGTTCCAATTCCCTATTATTATTATATTTTTATTTGTTTCTTTCATTTCGTCTAACGTTTCTTGCAGTTTGTTGTAGTATTTTTCCATTTTTCTTCTTCTGTTCCTTGGACTAGAGCGTAGATCTGTATTATTACTAGTTTTGGTTCCAGTTCTATTTCTATTACTATTATTCTTGAATTAATTGCTTTCCAATTTATTACTCTTGATTTATTTCCAACTCCAACTCATTCTTTATTTTTGTTTCTTTTGTATTTAATATAATGTATAGTCTTCACTTAACTGTTTGTATCCTTTGTCTTTTGTTTTACTTATTTCTATTATGTGTATTTTCATTTTCTTCATTTGCTTAATTATTTTTTTTCTTTTCCATTTATGGATGTTATATTCCATGTAGCTATTTGTACTTGTTCCACCTATGGTTCGGTTTTTTGTTTTTTGCATTGCTTCTCTTTCCCGTTTAGTGATGTTATGTTCCATATGGCTATTTTGTTTCTTCGTCGTCGTTTACTTTACCTTTGTTACTCAAACCGTTAACTTTCTCTTTTTGTTTACTTTACCGAACCCGTTATCGTACGTTTAGGGTCTTTGTAGACACCTAGGTTTTTGAATATTTTTGTGTTTATGTTTGATTTTGCTTTTATTTTTTTAATCCTTCGGGAGTATAAGTAATTTTTATTTCGTTTATGTTCTTTTCTAATCTTTTTATCGCATCTCTTGGCTTGTATTTTCTTTTAACCTATGTCATTGTGTCGTTTATCCTCTTTTTTTTGTCCATTGTCATTGCCGCTGACGTCTTCTTTGTTGTCCTAGTACCCGGTTTGTTTATACGTTTTTAAAGGAATCAGCATCCCTCCTGTTGGTACGATTTCTCCCTTTTCTTATCTCATTTATATTCTTGTCCATTGATCCATACCTTTTGGTACTCTATTTTACTTTATTTCTCTGTGATTCCTCTTCCTTTGCTCAGTCTCTAATTTCATTTGAATCTTTCTTTCTAACGCAGTCATGTCCTTATCTATATATACTTTTTTTATCCTTCAACTTGTAACAATTTTTGAAAATTTTTGTTTGTCTTCCCAGCTTTTCACCGTTACTACACATTTGTTCTCATTGATTTTAAAAGCATTTAATATTTCTGATTTTACACCTAGTGTTTCTTGTAGATAACTTTCCGCCTCTTCCTTTATTACAAACTTATCCGGGTGTCTATCTTTATCACCTTTATCACTAGATTGTTCTTCCTTTTTCCCTTTCTGTAGGTCTAGTTTATGCTCCAGTTCTTCTATCTTTTTTTCCAATTTGTTTTTTCTTTATCCCATTTGTCCTGCATTTGGGTAACTTTTGTTCAAGGTTCTTTATTTTTCATTTTTTTAAACTCTTCTGTTATTGTTTCTTGTATTCCCTCATTTCCATAGTAATTATTGAAATTATATTTTTAAGTTGCAGATAGTATGTATACTGACTTCCAAAAATTGCAACACCTAGAAGTTGTTGAACGATTTTAATGAAATTTTCAGGAAACGTCTATTTTCATTAAACAAAGTGATGATTAAAATTTAAAAACAAAAGAACAAGAGCTTAAAAAGTTTTTTCAATAATGAGTTGCTCCGCCACTATTTGTAATGCACTCAACTAGACGGTTTGGCATGCTATCAATCAAGTAATCTATAGCTACTTGTGGTATATCATCCCAAGCTTCTTGAATCAGTTGCTGAAGATCGTGTAAATTATCTGGAGAGTGCGGTAAATTACAAAGTCGCCTACCAATCATATCCCATACATGTTCAATTGGCGACCTATCAGGCGACCGAGCAGGCCAAGGGAAGACGGCAATGTTAGATTCTTCCAAAAACCGTGTTGTAGCCCGTGTCGTATGAGGACGAGCATTATCCTGCTAGAAAATGGGATTTTGCAGCCCCCTGAAGATATGGAAGGCCAACTAGTTGTAGCACATTAGCAATGTAACCAGCTGCGTTAAGGTTGCCGCCAATAAAAACCAAGGGTGATCTGCTACCAAAACATATTGCACCCCATATCATAACTCCTTGAGTAAGGAGAATTTTTACGTTCTTCACGCATCCGTCTGACCCTCCTACGACCATTGTGGACCCACAGGCCAAATCGGGACTCGTCACTAAACACAATTTCATGCTATTCTTGCGCCCAGTTAACCCTTTCGTTGCTCCACTCTAGTCTGCGTAGACGGTGAAGTGGTGTAAGAGGAAAGACATAAAAATGGACGATATGAACGCAACCCATAAGATCTTATCCGGCGATAAACAGATGACATTGACATCCTAAGTCCTGTACTTCTCATCCAATCATTTGCAATTGATCGAGTTGTTGAAATCTATCTCTTGTGGCCAAAACCCTTAAAGAGACGTTCTCGCGATCTGTAGTCCTTCCCAGGACGTCCAGATCCACGGCGACAATGTTGAGCCCCTTCCTCGGACCATTTGGACCAACATCTCAATACCATGAAACATTAAATCACTTACTTGGACAAAATGTTGATGTTGACGTAGTCTCGGCATTGTTTTCAAGTTCAGAATGAAATTGTGAAAAAACAACAACAATTTGCAAAATTGACAGTTACTAAATGGTCTAATACTTCAAATTTATTGTTACTATGTGCTATGGAAACAACAGGCAAAAAAAAAAACAAAAACTAATGGTTAGATTTTATTCAAATTTTAATCATCACTTTGTTTAATGAAAATAAACGTTTCCTGAAAATTTTATTAAAATCGTTTGACAACTTCTAGGTGTTGCAATTTTTCTGAAAGTCAGTATATAAGATATATAGAAAATATTTGCGTTGTTTGAAATTAGCTTGTTCAAATTTTAATTTCCAATAGCCTGCTTATAAAGATAAAATTAAATCATTCTAGTGCATAAGAAAATTATTTAAATTAGGAAATTAAAGTGCATACAATAATTTCCTTATGCACTGGAACGATTTAATTTTATCTTTAAAAGCAGGTTATTGGAAATTAGAATTTGAGCAGGCTAATTCTTAAATAACGCAAATATTTTCTATAGATAAAAATACAGTCTTAAACATTTCCGATAAGAGCTATATTTTTCAGTCATATAGCACCAAAAATTTGTCGAAGTATAACAAATTAATTTGAATTATTAATACCCTCTACAAAAGGGATACCTACATAAGCAAATACTATTTCCTAAACTAAAATTTTTACAAAATTTAAAAAAAAAATTGAAATCGATCGATTAATTATTAAAATTTTTTTGTCTTTAAAAATTAGTTCATATATGTATATAAAATAGTACTATTAAATTTTTAGAGATACTTTTAAAGTATGTTGCTTTAGCTTTATTAATATATTTATTTTTGAAACAAAACAATAACAATGTAAGTACATTTCATTAAGTTTTAAAAAGGTTTTTATAGATAAAGTCACGTCTAAGTTTTTTACAGTAATAATTTTATATATTTTTATTTTCAAGTTATTAAGTTATTAAATTTTTGTGCTAGTCGGTCGTAGTTCAACTTTAAAATGTTTTCAGTAACGCAATAAAGAAAACAAAAAAGACTTATTTGGTTAAAACACCGACAAACAAAATAAGCCAAACATTATTATACACGTTTTCAAAAACGTTTCTTTACCGACATATTGAGCAATTAAAATTTATATTTTTAAGATTTTTTTTAAATTCCCTCAAAATGAACCAAAGATATTCAGCTGAAATTTTGCACACGTAAATGTCTAATTAAATATAATTAATCAGGTAAATATCAGTCTAATCGGCATTAAAGTGAGTAAAATCGGCACTAAAATGATTCATTATTGAATTATTTTTTAGTTCACATTTTTTCGGTAGAAATATGTGAAATACCTAAATGTAAACTTTAGAATTGCGCATGCGCGGTGCAAACATTTATCGTAAAAAATGAAACATTTACTGATTAGAGAACCTTAAAAATTCTGGATTTTTTGTTCAAAATCTCGTAAAAAATTGATATGTAGGTACTTCGACAAAGCAGTGGCCTATATTATTTTCTTATTTAAATAGGTTGTTTAAAGTATTCTACACCACTAAATAAACCGACTGAACTGTGATTACTTAAACATTAAGGTGTGGCAAATTTCAGCTTAATATCTTTGTACATTTTCAAGAATCACAAAAAAATAATTTTTTATCACCCTGTACCTCGATAAGGAAACGTTTTTGGGAATCATTTTATCAGAATATTTGGCTTGTTTTGAATCACAACATCTTCAGAATGGAGACTTTCACGCCCGGAGTCATTGTTAAAATAAAAAACGTATTCCAGGATTAGACCGTGTCAAAATGGTAACCGTTGTTTCCAACGTTTCCCACCTACCGAAATAAAGGCTTCTACAAGGCAAGAAACTTGAAACGAACAAACTAAAGTACAAGGTAGACTAAAATAAAAGGTATTACAAGAAGAGATGGACTACGAAACACAGACAAAAGGAAGTGGAAGTAGAAATTACACTAAAATTTATAGAAGAAGCAACTGTCGTGATAGGGTCATCTAGTAAGAATAAACGAAAAGCACCAGTAAAGCAGATATGAAAGAGAAGAATAATGAAAACAGAAACAGAGAAAGACCAAGAAAAAATGAAAAGAATGGAAGAAATTTGTAAATTTAAATGTGGAATAACAATAATATGTAACGTAATATTTATATCCTACACTTTCGGTAGATGGATAAGCTGAATATATCTTTCTTCAGTAGAGTTTGTGCACGACTACCCCTAAATATTTTGGAGCAAAAAATGCTACTCCACTGCTTTGTATTAAAATACAGATTAATTTTGAAACACGTTAACGTCTCTGCAAAATTGCTCTTGATGTTTTTTGATAGGGCGCATTGTTTTGCATGAAAACCTACCATGCCTTACCATTAAAGTACCGTTGAAAGTCCATACACTGCAACTGAGGTCTACTATCAACATGAGTTTTCCCTTACCGCAAATATTGTTCCTCATTATTTAATCGGGTCTCGTTTTTCTTTCCTTTGTGTCTTAATGGTGCAACGTATTGCAATTTTTTTGAACATTATTTGCTCGTATTGCTGGATGATGTGACACTATAAATGCCAAACGAAAGTCTTCTGGAAAGACAGACCGAGATCAATCTAAATCTTCTAAACTATTTTTAATGGTTGTTTACGTTAATCTCCCCATTCGCAATGTTTTAATAATATTTGTACAAGAACATACTTATGTATAACATTTCAAACATTTATTTTAATTTTTATTTATTGATTTTTAGTATTTTTAAGCATTCTTAAATAAAATTGATACTTGACTTATCTTAACTGCTCTTACTTCAGATTTGTTAATAAAAAATAGGCAAATATTTTATTTTTGCTTGTATATCTCACAGAATTAAAAAAAACTCAAGATCAAATGTTAGTCACCCTTTTGATTATAACTTGACAGGAAGTTTAGTAAAAAAGTCTCTACCTAAGTTTTGATAAGGAATCATCTGAATTTTTTTGCATAAGTTTGAAAACACCATGAATTGTTTAAATGTCCAAAGCTATATTTTTTACCATGATAAAAATAAAGGTACAAAGTGTTTTTTCTTATTTCAGAATAATTCTTGACACAGTTTTGACCTCATACCATTGGTCGGAAACCACAGCAGTTTCTTAAAAGGTGCCTTTTAAAATCATCTAGTCGTGGCCTAGAAGACAACCAAAAATGCTTATCGATATGTAATGTCTCATCTTTATATTCCAAATCTTTATCCATGAATGATCAATTTAACTAATTAAAATTCCTTCTGGAGCTTTTATAAAGTATTTTTGTTTTGGTGTGAACTGTATCGATTTTCTTTTCTTCATTATTGATGGCATCCTTAAGTTTGTTTAAACTTTTGATAAGGAACTGATGCACCATTTTCTTTTAAATTGACGTCGGACGACCCATTTGTTAAAGTTTTGTTATTTTAGAGATTTTATGTGGGTTGTATAAATTGTATAGTGTTTTTTAGAACGATGATTGGTCTTTCCTGTTAAAAAAGTGTAGGTATCAAATTTTTGGTAGTTAGCAACAAGGTGTTTCTTATTCCCAAAACTTCTAGGAGTTGGTTAACTTGTAAAACTTTTTCATGTTGCATAATTTCTAGGTTTAATGTTGAACTTGCTTTGAGTTTAGCTCGGTCCCCATAGCTCCCACACAAAAAAATAGTTTTTTTGACGTTGAGAACAGCAAGCACAGGCTAACACAGTTTTGTGCAACGCTAGTACATCTTTAATAACGGAGTTGTTAATGTTTGAATTGGGGAGAGAAGGGGGCTCAGACGAGCTCAGCCACTCACAAAAAATATCAAATTTTTTATATTTGCTCACGACAGAGAATAGCTAGCACAGGTTAGCATAACTTTGCTCAACGCTAGCACACCTTTAATAACGAGTTATTGAGGGTTGAATCTAGGAAGGCAGCTCCCCACAAAAAAATTTCGAACTTTTCACGTTTAAACATTACTAAACATCTTCTATAACAGGGTTATTGAAGTTTGAATCTGGAAGGGGCTAAGGCGACCTCGGCCCTTCAACAAAAAAATATAGGATTTTTGATGTTTGAACACAAAAGGAAATAGCTAGCACATACCAGCACAATTTTGTTCAACGCTAGCACACCTTTAATAACGGGCTGATATCCTAGATTTACCTTCAATAACTCCGTTATTAAAAGTGCGCCAGCGTTGAACATAGTGGTGTAGCCTGTGCTAGCTGAGCTCTTTAATGTTCAAACGTCAATTTTCTTGTGGGGAGGGCTGGCTTCCTAGATTCGACTCTTAATAACTCTATTATTAAAGATGTGCTAGCATTAAGCAAAGTTGTGCTAGCGTGGGCCAGGTATTTTTTTCGTGTGCAACACAAAAGATGCAACGTCGGTAATATACATTACATAAACAATGGTGCAAGAATACTACCTTGATTAACGACATAAATAATTTGATAGCACTGTGAGGGTCAGAATCAAAAATTCTATGTGTTGTATGTGGTGTTTTAGAAGAAATAAGTAGTTTATAGGTAGGATTAAGCGTAACTTGCGTAGCAGTTAATTTATTTAACTGATCGTTAGAAATTGTTTGGTTATTCTCAATTATTTGAAAAAGTATTTCATTGAACTATTAGGGTGTTATAGTAAGGAAGCATCTTGATCAGTATAAATGTATATAACTTAGAGGTTTTACGAGTCTACAATTAGGACAAATTCCATTGAATAATTGGGCAAGATATCTTGAACGAATGTAACAAATCTCTCTGTAATGGTACTGAGCCTCTAATATGCAAATTCTTATACATCTAGTTCAATAATTGTTATTTTATTTTTTGGCTGTTGCATTGAACAGTCTTTTTGTCTTCAGGAGTTCTGAGTGTTTGACATTGTTGTCTGAGCTATTTTCTCCAGAACCTTTACCTTATTATTGTAGAGAAATCATGTGCTTGTTTCAAGTTTTTTTCCCTTACGATAGTAAGCAAAACATTGGCAACTACGGACATGGTTTAATTACTCTCAGTGTGAAATTAGCATATTATTTGTATTCAACAAAAATATTGAGCTTAAGGTCCTGAGGTTCTGTAACTCATCACAAACTCTGGAACTATTGAAAATGAATCAAGAACTATTAAGAAATTGCAAATGAGGTGCCAATTTCACACAAAAAGAATGAAAATTAATTTAGAGATGTGTAAATCGAATTATCTTCACAAAATTCTGCATATGCTAGGTTGTTGGAAGAGAAACTATCAAGTAGGTGATAATGTGTCAGCAAATTTCAATCAACTGTTTCTAAAATTCGTATTGACAACAAGTTTAATAGACGTTGAGTCAGCGATTTTTAGTTACCAACGACAATAATCGAGTATGGTCGGATTCACCGGGTTTTAGGTATGACTCATTGCAGTAAACTAATATAATCGACGTGACACAGTTTTCTGTTTCTGTAAATAAAAGTATCAGCAAAATGCAATTGAGAAACGTATGTCGTGCCGTTTATTCTATGTGCAAGCAAGAAAACGTACGTCGAATAATTTTCTTTGTTTACATTGTCATAACCTTACATTCGTACTTCAAGTTGCCACACCGTTTTCGAATTTTTTTCATCTTTCCTTTATTCAAATTAGTATTTTTCAATACTAATCAATTATTATATCGAGGCAGATTAAGTAAGAACATGGTATTAACAATAAATGAATGATTATTATGATAGCATAGGAATAGTTGCAATGCCAAAGAAATTGGAAACCGAAGCAGTCATTATGAAAGTAATGGACTATTTTATGCGAGAACGTGACAACGGTGCTGTATTGTTGCCTTTCAATTCAGTTATGCAAGGTATTTTATGAATTAAAAATACTATTTCTTCTTACGGCTTGATTCATTATAGCGAACTGCAGAAACAGAATACTGTATCTTCGAAAAAGAAATGAAGTGAAGGAGAACGAAGAACTTCTAGTGCCTAAACAAAACGTAGGAAGTCAAAGTCTTGTGACGTTGATAACTTCGTGAAAGATGTGGTTAAATGTACAATTTATAATATGCATAATAATTGTAAGTATTGCTCAAATTAGTGATTTTTATAAGTAATTATGAATAATATAGGGCAACATGTTACTGTTGCAACATTGCAACATGAAATTGCTACCACTGGTGTATTCAACTTTAGCAAAAGTGGATTAACAAGACTCTTACATAATATTGGATTTTCCTTTAAACTTGATGATGGCAGGCGTGGTTTATTTGAACAAACCACATTACAGCAAGTCGTGTTAGATTTTACGAGAATATTTTACTGAGAAGGATCTTGCATTGTATGACCCTGTACATATGGATGAAACTTGGATATTTAGTAGAGTGGCATGATGCTTCTAAACAAAGCATAAAGAAAAAGCCACTTGGAGAAGGCAAAACGTTTGACCATGATTTTATACTTACAAGTAATAAATTAAAATTTGGTTTTAGGTTTATTGTTGTACATGCAGGAAACAGGAACGACTTTATTTCTAATGCTGCACTTCTATTTTTATCAAAATCCCCAAAAGAAGATTATCCTAGTGACATGTGTGGAGATTTGTTTAAGAAATGGTTTGAAAATGATTTGATACCAAATTTAACAACACCTAGTTTAATTATATTAGACAACGCCAGTTACCATTCAACACTAAAGAAAAAATACCCAATGCTTCTTCGACCAAACATGATTTGTGTACATTTTTATTAAAACATAATGTAATGCATGATCAAAAAATGTTAAAATGAGAACTTTTACAATTAGTTAACGAAAATCCAAAACCGAAAATTTATGAAATAGATGAGCTTGCACTTGAAACGGCCATAAGATACTAAGATTACCTCCGTATCATTGCCATTTTAACGCAATCGAATTAATTTGGGCTAATTGCAATTAGTACTATAATAAAAAAATTGGAGAGTTGAACTCACAGTACACCGATGAACATGTACGAGAAGTGTGGAAACAATCCCTCGAAAGAATAGATGGTACATATTGGACGAAATGCATTCAACATGCTGAAAAAAAATGAAGAAGTGGTGGGATATTGAGCAGCGGTTTGAACTTGTGGAACCCTTAATTATTAGTATAGGTTGTAATGAAAGTTCAAGTTCGGAAAATGGGGCAGATGAATCTGATTAGATCGGATCTTTTTTTAATGAGTTTTTATGACGTTGATTGATTTTCCGTTACAATACAGTAACCACTCTGAGTAGATGAGTGTACAGTCGATAAAACTGTATTTAAATCAAATAATTGTTAAACTTCAGTTAAATAGGTACCTCAAAACTAAATGTTGCATTTAACACTAAAGTAAAATTATTTTAAGAAGTTTTATACGTGGACATCTTGTTCGCTTACATTAATGTAACATTTCCAACTGTACAAATATATAAATAAATTATAATTATTATAACTTCCCACAACCTTTATTCAATGACACAATTTAAAATTGAAGAAAATCAGAAAATTTCTGGTCGAAAACAACAAATTTATGATTATTTTAATTAGTTTGAAACAGCTGATCAAACTGAATTGACAGATTACACAAAAAATTTACAGTAGGAATTATTTATTAGTTACGACATACGAGCCTGGATTGATGCCATACAATTTGTAGCGATGAGTCATACCTAAAACCCGGTGAATCCGACTTTACCTATATTGTTTGATTTAAAACAAAGCAATTTGGGCATTTGCTTATTTACATATGCCAATCCATCATTTCTTCCTTAACTATATCTGGCAGATGTTTATGTATTCTTATGTTCGGCTTTTAGAGACTTTGTTCTAAATCACCACGTAGACGTTTTCTAATTGACAACTAAAGTATCCGAATGTGCAGTTCATTAGTAATAATTCACTAAAACAATGTTAATTTTTGAGCCATGTGTAGATATATGTATTACAATGGAGCTTTTTCAACAGTGTCTCGAAGCGCATTTAAGTTATACCAAGAGAGGGTGGAAATTATTTTATTACTTCTAGTATTTTGAAATTCGAAATTCTAAGCTTTTAAAATTCCCTCGAGGTAATGTATTACTGCAGCGCATCAACCTATGAATATCTGTAATATTGTCTTACACCACGTGCTTTATCAAGTAAAAATGACATTATAAAGTTGAGAAACACGAGACAAATTACGCTAAAAGGAAAGTTATTTGTTTGTATTTTGCGTTTATCAGTTTTCTTTTTATAAAGGTTCAGAATTATATCGTCATTAAAAATAAAGCAATTTTGGGATTCGCTGGTCTCATTTTGTAATATAATGTTATAGTTCCCTCGAGAGGATATAGGTATTTGTTCTGAACGAGTAAACTAAATCCCTAAATAAATTGTGGAATACAAGTTGGCCAACAAAAAGAAATAAATTTACAAATTGCGCCCATGTTACTCAAAGTGATTATGTACATACAATTAAAGAACAATAATCTGAATGTTACAAGCATGCAACGGTATCTCGTGAAATCTTGATCATAATTTAATACAGATCTAGTCCACGAAAATACATTAGATGTAGTAATAAGGCCTGCAGTTATGAGAATTTAAATACCTACCACTATCATGTTATAGCTCCGTAGAGTATAACTGACCCTTCGAAAGATGTATATTACATGTATTTTCTAGATATAAGCTTGCAAGGTTTGAGTCGAATCCTCTTTATAGATTATATTGTGGGGAATAATCAAATAAAACTGTTAATCTTAGAGCATAAGTGCTGTTTAAAAGTACGGCGCTTAGTTTTCGACCAAACGATCCGAAACCTACGCGGAAAGATTATTTTGACAAATCGTCTAAATTTTGCATTCAATGGTTATTGTTGCACCTGTATCACGAGCGAACTATATATCCCACAGCAAATAAAAATTTTCGTTTTTTGACAAATCTCTTTCACAAACCATAAATATTAATTTTTCATTAAGAGAGAATTGAGCCACATTCTTAAACCAAAAGGAATTTGTATAATTTCCGATTGACGCAAAATATAATTATATTGATCGATGTTTGTGTTTTGAATGGTTCTTTCGTGACAGAACCTCCGATTAATTTTATTCCAATATGAGAAATAATATAAACATAAATTGCTCGAGAGTAATTTGTACCCAAGTCAAGTGAGTCTGCAACCACCAGCCAGGTAACTAAATAATACAGAAGATAAAGCGAGCAAAAGTAGCAGCAGACGAGACTTAGCTTAGCTTGAAAATAAGTTAGCAAAGGGATTGGAAGATTGCGCTGTGGACTCCTTAGGGGCCTACATAAGAAATGAGATAAAGTAACCGACGAGGAACGGTGGCAAAATTGTCATATTTCTATCTTTGTCTAATTAGCATTCTTGGAGTAGTCATTTCGCGAGGTTAAAGTCTAGTACCGCTCTATGTTCCCTAGAGTCTGTGACGACTGCAAACTCTTGCTGTCACCCTCGTCCGCGATACTCAGCTTGATGTGGTGTGCCAGCAGTTTTCACGTTGACCTATTTTTATTGCTATTTAATGCTATTGTTTTGTTATCTTTTAAGGGTTTTAGAATACGCACATTGAGACATTCAATTTCGTTTAGTGCTTTCGTACCGTATGGGCCCAAACGAAAACGTAATGCAACTGAGACTAGAAAAACATTCTCGTTATCTTATCACGAAAACTTCCGCTTTATCGATGCTTATTATAAACAAGAGCACAATAAAAACGAAAACTGACAAGCTCTGAACATAAAAAAATTGTCACTATTTTAATCTATAATTAAGACAATGTTCAATATTACGAAATACATAAACGCGCTGGTAAACCAATTATAATCATCCAGCAGGGAAGATGACAAAGTTGTAGCAGGTTTAGTGCGCATATCTGTTAGTCAATGTGATTAATGGGAAGCTCCTGTGGGATTCTGCCCTGTTTCTCTAACCGTCCGCGCACGACAGTGTATCCCTGAGGACATCCAGCAGCCCTCGAGGCTCGGCCTTGCCTCGGTCTTTCTACTACACTACGTTCAAATCATGTAACGCGACTTCAATTCAAAATTCCTTTTGTCCTAAAACGGTCTGGTCAAATTATTGAACACCTTTTAAGGCAAATAAAAACATACTTATTTACTTTTTTTCTATGCTTAATTAATTTCATTCGATTAGTAGAAAAATGATAATGTAACTCGATCTGCGACAACATATTAACACATGATATAACAAATAATGCTTGTTATTACTACAATTAATAGATTCAAAGTTATTTCTCAACAGTTTAAAATTAACCACATTTCAGAGATCTTTAGTGTTGGTGATTGAGCTGTGAAACGGTGAAATGTCACTCAATAGTATAAATTTATAATAAATAATCTGTGAAAATGCAAATTTAAAAAATAAAAAAAAAAAATTTAAAATAACATTTAAATTATAAGTACACTGTATACATAAAGTATAACCTAACTTTCCTATTTCTTGAATTAAAGCATTTTAAAGAAATGTTCGACACATCATTTATGTATGAAAGGGCATCATTCTTTACAATATGACGTCATCAATATATTACACCTTATACAGGCTGTTTCATTGAAAATAATTTTCAGGGTTTTCTCATAGCCGTTTTAGTAATAAAAATTTTTTTCCCGAATTTCTGTACCCAATAGTTTTCGAGATATGGCCGCGTGTCAAGCTTAATGAAACAGTCTGTATATATTTTTTTTGTGGAATGTGACTATTCTTTTAGGTTCCTCAGTAGAAAAATATTTTTAATTATACAAGATGTCCCACTTTCATGGACCACTTGTCAACATTTAAATAGAAACATGTAATTTTTACTTTTTATTCTGTATCTAGATAAAAAACTATAGAGGTTCTATGTATACAGCCTTACTTAAAAAATAAGATATCGATTTTTAAACATTTTATTGGGTCAATATCGGCCTTCAGATATTTCATGATATTTTAGATTGTTATTCAAAACATCAAATTCAAATTATATTCACATTTAGGATGGTAACGGTTTTCTACTGAAATCGTTCACGAAACGTTGTTAGTAAAAGAGAAAACTAATAAGTGTTTTTTTGTGTACATTTTTCCTCATCACTTAAAAAAAAGGACAAAAGTTTCTCATTAAAATAAAAGTAAACAAGAGAAAGAAAACATTCTTTCGATAATTTATTGATTTATTTACAAAATAATGCGTATTAAGAGGAATACGTACTACCAGTGCGCCATCGCTAAACCATATACTATAAGTATCATTAAAACAGCTTTTAATTTTAAATGTTTGAAGTAAAACTTAATGTTTTATAAAAGACAAAACTTGGGTCTTTGTCGCTGTAGTATTGTTTTTTCTTCAAAATGTTTATTTTGTTATTTTATGTTTGTATTTATACATTTTATAACATATTTAGCTCCACAATTTTAATAGAAATAAATACAAATTCAAAATTCTACCACAACCACGACAAAGTTCCATCTTATATCTTCCAATTTAAATCAAAACATTGCTGATAACTTGAATATTTGAGCCAATTCTATAGGTATTTCAAGACCAGTCGACGCATTAAAATGCTTACTTATAGTGTGTGATTCAGAGGTAGCGCACTGCTAGTACGTATTCCTCTTTAATCACCAGTAAAAGAAAAAAAATTATTATGCCAATAGGTCTACTTAATACCAAAAGTATAAATGGAAAATATACAGAGTTAGTAGAAGTATTTGAATGCACAAGTAATTGCAATACAAATTAACAACGATTAAATGAAACATGTGATGGTAATGGAGTCACACAAATAATTTTTTTGAATCAAAATTGAGATATTTATACTGTAGACATTCTTCAAACACAATTAAATTAATATTTTGTAGACCAGGGAAGCGAAATAATAAATACAAGTTAAAAGTAATTTTAAAACAAATACAAGTATTTTTAAAAAAGTAACACAAGTAGACAAAGAATTAAGGAATATGAACTTAAACGTAGTATGCAGCGAACTTAGGGATATTATTTTGAATGCGTGAGCAAAGTTTGAAGACTTATTATCAAAGATTTATGATCAATAAAGATAACCAAAATGAAACATATGACAACGGCTGTAAAGTCGATTTTGTTATGTAAGTTGAAAAATATCTATAGATCTCACCACTTTGGAGTGGACAGAAAACACATACTTTTCGGCCGCTTTTGAGTCTTAAAAGTTCACATTTCTGTCAAAATTGCTTAAAATGTTTTTTTTTTTAAATTTGTATTATTAGGTCAGAAACTGACTTTTTGGGAGTGCGAGCACTTACAAAATATCTTCTGGTCGCGTGATATACACGATTTTTGGGCCGACAAACGATTAAATTTGTTGAAACTTAAATTTTTAAATATTACTACACGCCAAAACAATTTTGGTTGGTAATGCCATTTGGCAGCTTTCAACACGATGTCATTTTTTGGCATATATATTAAAATAGGTGTTTTTTTTTCTATGTTTGCGTTTAAAAGACCTATAAAATTCTTCAAAATAAGTAAAAGAGTACTGCAAACGTATTATTTACGTATTCCAGCATGAGGTTTGTACTGATTTCAGTGTCATGAATATAATGTGATATTGCCAACATTTAGTAACTTTTTTCCGGCCGAAGCCAAGAAATGGGTGTTTCTGGTCGCTTTTGAGTGATGCAAAATCAATGATTATAGATGGAAAACCAAAAATATTTTTGTGTTGTTATAGCTAAAACAAAAATTCTATTTCTAAATGTTTAATACAAATAATGACAAAGAGTGTTTCGAATATTTTACTCAAACCTTATAGAGATTCGTAGTATTCCAAAAATATTATTTTTGGCCTCTGAACTGTAAAGCACATTTTCCAGTTGTTCATACTTGTCTTGAAACTTGAAATATCCACACAATGTGGTAAAATACTACCACTATGCGGTAAAGTACGACTACTATGCGGTAAAGTACGACTACTATGCGGTAAAGTAGTGGCTGATTTATTTGCTATTTGCGAAGGTTTAAAAATAAATTGAGTATAAAATTTGTTAAATTAATTTTAAACAATTTACTTTACATGATAATGTACAAAATAATGGCGCATTTAATTTTTTTATTTATGATGATATTGATGGCGCCATCTATACGTCAGTTAAACAAATGAACTGACACATAGTAGATGGTGTATGTCAAAATGGTTAAACAGCCAGGGTTACTTAAAATCAGTTGAAATAATTTTGTTCTTTTTTTACTTTTTGATGATGATCGTCGGCCAAAAAGTATTATACAAATTTCGTGTGTAAAGTGATTTTCCACATTCTAGTGTAAATAACTATTACAAATGATTACAAAAAAAAATGTACACATTAAAATACTCATTTATGTATTAAGGAGAGAAATTTTAAAAACATAAAATTAAATTTATTGACATAGTTCAAAAGAAAAGTTTGGAAATTATAGTATTTATATACATTTTTTAATTTATTTGCTAAAAGTTTTAGGGTCACTTAAAAGTTAGACATTAGAAATTGCATCTATTGAGTTTTAAATACAAAAATTTTATTTAAACAAAATCCACCAAAAAACTTCAGGCCACGAAGAAAATGTTTTCAAGAAATGTTACAGTTCTGTAAACAGTCATTTTCTTATTTAAATATAAAATTTAAAAAACTTGTAGATATTCTGGATAGCAGCTATAAATTTATCGACGCTTTTGCACTTTTTTTAAAGAATTCTTATACCAACCGAGTATTATCCATTGGTCATCAGTGATAGTTACAGAATTTTCATGTAATTGCCCTCTATTTACTTAACTGAATGACTCTTTTACAACTCACGGCAGAGATCCGTTTTTTGAAGATATCAATATAGTTTTTCGTATTAATATTCTGGTAGTTCTTTTACACCAACAAAACTTAATTGTGTTTTACACAACCTATAGTTAGCTAATATAACCACGCACTCCGCAAATGTACTGTGGAATGGTGAGACGACACTAAAATATTCCAAAACACCTGTCAGTATGTAGTTTTTGCAACTCTTGAAACGTTTTAACGAAAGTTATCGTTTAGAAATTGTTTGTTATCTAAGGCAGCACATTTTTTTCTAAGATAATATTTGCTGTTTGTATTTGGAAAAACGCAAAATAATATATGCACTTTGTCTCAAATTTGTAGCATTACCTTAAGCTGAATTTCAAAACTCGAATTAGGTATCAAACGTAAATAAACCACACTAAATCTAACTGTTGTATTAAAAATTAGTAGGCCCCAAATCAAACAATAAAATTGATGTGTTTAAAATGAGAAGATTTATTTTTCGAGTTCCTTCAAAAATGAGAAGTAGAGGTTTCCAAAACAAAACGATTTTCACAAATTTATTTGCGAAATAAATTTTCTCTGTCTATGCAAAAAATATATAATTTTGGTAAGAGTTATTTTTTATAAAGGTAATAACAAAAATTAATTTGGTTCAGCCTCTGCTTTGGTCACTTCTCCGTCTAAATTCTTCTATTATGCTCCTATTATGTCTTTTCTTGAATCTGCTCTATCTTATTATTTCTCACGGTTTTTTCTTTCAACTCTATCAAATGCTGCTCTCGGCTGTATGCTTGCCATTATGGTTATATATTTTCTCTTCTCATTCTTTTTCTAACCATTTATTTTAGGTTCAGTATCGTTTTTTTTATCTCTTTTTTCTTTAACAATCAGTTTTCGATACTTCGTTTTTATTTTTGAATTGTTCTTTAATGTTCTACCTCGTATTTTATTTAATTTAATATGCACTTTCCTGTTTTTAATTTCTTCCTTCCTTTTCTCATTTCTTTTCTTTTTGCTTTCACACACTCTCCATTCCATCATTCCACTCTTTCTTCGACACCTTTATTTTCTTATAAATTTTCTATTTTTTAGTGTCTCCTTCATTATTTGCACTATACTTCTTATCTCATCTTACAACTATTCTGATGTTTCTCACCACCACTTGCTGATTCTTCCTCATCTTCTATCTCTAAATTTTGTAGGTTTTCCTTATATGTTTTGTTCAAAATTACATAATCAATTTTCTATTCTCTTTGTTTATTCATAAATCTACATATGTACATATTTATTTTGTTGTTACCTACAAAATTAACGAAATAATTCGGTGCTATACAAGAAACTAAACAAAAATATTTTCTCAAAAAAACTCCTATAACAATATTTAAGTCAATTTTTTCTCTTTTTATGTCTTTTTCTTTTCTTTATTATTTTTCTTAGATATCTTATATCTTTCCACTTTTTCGCACACCACATATATCGCCCCTTGTCATCAAGTACCCAATATTTACTTTTGTTCTCCTCGTTACCACACCTAAGTCTTGCTATGATTAACTATTCGCTTAAACTTCTTCTATCCAATACATATGTCGTGGTAATTCTTTTGATACTCATGTAATTTTGTTTTTTTCTTATTTTTGTTCTTTCTTTTCTGCATCTGTGTGTTTTCGTGTTATATTATTGTTTTTTTTTCTATACTTCCTTCTATTCTTATTATTTTTATCTCTTTTCTCTCATATCGTCCCCTCTTCTTGCTCATACTTGATTCTTTGATTGTTTACTTTTATAACATTCGAATAAGATTGCGTTTCTTTTACATTTTTGTATCCCTTCTTCGTACCTCAAAAACTGTGTTTTCCGTCTGCACTTTTATTTTCTATATTTTTATTTCTTCTTTCACTCTATATTCCGGTGTCTCCCTTTCTTACCTCAATGTCTATTTCTAATATTATATATATTATGTATATATAATATCTAATGATATTTCTTAAAAACACATGGTGCCTCAAAAATAATAGACGGTTGGGTAAATTATTGAGACAAACAGTACTATGGTGTTTTTTGATCTGTCGCACGATAAATTAGTATTGATTATTTAAAGTAATGATAACAGTAAAGTGAGTAAAATGTTGTTGATTATGTACTCAAATTTGATCTGCTCCCTTCATGACCAACTGTGTAAAATGTCTAAAATCCGACACTGAGAATAAAGGCAAAGTCATTAATAAAGATGTTAAAAAGAAAACCCTACTTTGTTAAACTGATAATTGAATCATTATGGTTAGATAGTGCTCCATTAATTTCAGACCATGGAGTACTATCAAACAAATATGAATCTATCCACTTTACAAGAGTATTTTAAAACCCAGCTCTATTCTATCATCGAGCTCATGTAGTTCCAAAAATGGTACTAATATGTTTAGCTCATTGACTTATATCTCATGACAGTTATTGCGAGTAATTCTAAATTTTGAGGACTCTTAGGTACGCCCTTCAATTTTTCCAATTACACATTCTATTTACACAAATTAATCAAAAAATGTATTAAAATTAACCGCATTTGAAGATACATTCCAAATACAGATTTGTCAATCACACTTCAAATTTTAATTGTCTCAAGTTTTCTAAAACATCTAATAGAACTTCATAATCTCTAGAAGTGCCACATTTCTAGTTTAATTTTTTTAGATACAGTGACTGGTCTGCTTCTACATAGTAATGACGGTAATTGTCATTTTGAATGTATGTTTAGAGTGAGCAAGTTAGTGAGGTAAGCTGCAGTATCCTCAGAAACTACTTATCGTATTGACTTTCGGAAAAAAGATAAAAAATAACCAAAAGAAAATTCTGAAATTTTATTTTCGAGTTTTGAAAATGGCTATCTTAAATTTTAAAACCCGTTTTGTACAGTAAATGAGACAAATTCAAATCTTTTTTGTTAAATACTTTATAGGAAACTGGTGGGAGGTGTTTGTACAGTTTTGGAAATAATTGTCGATTACTCCAAAAAGGTTTAACGTATTTTAATAAACTTAGTATCTTTAAAAAGAACTTTTTCTAGGCTATCCATCGTGCTATGAGATGAGTGATGTGATTGCAACCGCTTGCCTTACCTTACCATAATTCACTCTAACTATAGTTAACAGAAGAAATTTTTTGAGAAAACCTGTTTTAAAATTCAAGATTGCAATTGTACTCCCTCAAAAATAATTTTCAGCATTTTCTTTTTTTACTTTTGTCATATACTTTTTTGCGCAAGTCGATACGAAGAGTGGTTTCTAATCACTTACCTCGCTTATTTGCCTACATGTAGATAAGTGCGGTTAAAAAAAAAAAAAACCATTTTTGCTATAATAATTCCTAGTTGCCAGATGACATACTGTGCACCCTAAAACGTATCTTGTCGAACAGATAATATACAGACACAGGAAAGTGGGTACAGTCAACATCTTTTTTTCCTATTGAAGATAAAAATTTAAAATTTGGAGCGTTTACTAAAGATGACCTTTTGAGTTTAATAGGATAAGAATGATTTTCGTGACATTTCCGGTTAAACCGGAAGGAGCCCAAATTTTGTATTTTTAAATGGGACACCCGGTATTTTTGACATTTTCGGAATCAGCGGATTATTTTACACACGATCTGACTATTTTTGAAAAAATTTTTCGCAAAAAAAGTTATTTTGAAATAATTTTTAGAAAAAAAATAAACGCCGCCTATGGGCAAAACTCATTAAGAACTTCCTAGTTATGCCTAGAAAATTAGAAACCTGCAATTGTTTAGCTCGTGAATTAAGTTATACTTCTTTAAAGTTTCCTAAATCACTTTTATCAAATTTACTCAATTTTTCAAATGTAAACATGCCGGGTACATCAGACAGGAGTGAAAACTATTTTTTTCCAATTTTTGACACAAAATTTTTTAAAATCAACCGAGAAATAACATCACAGTAAAAAAAAATATAAAAAAATCTAAGATATGCAATCATCATAAAATAATTCCTAGAAAAAAACAACCTTTGGATTGTAAATTTTTTTTTTAAAATATTCTGTGGCTCTGAAAAGAACCGTTTTGTGTTGGCATAAACCGTTTACAGCAATTGTTCGAAGTGACCACCATTTTGACCAAGACATTCCCTGACTCTTCTGATATTGTTTTCTGCTACTCCTTCTAACATTTCTGGAGTGACAGCGTTAAATGCATTTAAAATGCATTCTTCCAATTTAGCAAGATTGAAAACTGGTGTAGCATAATGTGACCCCACAGAGAAAAGTCAAGAGGAGTGAGATCTGGGGATCGTTCTGGCTAACTCACTGGCCCATGAGTAGAGATTATGGAGTGGAGCACCGTCTTGTTGAAAAAACAAATCTTTCTTGAAATCGACCAGGTCTAATAATGCGCCTGTTGTTTTGTGACCAATACCTGCAATTCTGCCGATTAAACATCGCATTATTCACAAAACCTGATTCATCCGTGAACAGAATTTTTTCACAAAATCGTTATCGTTATGCTTGTTTAGTAGAAGCCAAGTACAATAAACCCGTCTTCTGTCTTCATCACCATCGTACAAACGCTGGTGTAAATTGTACTTAAACGAGCGATAATTATGCTTCTTCAGAATTCGACGCACAGTTTTTCTTGACCCATCCACGTCCAAAGCAATCTCTCTTAACGACGCCGTAGCATTCATATTAACAAACGCCAACGCGTTAATTTCCAAATCTTCACAACCAACAAAACGGTCTTCCCTTTCTCTTACCGGATTCCATCTCATAAAATTTTCCAGCTTTTGGAAGTACATAAAAAATGGTTGGCGCCTACCGGGAAACTGCTCTGTGTAGAGTTGTTGCGCTTGACGGCCGTTCTTCCTACACTCGCCGTAAATTAACAACATGTCAACTTTTTCATTTTGGGAATAGCCCCTATTATCATTAATGTTATTTATAATGATAACTTAGTGAATTTATTATTAATTATCAACAACAATCAAACTAAAAATTTCAAATTCAAAACGGGAATGACAATCTGTTTTGATAAATAAATTATTATTGAGTTTTAGAAACCGCGACTTTCTTTTGTTTTCCGCGTTGCTAAGCTGTCAACAATTCCAAGGGTTACTATTTTTTTTTCGAAATGTTCTTATTGTTTTTGGTCCATTCATTGTTGTCATTTTAAATTGTAGTTTTTTTACTGTAATGTTATTTCTCAGCCGATTTTCAAAAATTTGGTGTCAAAAAATTGAAAAAAAATCGTCTAATCGTCTTCACTCCTGTCTGATGTACCCGGCATGTTTACATTTGAAAAAATTGAGTAAAATTGATAAAAGTGATTTAGGAAACTTTAAAGAGGTATAACTTAATTCACGTGCTAAAAAAATGCGGTTTCTAGTTTTTCTAGGCATAAGTGGAAGGTTCTTAATGAGTTTTGAACATAGACGGCGTTTAATTTTTTTCCTAAAAACTTAATTTAAAAACATTTTTTTGCGAAAAATTTTTTTTAAAAAATACTGTAAATCGTCTGTAAAATGATCCGCTGATTCCGAAAATGTCAAAAAATACCGAGTGTCCCATTTAAAAATCCAAAATTTGGGCTACTTCCGGTTTAACCGAAAGTGACACAAAAATCATTTTTATCCCATTAAACTCAAAAGGTCGTTTTTAGTAAACGCTCCAGATTTCAAATTTTTATCTTCAATAGGAAAAAAGATATTGACTGTACCCACTTTCCTGTGTCACCTTGTAGATAACTATAGTAAGCATGGCACTTAAAATAAAACAATTACAACTAATATTTTTTATGCAGACCTGTTAAATATGATGTGTGAGGTAGGATTGTAATAAAGAAAAAAATGTTTTACTGGTCGACCGCTATCTCTTTTTTGTAACAATATCTTCCAGAATTTTAATTATAGAAAAAGTTATAATGGGAAAGTTGTTGTAAACTTTTATTTGAATTACTTTTTTCTAGAACGCTTTGTTTTCAACAAATGAGGTGACCTTTATTTAAGGATATTACTTACATAAGAAAATACTTTTATTTAAAGTAATAAGAGAATTCAATATATTCATAAATGCAAAATACAAGATAATTGAGATTTGGTGAAAAAAATTAGATAGAACATGTTAAGAATATAGAAATGCTGTTCAAACTCTTAATCTCTGAGTTCAGTAATTCTAAAATGTGTACTGTAAATCAAATGGTAGAGAAAATAATAGCTTAAGTCTTACAGAAGCTTTCGTATGACTTCACTTGAGCTGTCTAATTGTGACTTTTGACAATATACAAATTAATTAATAATAATATAAGTAGGTATTGTTATGAGCAATTTATAGCAACTTTATGATGTGTTGTTAGAACAGAAAATAGAATGGAGGGTGTGTCTATAAAATAAAATTAGTCATTTCAGGGCCAATTTGAAAGCCCCTGAGAAACAATATTTTGATTATTAAAAAAAATTATTTTGTTTTCCTTACGTTTAAATATATATGTATATACACACTGCGTCGGTTGTTTCGAGTTGCTTTGACCGAACGTTAGATGTGAAGAGCAGAAGGAGAAACAGCATCACTCGCTCGGGGATTCTCTTGGGATCCTAACTAATCAGAGTTTTTGGCGCTGGCGTGGATACATGTGAACATACGCCGCGCGTAGTTTAGGCCACGAAGGCATTCCAAGCTGTTCCCAAGGGAATTCCTTAAATATGCGCAGTAACTTGAAATGTATTTGCTGATGACAATGTTTCCAGGATCTTTATACGAAATTCTAGTTTGCAAACAAGAAATCCGCATTTTCCTTAAAAAAATAACTTTCTTTTTTATATTTAAAACATTTTTACTATGCGATTGCGTGTCAAATAGGTCTTTTGAGCTCTTTGAAGTAAACACATTTATTTATCTTGAGTTATACACGAAATAAATTTCCAACATTAACGAAAGAGATGAGTAGAAAAGTATTTACATTTTGAAACTTTGTATTATTTATGTATATACCATCAGATTAGATTTTCTGTGGTAATATTAATATGCGCAAAATCTGAAAATTTATGCCAACTAATATCGTAGATACAGACAGACATATTGATTTTTTCATCATAACTTTTTGGTGGATACATCACTAAATACTACTAGACAAATACAAGAATAACCTAGATTGTTGTAGCACCAAATTTAATGAAAATTTACTAAACGTAAAAGAAAAAATGAAAATTTTAAACTAGAATAGAAAAAATAGTTTATTTTAGTCAAAATAATTATTGCTTGGAAATACGACGTACGTTTACAGTCAGATGCAGACAGTCGTTCCCCAGAGTAGATGCACCGCCAAAATCTGAAGGAAACCTTACCTTTTAACATATCTGACCATTTAATACTGTGTCTTGCGTTAGTAAACCATGATTGCGTTGTCAAAGCAATAAAGTTCGGTTCCACATTGTTCTCCATAGCGTTCTATCTTCAATATGTTGAGCAACTTAAAATACTCGCTTTCGTAGCAATGTGGATCAAAAATACAAAATAAATTTTATTTTGAGTATGCTGACGAAATAAATTTTGATGTAACAATATAGAAAGGGGTGCGTAATAACAATTGTTTTAAATTTTTATCAATACTGGAAACACTATAATAGATCTCTTCTTATCGGATACATTTCATTTTGAAACTAAATCATTTTACCAATCAGTTATTTATTCGTATGGTACATTATTTTTATAATTCTATTGTGATGTAAGTGTAATCTATGGTGTCCCAGAAGATCAATATAAACCTGTATAGTGTGGTGACGAAACCCTGTGCAGTTGTGCTGATTTTGGCAAAGCATTTGCGTCAAGGTTTAGGAAAACCACTGAAACCTGAACATACCCACCTTAGTATTCATATGTAATAATATTGATTGAGTGTATTTTTTCCTTCTTTTCCGTAATTTATATTGTGTGATTGTGTTTTCTGAAATTTATTATATATTTTATTTTATCACCTTTTATAATGTTTACACATTTAATCAATTGAGTGTTTGTAGCCAGAGATGTATCAAAGCTCCTGGACCCCTTATGGCAGGTCAAATTTGTTATGGTGACATTTTGCATCACGAAGTGGATGCTTTTGGTGACCGGCCTGAATAACAACAAAAACACTAATAGGTAGATTTTGAGTTAAAAAGATATTTATGGGTGATTCTACAGAAGTTATTATTATTGCTGTTATCGGTCAAAATTTTGACTAAAACAACAAATTTCCACTATCGTTATACTTTTTTGGGAAAGATATTAATTACCTACATTCAGTTTCTACAAAATTTATGAAAACATTTATATTTTATTGAATTGTGGTAACAAATATTTTTAAAATATCATTCCTCTGGCATGTTATATCTGGGGATGTTTACATATACAGGGTGCCCCGTAATAAATGCCCAAGATTTTACTAGGTTATACTGTAGGTCAAGACAAACAATTTTTATTATATAATTAATAGTCCCATCTTGTTTGGTTGTCCATCTATCTGTTTGTATGTGATTTTTAGAAAATAATTTTCCTCTCCGTAATGATTGAAGACATGAAACCCAAACTTCGTAGGTGTATTGGTTGTACTAGGGTCAGTAAAAATAAAAATTTCAAAATAATACCATTACCCGTGGCAAAATGGCGGTTATTTAAAAATTTCAAAGAAATCCCTACTCCTCTTCTGACTAAAATAAAATCAATCAAGTTGAAACGCCTCAAGTCACTTCAGGAACAAAAGGGCTGCACGAAATAGAAAATCTAGAAATCGCAAATCCAGAGAAAGACCAAATTATTTTAAAACTAAAAGAAAGCTTGCAGTTTATAAAACCAAATATCATAAGCTTAAAATGAAGAATGGACGGAGTAAACCAAAGATGACCACACCAATAGAGGACATTTCACCGGGTGCAAGAGTAACTGAAATTTTGAAGGATGCAAATCCTAGCAGTCAGAAAACATCTTCTGATTGAGGAAGTCATTGCTGATCAACTTAAAGATAACTACAAAAGCCTTAATAGTAGCAAGAGAGAAACTGCAGTTTAAAAATGTATTAACAGGAATAGTTATCCAGTATCGTTACGCGGTTCTAGCCCAAACCGATTTAGAAGAAGATGGAGAGGTAAAAGTTATGTTACTGAGAGTTTGCGAGTTTGATAACAAACAGGCTTTTTAGAGCAGATGAAAGGATGTTTCTTATGTAAATTATCAAAACATAATAAAAAATATTACAGATTCCCAAAATAGTTAGGCGTAGCTACAAAGTGTTTTATAAATTCGAAAAGTTATTGATGTCTTTGAACAAAACTAAAGTAGCAAGTTTTAACTATTTTAGTTTTTTTTACGTAACTGTATTTATTTTTTTCATTTTTAGCAAGTTTATATTTTAATTACTGATTTATTTAGGTACTTATATGAATAAATTGCATTTTCTTTGTCTTTTTGGATAAAATAATTATTGCTCTGCTGGCCTCGTCATTCCTCTGGATATAGTTTTAACAAAAAACAGTATAAATTTGCTAAAAAAAACAACTGAACTGTTTGATCTTAAGCTTTGTTGGGTCGGTTTTGAACAGACGGGCATATCTGCATATTCAAAAATTAAAGTTGAACAAAAAACTATTTTTAAATTAGTGGGGTAAAAATGATAGTTTCTGTATAATTATCCTTAAGACAAAAGCTGTAATATTATTTGGAAAAATAGATTTACGACGCAGTATACTATTTTTTACGTACTCCGAAAAGTAAAATTTGACTTCCTAAAATTTTATTAAACTAACTAAAATATTTTAAAATGGCCACATTTCTGAATATACCGGAAATTGACGTAGACCGCAATGTTAATTAATCTATACTTAAAATTTAATTCTTTATCCATTTCTGCCGTCAGAAATAATAACTACATAATAAGTACCATTCCTAGGTCGGAACAAAACGAGGTACCGCGCAAGCACATGTTTCTTTTAAGACGAGTTGAAAATTAAGGAAAAATGAAAATTGTCTTTTAGAAAAAAATATTTGAAACAAAACTTATAGTCAATAAAATTTTCAATATTGGTGGAGATATTGTTAAAACAATTAGTGTCACTAATTACATCTCGGATAAAAAATAGTTTAAACAAAAGTTGTGTACAATTAAAGAAAAAATTTGTAAAAATCTACATTGATTAACTGCTATTCTGGTTTGATATGTTATGCCTAAAAACTAATCAGATTTGCCCTATTATAAATAAAACCCATACGCAAAGTTTTATAAAAAATCTAATCGGCGGTTTTCTTGATACCTTGTTTATATTCATCACACAACCAATTTTTTTGGGTTAAAATTTTCGGTTTCGACCATTTGGTATCAGAATAATAGCGTACTTCACTTACGTGTAAGATAATTCTTAAATCGGCAGTTTAAAGGTCGTGTAATTGCTAGAGGAGATCAAGCACCTTAGCTTCCAAGCTCTTCTGACATGACTTGTTTAGATTATTATTTGGGTTTGGATTATAAAGAAATTTTGGTTTTGATTATGAAGAAGATTACTTTACTAATTAACACCGTTGAATGTTTGATAGACTGGGATCCAGGAGCGTTGTACTCAGTTATAAATTTCGAAATAAGAAATCCAATATGGAAACCTACATTAACAAAACCTCTTAAAATTGAAAGCATATGGTAATTTCAATATTAGTATTCAGTATTCAATAACAAATAACGAACAAACATGCAATGAAACTAATGAAGAACAAATCAATAAATGAAAAGAAGATTATCCAGAACTTTTTACAAAATGTTTAGGAAAATAAACATTACAAAATAAAATTGCATATTCAAGATAACGCTAAACTAGTGTACATATCAGCTCGTCCTATAAAAATTTGGCATCCAAAAGAATGTTGAAACTGAGTTAACACGTTTGGTAATTTTAGGAATGATATCGCCAGTTGATCCAAATGAATCACCCATTGAATGGCCAACACCTACAGTAAACGTACCGAAGAAAGATGGAGGCATTCGAATTTGTGGTGATTTTCAAACAACAATCAACCCTGCCTTAGTTTCGTATAAACATCTAATACCTCTTTTCGATCAATTAAGAAGACAACTAGCAAATAGCTTAAGCTGTACAAAAATCGACCTTAAAGACGCTTACTTTATTGTATTTAGTCATTTCAACGCCTTTTGGTATTACAACCTGTTGCAGATACATGGACAACAGTTGTTAATGGTATGAAGAACGGCAGTTTATTTTGATGATATTGCTGTTACGTGTCCAACAGACGAAGAACATTTGGAAACACTTAATAAAGTTTTTAAACGTTTACAACACGCAGGCGTCCGAGTTCAATTAAAAGTGTACTTTTATGAGACCTGCAATTAAATACTTAGGACACGAATTTAGTAAAAATAGAATCAAATCAACGTTTAACAAAATAGAAGCTATTAAAAACGCACAAACACCAACTAACATCACCAAACTGAAGTTATTCCTTGACTAGTTAAGTTTTATGAACGATTTATTCCAAATCTTCATAACACATGTTCTGATCTACTAGACTGACTCAAAAAAACAGATGGAGTTGGATACAAAATGGGCAAAGAACAACTAGTAGCATTTACCTCTAGAAAACTTTCCAAATAAACGAGATCTTTACGAACAGAAAAAATTACTTCGCAAACAGATAAACGTTAACAAAATGTTAAAAACGTAAGATAATTAATTTACATTCGTTCATGAAGCTATACAGTTACAAAAAGAATTGCAACCATTATATAACAAAAGAGACGAAATTTCTGTTGAAAATGGAATTTAAATGTGGGAAGAAACCTTAAGAACACCTATACTAAACTTACTACACAAAGGACACCCAGAAATAGTAGTCATAAAAGCATTGTCAAGATTTTACGTTTAGGTGCCGCATTTTAATACTGAAATTGAAGAATACGTAGAGGCTGTCAAAGTAACGGACAACAACTACCAGAAGTACCTGTGTACTCGTGGTCCGTACCTGAAAATTTATGAAAAAGATTGCACGTCGACTTCGCTGGACCGTTTGAAAATCAATACTGGTTAGTGGTAGTCGATGCACTTTAAAATGGACAGATGTTAAACCTTTGAGAACCAAGCTGCATCAAATCTATGTAACGCATAAGATAAAGTTGTTACGGGTTTATTTCCAAAAGTAAAACGTATGTCAGGAGCCTTCTTAGAAACGAAAGTTGAATTTTCCGCGCATGTTGCGATTTTTCCATTGGTGGATTGTTTAATTCACGAAAAGTTTTCAAAGATTACTAGGAGACATTTTTTCTACTGCCTTCTACTAGGTGTTTGGCGTGCTTCGTAAAGCTAAAACTTTACACATACATTTTTAATGTGTGCTTCAATAATTCCAAGTTAAATTGGTGTGTAAATGTAAACCAGACCGCATTCACCTATTCTACTTGTGTATTACAATCTAGATAATTCTTGGGGGTGCTAGAATGGCTATTTAAGAACCCTTCGCTATATAATTTGACGACTACTACGGTTTCGCCTACATTTAAGCTGCCAACGGCCGATGAACCTTACAGGTTGAGGAGTCGTTTACGCTGCATACCTGCTGCTTTGAAGGAACATATCTGCCTTCCGTTCTTCGTCATATATTTCTCTAAGGGAAACTTAGGGCTACCTATCTCTGAAGCTGTCAAATACTGTCGCTAGCAAGAACCTTCCTGCTCGAAACTGCATACTACAGAATACAGCTAAGTTTACTGTTTAAGAAACCAATTCACTATTATTGCTTATGAAGCTTGCGTACATGTGACATTAAACGGTTTGAATCCTAGCATATAAGTTAATTTTATTCGGGGTAGACTCCACCATCGACGTTTGGTTTTGTTTTTAACTAGCTCCATAAGAGTTTGGGCGCTTTCGATAAAGTGGGTGAAGCTAAACAAAAGGTCTTTTGGGTTGGCGGGAGCTACTTACCGTGCTATTCCAAGTATAATTTAATTTTAAGTCACCGTGTGTAAGTGACGTGTGTACGTCGAGTTTCCTTATTAACCAATTCTCAAATGGAACGCTAACTTTAATTTGGGGTGTAACAAACAAAAGCTTAACTGACTTTCGACACATTAATTGCGAGCTTTAATTAAATTGTTGTTGCTAACGCCCGTAATACTATGCAACAGCCTTTCTCTTATTTCTGTCACATTCTCCTGGTACAGTTTTATTTGCTATATTGAATTGTCTATTTGTCTCTCTGATTTGTGTTCGTTTTGCTTATTAGACCTTTTAGTAAAACCTATTGAATTCCTGTTGGTCGGTTTTATTTCTTTCTATTGACCAACAGGTGACGCCTCGTTAGGCAGCAGTCTATTTTTTACAGTTCCTCAAGGACCTCCCCAACTTACCGACTAAGCCGGACACTGCTGTGCTAACTACTACAAATATTGGATCCTCCACGAATTTAGTGCGCTACTGAGCCGAATAGTATTGTTCTTCTCTCTAGGTTGTACGCCAGAACCGTCGCGTTCTTTTATTATTATTTGTGAACTACAACCGTTATAAAGTGTTCGTTAACTTAGGCTTACCAAGAGTAACGACAACAGACGACAATTTACCTCAGAACAATTTCGACATTATTGTGCGAAGAAAAACTTTAAACATTTTACTGCATCGCCCTAAGACAAACTGTTAGTGCAAACTTTTAAATTTTGTATTAAATTATCCTAACACACGTCATAACACGATTTTCCAAAGTCCAAACGAAATTATTTATGGACATCGATTACGATCAGTTTTAGACAACATAAAACCTAATATGAAAGGAACACAAAATATGAAATAAAAAACGTTTAACCAAAACGAGAATTTCTACAAAATGATAATGTTTATGTTCGAACAAATTTAGAAAAACAATGGCATCTAGTACAGCGTACCGACAGATATTCATGTAAAATCATGACCAACAATAAAGTAGAAAGAAGACGCCATGCAAATCATATTCGCAGTCGCAACAATAATTTACCTTTTATTAACATGCCATCTACAATCGAATCATACACGCCCAAACTAGAATTGCGAGGAAGAAAGAGTGAACGTATTGTAGTAAAAGAGAAAATAATTTCGAACATAGACGCAACACCCAGTACTTTTGCACCTACAGCATCCAGTGGATATCCAACGCCAACTGCAGATACGAGTAGTACTTTAGCTGAGCAACCTCTTCGTCGAAGCGCAACAGGTGCTATCTACAATGTACATATTAAATGTAACAGTCGAGTCGAATAAACGTATTTATAACAAAGGTTTGAATATTATTTCCAAACCCACTCGTTATAAAACATAACAATTGGATTCAGGTGATGGTGTCTCTCGCTCTTTCTTTTGACAAATCAGTTGCCTTACGAAGTAGGCGATTTGTGAGTGGGTCTTGCGTTTTTGTACTTTATTGGTCTAAAATCCATTGACTGAAGTCTAACATAAAAAAAAAATTGGATGCAATTTAGACCTTATTGTATAATAAACCAAGATTTGACATTTGACTTGACAGATTACAACCAAAACCTAATCAAATCTCCGATATTATAAAAAACCTCAAAATATCAAGATTTATTCAAATTGAGCCAGATATTTTGAGTTATCGCGTTAACGTTTGGGTGTAAATTTTCTGATACAAATTAATATAAATCATAAAAATTCATTTCATTTTAGTAGAGGTATAGGTCCGATTCTAACTCAAGATTAGGCGCGAAACCTAAATTTGCGGTGGGGGAATTTTGCTCTCGTTTGCCGTCGGAGGCGTGCGCGAGCATGATCGGTAAGGGATGGGTCCGGAGATCGTACGGAGTCGTTAGAAATCGCTCGAGATGGATCGGGAACGTCCAACGTAGCTTGGACTCGCAAGGTTAACGCCCTGTAATGGGAAGGGTCAGGGAAATGTTCGGATTCGCTCGGGATGGATGGGGAACGTTCAAGGTTGCTCAAAAGGTCAAAACCCTGTAATGGGAGGGGTCAGGGGAACGTTCGAAGTTGTTCGGAATCGCTCGGGATGGATCGGGAAAGTTCAAGATTGTTCGCTAAGTTAACGTCTTAGAATGCTGATATGCATTAAAGTAATAACTTTCAAAACGTTATTTGAAACCGGATCTTGCTTTAATCTTTATTAACAATAAATGTAATTTAGATTTATAAGCAAAAATTTACTAAAGTGGAATGCTGATATGCATTAAGTTTAATGATCTTTAAAACGTTATTAGAAACCGATGTTGTTTAATCTTTATTAACAATAAATAAAATTTTGATTTATATGAACGTTACAAAGCGGTTGCTTTGCTTAGTTCAAGATTACGGCATGCATCTTGTTTTACTTTGAAGTATAATTGCTGACTTGTAAAATACCAACTCAAGGTAAGAAAAGTGCAAGACGGAAACTGTAATTATAATTATAAACATAATGGAAAAAATAAAAATTTCTATTAAAGCAATTAAAATTATGTACATAACTAAAATTCAACAATTACATACATGTACTGCATAAAGAAAATTTTTCATTTGAATTCAGCTGAAGTTTAATTGTATAAATTTTTGTGAGTAAACAAATTATTTTCAATTATTTATTAACATTTAACTTTTTTAAATAAAATTCGAACTAATTCTAAAATATTTAGAAATACAGGCAAATTCCTACAATCGGAATTCAAATAAACAAAAGTAAACCAATATGAATACAATAAAATATAAAATATAAATATAAATAAAATAAAATAGTTAATAAACTATTCCAAAAGGATATTTTAGAAATTATTTACTAATTTAAATATGATTTTACTTTAATCAACATTATTTGGAACAAGCAAAATCTAAATGTTCTTTGTTTCCTGATGTTATTCTTTTAAATTGAAACGACTAAAATTATGTACACAATAAAATGCAAAAAATTTTGCATAATAGGGCGTATTTTAATTAAATGTTAAATCATAATTGTAAATAATTTTTACTTATAAGAATTCTGTGTAACAAAAATTTAGCAAGAATTTAAATAAACGAATTTTCATAATTATATAGGGTGAATTACCACGAACGGCACGGATATTTATGGCAAAACAGTAACAAGTTTTGTCATCTTAGTTGTTTGCAGGTTGATAAATTTTACACTTTAAAATAATTTTGGAATATACAGTATCTCTCTAAAAAATGTGGTGCATTAAAGTTATATTTTTCTTATGGAATATCTAGTATTTTATTGCGTTTTTTGATTGTAAAAAATGAGGTATACTTTTATGAGGTTTCTCTATACCTAAATACAGAGCGTTCTGAGTTACGTCGACTTTTCTTGAAATATGGAGTATTAAAAAAAAATCAATATCTTCTAATCCAACAAATCATAACAAATTTACCCTTACGTCTAAATAGTTGGATATTGGAAGAATGTATTCCATTATTAAAAATTAAACATCTCTTTACAGGGTATTCAGAATTTACTGGTTAATTATTAGATCATTCAATATGTATTATGTGCCTTATTTTAGATAGAACACTCTATATTTTATTAATTCATAAAGTTAACAAAAAAAGTACTCTTTCGAAAATCATAAGTGTTACAGTTTTTGCACAATTTACAGTTCTTTTTAAATTAATCATTGAGAGAGATTTTAAAACAAAAAATGCATACATATTCTAATCAGTTAATCAGTTTGTTAATAATTGTGTAAAGTCCATAAACAATAATTTAAAAGGTCATCATAATCGTTTTCTGTCAAATGCTGATGTAGTCGAAGTGATTCAGATGGTAGTGGTATCTCTTAAGCATTCTTCCTACTGTCGTTTGACTGATCCCTAAATTAGGTATCCAAAAACATTTTCTACTTCTATTAAGTATGGTTTCCGTGACAAATGTGACAATTTTCATAATCAAAGTAAGTGTCAAAATGGTCCACTTTTCTTAACTAGTTACGAAAAATAAAATTTTTCGTCACTTGTGAGTTAGTTTCAACTTTGTTTTGAAAATCGGAACCCTGGTAACATCGGTCACACCCGATTAGAATTTGAATTCAAATTGGTTTAATTCCATTTTTAAACTTATTTTTTTTAAATGTTGTATGTAACATGTAACAAACCTTGATTTTTGTAACTCATGTGATCATCAGACTGTAATGTCTTAAAACGTTATTAACTAATTAAATTACGTGTGCTTTTTGTTTTAAAATCTCTCGCTACTATTAATTTTAAGGAAATTGTAAAATGTGCAAAACCTGTAACACTTAGACATAGTACCGTTTTATACCATTCGAAAGAAGAATTTTTGTTAACATTATGAACTAATAAAATACAGAGTGTTCTATCTAAAATAAGGCTTATACCTATTACATATTGAATGATCCACTCATTAACCTGTAAATTCTGAACATCCTGTAAAGAGATGTTTAATATTTGATTATGGAATACATTAATCTAATAAGAAAAACTTAACTTTGACGTGCCTTACTTTTTGGGGCATACTATTTATTTCAAAATAATTTTAAAATCTAATATTTATCAACCTACAAGTCACGAAAATGACAAAACTTGTGAGACTTTTACTGTTTCGCTATACATCTCCGTCCTATTGGTGGAGATTCACCCTGTATAATAAATTGAGTTTTTATGAATGTACATAATTCAAATGCTTAATATAATAATCATGTTCGTGTGTAAAAAAGTTAAATTTCTTCTGATTTAAAATTCATAACATTTTTATTTAAGATTTAAAATTATGTACCTAAAAGACATTAAATTTTCTTTTATTAAAGAAATTAAATAATACTGGACACAAGTAAAAGATACTAGAGTTAATCTGCAACCGTGTATATCAGAGTTAAAATGAAACTAAACATTTACTAATAGAAATATTTTATTCCATCTTATTTTAATTTTGTTTCGTGAAAGTAATAATATTATAGAAATTACTTTTAAAATTAAATTTAAAAAGCTTACAAGGTTTTGTAAATATTTAAAGAACTTAAAAAAGTATGTAGTAATTATTAATTTATCTTTTTAATGTATACTATTTGATCATTTAAAATGTCGATGTTTTTAATTAAACTAATTTTATTTATGACGTTAAGCAGCGTGTCATAAAATTCCACTACTTACATTATTTGAACATTTTTGGTAATTTAACATTTACAAAAAATAAGCACAACATACATTTTTCAAAAATTTTTATACTTAGTTAAACGTTAAATTTTTTTTTCAAAACTTAACGAACTCTTTAAAATTTTACTTTGAATTATTAATGCATTGTTGAAAGTCGCTAAAAGAATTTTAAAAAGTGTTTGATGTTTTCAAGCGTCTCAACTGAAAATATGTTTATATTCTTATGCGAATTGTAACAAATAATTCCGAAAATATAAAGCTCTAGAATTCAATTAAAGAATACTTGATTTATACATATTTTATAAAAACTAAATAAAATGATTTTAATTATTACCAAACAAAATCAAATAGAAAATGCAGGTTGCTAGATTTAGTTAAATTTGTTAGCCTGTAGAACACAGAAAAAAATGTATAAAATAATAACAACCTTTATTTAGTTAATAATAACTAATAGCATCTTACATTTGACATCTACTAAGTTACAATTTTTTACTAACTAAATATGTTCTTAACATATATTTCAGTTTCGGATTTGAAAGCAGACAATCCTTAATTTAATTCTGAAAATCCTAATAGACCGTTTCATCATAATTCATAAATAAACTTCTGTTTTAAAAAATTTCCAAACTTTCACAAGAATCAAGTTCGTTTTTATTATCTACCCTCTTGATTAATTCAATGTTGCCTACTCTATAGTTATTTTCATGATTCGTGATTCTTGTGAAAGTTTGGAAATTTTAAAAACAGAAATTTGCTTTATGAATTATAATGATAACGGTCTATTAGCATTTTCGGAATTATTTAAGCTTATCTAAGAATCAATTAAGTGTAACGATGCGTGACACGTAGATATTATATATAAACTTCCTATTGTTTTTAGTTTTAGCATCGGTTCGTTGATGATGATAGCTTAGCTATTGAGACACGTGTCCGAGTATAGTTTTTGGTGCAGTTTTTGGTATTTATTTGTTGTTAAATAGACGTTGCAGTTTAGTATTCCATTTTTAATTTTATATGAAAATTCTCAATTGTCACAAACATAATTAGAAAACATAAACATAAGTTAAACATTAGAAATATTACAACGTTAGGAACTAGTAATAGCAAAATACACAAGAAATATGTCAAATTACCAAATTATCCCACATACACAAAAGGTCTTCAAAAAATATTTTCAAAATTGATTATAAAACAGTAACCTCTAGTAGTAACAACTTGCAAAATTTTTTAGGCAATCTGAAAGACCCAATAGAAATGTGTAATAAATCGGGAATATATAAAATTAATTGTAAAGACTGTAACCAAGTACATATAGGGCAAACCAAGAGACCTATTAAAACTCGTTTTAAAGAGTACAGATAGGTCCAGTGTTGCCATGCATATGCTTGAAAATGGCCATAGAGTAGTCGACATTGAATTAATGAAGAGGGTAGACAATAAAAACGAACATTCTTGTGAAAGTTTGGAAATTTTTAAAAACAGAAATTTGTTTATGAATTATAATGATAACGGTCTATTAGAATTTTTAGAATTATTTAAGCTAGATACTATATATAAACTTCCTATTGTTTTTAATTTTAGCATCGGTTCGCTGATGATGATAGCTTAGCTATTGAAACACGTGTCCGAGTATAGTTTTTTGGTGCAGTTTTTGGTGTTTTTTTGTTGTTAAATAGACGCTGCAGTTTAGTGTTCCATTTTTTTAATTTTATATTAAAATTCTCAAATGCGCACAAGTTTTTAACTCAGGCATGTTCAATAATCACAATAACATTTCTTGTCTACTGGATACCCACACGAACATCAGAGACGCGGACAATAAGCACTGATTGTATGGGTTAGTTTATTTGACAATACTATCATTGTCCCATCCATTTAAGAAGACAATTTGACCGTAGGTGTATACATGCAAAAGTGAATTTTTTATTTCTACAATGGGTGATTTTGTTGAGCAAAAAACTTGCATCAAATTTTGTTTGCGAAACGAATATTCTTGTGCAGATACGTTGAAAATGTTACGGAATGCCTTTGGTAATCAAACTATGGCACAAAAAACGTTTATAAGTGGTACAAGAAGTTCAAAGACTTTCTTTAATAGAACCCACTAGAATGCACTAAGCAAACTCTGACGTTCTGACAAAATCAAGATTCTTATTTGTCACTGCTTCTGTGTTGATAATTTCCAGCAAATGAAAAGGTTGAACCTGATGTCTTCTATTACATTCATTTGTAACTCGTTTATTCTTTAGATCACATTCTTCTAGATATTATGGTATTTTGTTTAACTTTTTCGTTTCCTTATTGTAAGCTTTAAGGCACCTGTTATATGATTAATGTTCTTCACATATAATTTTATATTTAAGTACGTAATTTGTCCTTCTCTTCAAATATGTGCTATACCTTCCACTTTATTTTGTTCAAACTTTTATATAAATGCTTCCCATACTACAATGGAAGTGTAACCTCGGGTTAATATTGCACCGAGAAAACTTTTTCTCAGACATCCACCATAATTAAAAACACAAGGTGTCTCATCAATTTGAGCATAGGACATGTTAGTATGTTCGAAAAAGGACAACAAAAGACATCGATTGATGATTAAAAACATAGGGTGTCCCATTTGAGTTAAGCAAGTTTTTGAGGCCGAAAGTTGTTCATATTGGCACGAGAATTTTCATCACCCTGTACGTGAATTCCAATTTCCATTCATATTTGAGTTACTGTAACGTATCGATAATTGCCACAACAAGTTAGGAACTAAAATGTTGATATCATCTTGAGATATGAACGATAACAACTCAACATGATTTTTTTTTCAAAAAATCAATATAACTAAAAACCAGTCATTTTTTGGGTATGGTATAGTAATTAAACTACACCTTCATTTTACGTAGAATCTGAAAATAAAATAAAAAAATAGCATGTTCTATTTGAAATAAGAAAGTTGATTGCTACTTCCGGTACAACCGAAAGTGCTGTATGAACGAAAATATTTTTGTCTGGGTTCAGTGATGTCGAAAACAGGCGCAGCACTATTTTAGAAAATGAATCGAATTAGTTCTCCATATACTTTTAATGCACGCTCAATGTGCCGGACCCTGTATAAAGCAACACTACAGAAACTGGCCTAACAGCAGTAGCACAGAATGAAAAATATATTCACGCAGTAGTAAGTAGACTACTGTGTTAATCTGATGACTTGTACTTAAAACTACTATTGCCCAAGAGAATAAACCATGACAAAAAACATAATATTAACGTATCGGATATCGAGAAAATAAACAGTCAATTCAAATCAATATCATAATCATGAATTTTATCTTTTGTGGAGATTTATATTTGCCAGATTGGAAAAACTCGGAAACCTCGCATCCATCATCTGAAGCTACTGGGGTAATGTACTTTTCATTAATATGCTAAAGAAGAAACAAGTAAATCACATTTACAATAATATGAATAGAAAAACGTGATTTAGTATTTACAAATGGTGATGATGTGGAAGTAATAGGTTCAAATATTAATTTAGTTGTTGAGGACAAACATTATCCTGCTTTGCTTGTTAAGATAAAACAAGTTTCTGGAAATGTGCCTAGTATTTTAAAATTTAGCCACGTTGAATATAATTTTTCTAAAAGGATTATGAATCCATGCAAAATTTCTTGTCCAATACTCAATGGATAAATTATTTGAATTCACTGATATTGATGCGTGCGTAAATTATTTTTATTACATTTTATCAACCGCTATTGAGCAATATGTTCCTGTTATCAAAACCAGTAATGTCCAAAAAATATTCGAAATGGTTTAATTTTGATATTATTTCTATAATTAAACGAAAGAAGAGGTATCATAAACTTAACAAAGAAATCGGTAATACAGTGTTTTACCAAATATTTTCTAGTCTCCGAGCTACGACTCATATACACAACTATTTGATATCCGTTGAAGAAATGGAACATGCTGTTCTATCCCTTGATGTCAGAAAATCTTCGGGTCGAGATAACATACCTCCAATATTTTTAAAAAATTGTTTCCACACACTTGTTACACCATTACATTATATTTTTAATTTGTCTCTCAATAAAGGTATCTTTCCTCGATTTTGAAAACCGTCCTATGTTATACCGATCTTCAAATCGGGCGATAAATCCGATGTGTGTAATTACAGACCTATTTCCATTCAGTCCGCTTTACCTAAAATTTTTGAGACTCTTATTTGTCTCAAATAAAAATGACCTCAGCTACCATTATTCCTCTAACAGCATGGTTTCTGTTCCGGTAGATCAACAATAACAAATTAGTTAACTTATCAAACCTTTATTAACAAAACAATATATGTTGTCTCCAAGTAGATTCTATATACGCAGATTTTTCCAAAGCGTTTGATGAAATTAATCATCATATATTTGTGTATAAAATTAGAAGCTAATGGAATTTCGAGCACAGAACGTACCCAAACAGTGAAACTTAAGTGACTCTGGTCTGCTCCTTTTCCAGTTTAGCCTGAGTGCCCCAGGTTCTCATCTTGGTCTTTTTCTATTTCTCCTTTTTATCAATAATATTCACCATGCTCTATCTGATTTAGAATTTCTTTTGTTTGCTGACTCTTTGAAAATATTCTTAAGAATATCTTCGTTCTCAAATTGCATTAAACTACAAACACTCTTAATAAACTTTCAGATTGGAGTGAATCAAATAAATTGTATTTAAACAAATCAAAATGTAACTTTATATCTTTTTCCCATAGAAAATATCCATTTTCCTATTCTTATACTATAAATAACAACTGTTAACCAGAGTTTCTTCAATTACAAATCTTGGTGTTATCTTCGACTCTAATCTCACCTTTAAACTGCAAATTCAAACTGTTAAAACTAACTCTTTTAAAATGCTCGGTTTTATTATAAAAACAGTCATCAGTTCAACAATTTACATTGTTTTGTTCATCTATATAAATTATTGGTCCGACCAATCCTAGAGTACGCTACAATAATTTGAAATCCTCAGTGTAGTGTGGACGCAACACTCCTTCAAACAATACAAAAAAATTCTAAAGGCATTAAACTTCAAACTAGGATATGAAAATTTTCTCCTAACTTTGCATTATCTTATTTTAAACTGGCCGATTTAAATGTTAGAAGAGATTATTTTGATTTAATATTTTTTTCGAATTAGTAAATAATAGTATTGATTGTCCAGAACTTCTATCACAGCTTAGATTTAATGTCCCTTGTAAACAACTAAGACATAGTAGAACATTCTTCATTGAACATAAAAAACAAATTTTTCTTTACATTCTCCTGTGCACGCATGATGTTGAAGTGGAATAGTGTTCCTGATGATATTGATTTATTCAATTATTCTATTGCTATTATTAAGAAGCACATATTTAATTAACACTTTGATTATTGTAATCATTTTTATTGTATGTTAATGTTCGTCCTACATTGCATTTTTAAATTTTTTTATTATTATTATTATTTTTATATTCTTTGAAGTTCATTTTTGTTTATTGTAAGCCCATGAAATAATTTGTAATTCGGTTTTTGACCCGTATATTAATAAATAAATAAATATTTGCTTTTAAATTAACAATTATGTCAAATGATGCACAGAACATCTACAAATCAGAAGTCTCGCAGCGGTATATAATGGTTAGACCATATCAAGCTATCTTTTTCTTACAAAGACAATATATCAAAACACACACAAACAACAAAATCAGAATATGTCAATTAAATGTACAGTGAATATCAAATAAAATTGAAGTTAGAGATCAGCTTAGATGAAAAAGAGGTTGACATAAAGTGTTTTTTAGAACACTAGTTGCGTGAAGAAGAAATTGAAGCAATGAATCTTAAAGGATATAAACTATTAACTACATTTTGCAGGAAAATTAATATTAGAGTTGTTATTCTCATTAAGGATCATTTAAAATAGTCGGTAGCCATACTTTATTCTCCGTGTACTTTCCTTCCTGAAATACTTTCCTACAGGTGTACTTTCTGCCCCGCAAACTTTCGTCCCTAAGTACTTTCCTCCCCGAAATACTTTCCTCTCCGCGTACTTTCTTCAATAAGTAGTTTCATCCCCGCGTACTTTCCTCCGCGTACTTTTCTCCCCGGGTACTTTCCTTCCTGAAACACTCTCCTCTTTACCTATTTTCTTCCCCGCGTACTTTCCTCATCGTTTGTAATAAAAATTACCAAAACAAATAAACGCACAACTAATTTAAGTTGTGTTTGGTGGTAAAAAGTGTTGGTTGGTAAGTTACAGTTATCACAATTTCTTCCTTTAAAAAAATTACATTCATAATAGGATTTTGTGTCGACGATTAAACCGATCACATCGGCTCCGTTACACTGTGAAGTTTTAAGCATTTTAAAATAATAAGAGAGCGAAAAAATTAAAGAAAAGTGAAGTGAGAATTTAGTATAGAGTTAAATACGCAGGTTGAATAAGAACGGTTTAGATCGAGGAAATAATTAAGGTAATATAATACAATATAGTATAATACAAAGTCAAATATATACAAAATCGAACGAAAGGCTTATCGGTTTTTGAGGGGTCGACCGGACTGATAAGCACAGAAAATTGTAAACAAATTATCGTAGATTACAATATACAAAACAGGGACGGCTTCAGGAAAAGTTAGTATTTACGAATACAAGTATGTAATTAAAATATTAATTAAATATTACCAATGCATAATACAGATAGTGAATTAACAAATGGAGAAAAAGAAAGAGAGAAACAGCACAGGAAGGCAATGAAGAAGAAACAGAAACCTTCGCTAAAAACAGGAAGACAATCCGTACCCCAGTAAAAAATTAAACAAAAGAAGAGAATAAATTAGACCAAGTTTTGAAATTGTTGCAAAATTAACGCTTGATGTAAGCGAAATAAAATTAGAGGACCTTAAATACAAAGAGGAGATAAAAGAAATATAGAAACAAAATGAAAACTAACAAATGAGAATCGGAATATAAAACGAGATTACATGGAAATAAAAAAAGCTAGAAGAGATAAATGCAGCGATAGACAAGATTGAAAAGAGAAAAAAAAAAAAAATATAGTAGTACAGGGTCTAACAATACACTCAAGAAACCTGACAAAAATAAAAAAAAATGGAAACATTTATAAATGAAAGACTCAAAGTACAGGCGCAGATTAAATCAGTCCATCATGGGACCAAAAAATATGTCTAATTGAACTAGAAAACTTTGATAATAAAATAAAGATAATGAAAAATAAATATAAATCAAGGAATTTAAGAGAAGATAATGATGTGCTTATTAATAACGATTTATCAAAAACAAGAGAGGGCTATAGATATACAAATCAAGAAAAGGGCAGAAGAAGAGAGAAATAGAGGAAATAATGTTAAAAAAGGGTATCTAAACTTAATTATTGACGGAAGAGAAAGAAAATGGAACAAAATAAAAAAGTGTACTAGAGGAGACGAAACATGAAGAGATAACATCAACTTACAGCTCAAAAAAACTAGAAGACAAGAAAAGGACGGAAACCGAAATGACGAACATGGCAAAGATTAAAGACTTGAATAATGGACTGACTAAAATACAAAACAAACTAATAGATAAACAAAAGGTATGTAATGTGGAAAATAGGTACTTGGAATATCAGAAAAGAAATTGAACTGGAAAGAAATTTGTTAAAGCTAGACTGGATGTAGGTACTGGGTTTAACAGAAACCAAAAAAAGAAAGGTTTGGGGAGGTGGAAATGGAAGGAGGGGCATTTATTGATATAGTGGAGTAGGTAACAATCAAAGAGCAAAGGAAGGTGTATCGATAAGGATACTAAAATAGAAATGGAAACAGAAGGACAAACACAATTAACATTGGTGGTGGTCTATGGACCCGATGAAGACGAGTTACTAAGAAAGATTTCTGAGAACAACTAAAAGAAACTATAGAAGAAAGTAAAGGAAGAACTATAATAATAGAGGATCTAAATGGAAGATTAGGTAAGGAAAATGAAGAGTCAGGAGAAACAATAGGAGCACAAGGAGAGAACGTCAGAAATAATAATGGGACAAGATTGATAAATTTCTGTATCCAGAATGACATGATCATAACGAACATCTTCTTCGCCCATAAGGATATACAAAAGTATACCAGGAGAAGTAATAAGCGGAAAGGAAAAATCAATAATTGATTATATAATAATAAGCAGAGGATTCAGAAATGAAATCAAGGATACGAAAGTGAAAACGAGGAGCGGAGATAATTTCTGACCATTACCTAGTGATATCAAACTTAAAATAATGACAGGAAACCAGAACAAAGTTAATAATACGAATAAAAGTAAAAATAAAATTAAGGAAAAAAATTAGAAAGTACAAACTGGGAGAACAAGAAACAGCAAAAATATACAACGCAAGAGTAGAAGAAGAGATGAATAAAATTAGTAACAATATAAACAACGCAACGCTTGAAGATATATGGAAAAGAATTAAAGAAACATTACTAAAGATAGCAAAGGAAAGTATGTGGAACTACAAATAATAATAAAGAAATGTAACAAACAAGTTGGTGGAACGAGAGACTAAAAACAGTGGTAAAACTTAAAAACAGTTATGGAAAGAATATCTAAAAAATGGAATGGATGAAAAATATGACAGGTACAAGGAACAGAGAAACAAAGTCAAAGAAACAGTAAAACAAAAAAATTAAAAACATGGGAAGAATTTGGTGAGAAGGTGGAGAAAACAGCTTTGAAAACCAAAAACTATTTTATAAGTCACTTAAATCGCTGCGTAAAGGAAAAGCACACATAATTAAGCATATAAAAATCAAAATCCGAAATAACTTTAAAAAACGAAAATGAGGTTATGAACAGAAGTAAGGAATATTTTGAGGAAACGCTGACAACAGAAATGACGCAAGAAATAAGAATAACAAAAGAGAATCAAGACAACAGCACAGACAACATCGAAGAACCAGAAAAAATTGCAGTAGAAAAAGTGAAAGAGGCGTTGAAGGAGTTGAAACGAGGAAAATCAGCTGGACATGACGACATAACGACAGAGATGGTCAAGTATTTGGGAAACAACGGAGTGACAGTACTAACAACGCTATACAATAAAGTATGGCAAGAGGAAAGAATTCCAAAAGACTGGGAAATAGGAGTAATAATGCCAATATACAAAAAAAGTGGATAGCAAGAACTGTTCAAATTATAGAGGAATTACCATGTTATCGACAGTAGCAAAGATATATGAAAGAATCTTAAGAGGGAGATTAGAAAAGCAAATAAAAAGGAAAATTAGAAAACGCACAATGCGGTTTTAGAAAAGGTAGAGGGGTGCAGAAACCATATATTTGTGAAAAAGCAATTAATAGAAAAAAATGCCTCTGACAAAAATAATCGTGGCCTTCATCGAACTAGAAAAAGCATTTGATAGTGTCCCAAGACAAGCAGTATGGGATAGTTTAAAGAAGAGAAGAGTAAATTGTAAGCTGTCAAAATGCATAAAAAAGCCAATACGGTAACATAAAAAACTATGTGAGAACTGGTAACCAACAATCAGGAGAGTTCAGAACTAATGAAGAACTAAGACAAAGGGGAGTTCTAGCCCCACACTGTTCCAAGACTTACAACATAATATACAAGTATGGAAGAAGACACTGCTCACTAGGAATCTAAAAATAAATGTAGACAAAACGAAAGGGATGGTGATAGGAAAAGAAGATCTAGACGTTGAAATAAAAATAAAGTAAACAACGCTCGATAAAAGTACAACCATTTAAATATTTAGATGTTAACATACAGAACAATAGAAGAATCGATGCAAAAATAAACGACAGACTAGGAATGTGCGAATAAAGTGTATCACGCACTATGTAGTTCATTTATAAAGAAAAAAGAAATATCACGCATAACAAAGATTACAGTATTTAAGTCCATCTTTAAACCGTTATTAATATATGGAAGTGAGAGTTGGGTATTATCACAACAAGTCCTAAAATAAAATACAAGCAACTAAAATGAGATTCTTGAGAGCTATAAAGGGAATTACGAAAAGAGATCGAATTAGAAATGTCGTAGTAAGAGAGGAACTGGAAATAAAAGCCAATCCTGGAAAGCATTAAAGACAGTTAAAATGATCCGAGCATTTATTTAGGGATGGGTGAAGAAAGAACAACTAAAAAAAGTATGGGAAGCAAGACCACAAAAGAAAAGAGAAAGAGGCAGGCCAAGAAAATCATGGAATAAAGATCTAATGGAGAATTTAAGGCAAAAAAGACTGAGATGGAGTAAAAAGGAAAAAGGATGGCTAGAAACTAAAAAGAATGGGCTGGCGAATATATACTATCAATTTTAACAGACTTTGTAATAATGTTAATTGATAAGTTAGTGTGATTTAACGACCTGTATATTTTGAATATGTACATGTTGAAATGTGTATATAGCATCTCAACACCTAACGGTAAAATAAGGTTTTAGATTATATACAGAGTGATTTATACCACGAGACGAAAAATTAAAATATGTGTTCTCTAGGGCATGGATGCGCCTTGCAGGGATATGATTTTAATTTTTTTCTGATCGAACTAATACCATTAGCGCAATTCAACAAGAAAGAAGAAAGTTTTTTTAAATTGTTTGTTTTATCTGTCAGAATTACTTTGGTATCGCATCGTTGACGGTTGTTAAAATATTATCATCAAACTAACAAATGGAACGAAGGTGTAAGATTCGTACAATTTATGAAGAATCGTGCTTTCATTCCGGTATCAAAAGAAGCTCATATGAAGCCATTTTTAGTGGTCCTGCAAAAGTTGGTCTGGCTTCTATTATATCACAAAAATACTTCACTCGCTGCATAGAGAAGAGGAAATTAGGCGACGCAGAAATGGATGTTTCTAAAAATACACCTTTGCAGTCTTTGTTAATTCAAACCATCGAGGACTCTAATATAGTGTCAGTTCAGATTCATCTAGAAGAAGTTGCTGAAACCGTTACAAATTCAGAAGAGCCTTTGCAGTCACAGTCATACGATCATTAAGTAATCAAAGACAAATCTTCTTCAGTTACAAATAAACTCACCAAAGATAATAGTGACAATGTAGTTCGAAGAAAATATTATAGAACCATCACAGTCGTATTGGTGTTGTCTCAGATCAATTACCTTTAGAAAATCAAGAAATAGTCGAAGAGCGCATTGATTCCAATATAGCTATAATACTTAATCAACAGATTATCAAATTAATCTTATGTGTTGTTTGCTATAAAGAAACATCAGGTGCTCATACTTGCATTGAATGTAATTTGTTTGTTCATGTAATTTGTGGTGATACGGAGTCTGGAGAAGAAGGTTATTGTAAAAGATTTTGTGTAAAATTTGTAAAAACAATATGGACCAAAAAAGGTTTGAAAAACAAGCCAAGAAAATGGTATCGGTTTCTGATGCTAATCATCCTATAGCCGAAGAAAGAACTGCGTTCAATTTTAGCTGTAGATCTTGAAAGATCTGATGATGGGCTATTCAAACTAAGCACTAAAAATGGAATTTTGAAGCAATTATATGCAAGATCTCAATTTAGAGTTTGTCAAGAAATATTGATAGCAAAAGATGATGTTCCTCCTGTCGATATTTCCGTACGTCAAACCGCGACAAAGCAGTTATTAGGTCATGAGCAGGGCTTCAGGAAATGTGACTGCAAGTCTAAATGTGCTTGTCGTAAAACTTTTTTTTGTGTAATTCGAAATGTCACCAATCTTTAGATTGCACTAATAATTATATGACTTTTTCTTACGTGGAATTTTGCAATTTTATAACTAGTTTTATGTAGATTTAACCCTGTTACCGTCTGTCTGTTTTTAGTTTCTTTGTTTATTTTATTGATTTTTCTTTAGTGGAGTAACATTTTAGTTAATTGATTTTTTATTCCTTTGTTTTAGTCTCAGAAATTATATTCAATAAATAACTAATTCATATGTTTTATTCAACCAAGTACCGGTTTTATGGAATTTAACGTATGCATGGTCGTTAGTCTGCAGATTATCTAGGATGTCTGCAGATTAATTACTGTTGAAGTACTATAGTTTCATTACATCTAACCCTACGAATGATAAGCGGATGAAGATAAAATTAGACCATTTAATAAAAGCACGAGAAACTGCACTGTAGTGATTAATTATCAGACATCATACACCAATAATGTTTGTTAGATACCTATATTAGATCCGTTAAATACGTTAATTTTGTAAAAAACAGCAATAGGGGGTTATTTGGCAGTAAAAGTGATTGGCAATATATAGATTTAGTTAAATCACACATTTTTTGGTAAAAACAGTAAATTTCAATTTAATTTTTAAGTACTACAACACATTTTAAAGCGCATACAACTATTAGTTTTCTTACGTATAATTGTCCTTAACGGACTGCAGCTATAAAGTTCTATTCCATAAAAATTCATGTAATTTATTTTAAATAAAAGCTTAGTGTAGACACAATTCAGGTGGCGAAACTAAACCGTAATACTTTAAAACTTATAAAATTAGTGGTATCCGTTCAAGAGGCATGATTGGGTTCTATAAATAAATACTTCGGACTACAAACACAGATATCATAGTTATTATCACATATTAGGTCGCCCCCTTCAAGGTTATCCTTTGGGCCATCCTTTTTCTTTTTCACCTTTGTAGCAGAGGCTTCTGACTTACCGATGAGTCTTTTTGGATCCCACATCCAAAAATGTAGGGCCTTGACTAGATTTTGAGTTAACCTGCAATCACGTAATAAGGGGTTGAATATTAGGGCGCTCTTATAGCCGTTTGTGCACTTTTTGAGAAGAATATATCTTTTAACACAATCACTAGAATGGATACCATTTTTTTTACTAGTTGTGTAATATGTATTTGTGGGTTTTTGAACCATTTCACTATAAGACGTTTTATGTTGTGGGGTTAGGAGTACCATTTTTCTTCTTGCTTTGGGATAAGACAGACCTTTTTTTATTTTTACTTCTTCAATGGCAGATTTTTTACTATACACTGTGTCCAAGATAATAATGAACAGCATGGAGATTGCAAAAAAGTTGGGCATTTTAAACTATTTTTTACAAAATTAAGTTCTAAACAATTACTACCAAATACAAGATGTTTTTTTTTATATGCGGCCATATAAAAAAGATAAAGTTGTTGATGGTTTCTCCGAGATGAAATGTTGGATTAAAAATTTGATAGCACCATTTTCTAAAGCTCTAAAAGTGTCAATGAAAAAGTGTTTTTTATTTTAATATTTTTAAAAATAATCGAAAAAATACGAAAAATAAAAACTCAAAAAATCAATTTTTGGTAAAGTTTCAAAAGAAAAATATTATTAAACTTTTCAAACACCATGTAAATATACTTTAAATTGCCCAACTTTTTTGTAGTTTGAGCAACTTTGTATCTTCTACGGTTTTTAAGATCCCCATGCTGTTTATTCTTATCTTGGACACAGTGTATATAGAGTAATTTCGCGATATAGTTAAGTGTTGTTTTTGCACTGTAACAATTCCTTACACGGTAATCCTTCGTGAAGTTCTTCACCACAAACGCATATTTGGACAATTAAGTAGCCCACTTTCATTTAGGACGAAAGATTCAAAGTGTTAAAGACAAGTACGTAATTAGGCGTGTCTTGAAGTACACTATCTACTTTCTGCGGATTTCAATAACCCCTTGACTTTTAAGTTCAGAACATATTACAACAGTACTACAAACTAATACGTCCTTTCAGTGAATTACACCTTTACAATAATTTAAAGTGTTATGAGAGGTAACCTCAATTTTCACTTCTCCTAATCGTTCTGTACGCAGCAGTTTGTTAGCTTGAGATGAGCCTGTACTTTCTATTATTGTTGTCTTTGACCTTTCTTTTATAGCATCACCAATCAGTCCGGATATTTTTGCTAAAGTCGTTTTTTTAACGATTAGGAACCGGAGTCTTACCGCCTTTACTGATTCGTAACATGATTTTTGAAAGACCTTTATCTTCACCCGTATTTGTGGGAACGGGTGTCCCAGAAATAACAATTTGAGAATTGCGTAGGGTGTCAACATAGGATCGACGATACACATCAGAGGGAGCCCTACCCTTTAATGCATCCGAGGTTTTATTATTTTCTTCTGTAATAAACATTTTTGCATTTTATAGCTTTTGCTAGCTTGCAGGGTGGGAGCTGTCCACTTTGACAGAGCCCTGCCATACCACTAACACACTAGGTGCAGTGTCAAAGTAAGGGAATTTCTAACAATCATGCATCCATCGGAACAGTGCTAGAAAGCTTGAATTACTGAGGAAGGCAAAGAATAATAGGAGGTTAGGTCAGTGAGAGTGCTGACCCTTTAGTTGCCTTTTACGATGATACTGTGCCAACCCCCGGACTCACAGGGGGGAATTATTATTATTATTGACATTGTCAGTTATCGTAGTAAACAAAAGAACAACGGCTGACGTAATTTGATAGACTGTAGTAGTCGTTTTCTACTAAGCTTTGGAGGAACAGTTTCAAATTCAAACCAATATTTTTTTGGTGGTGCATGCATGAAAGTTAGTATGTTTTTGTGTTCTTAAATACCTACTGCAATAAGATAACTTATTCTTCTCTTTCAAATACGTACTACGCGATTCAATTTTTTCTGTTTTTCGGGTAAATGTGAATGCTTAGGTTGAAACAGCGTAGCTAAAAGGGAATTTTTCTGTTACATTAACTTTCGAGTTATGTCTCTCTCTTATACAATTTAGTTAGATAAATTGGGTTACTGAAATTAAGGCCTTTGCGGTACCAGAGTATCTAACTTTCTTCAGATAAGCGAAGACCGAAACTAAACTCATTTGTGAGTATGACTGTACCCCATTCATCAAATTATTCATTCGTTACGATTTTGTAACGTACAAATTTTTGTCATTAGACCATTGTCTGTCATTAACAATTTCCAAACTTACATAATAGTAAGCACTGATTAAAAACAAATATGTCATCTTGAGACAATGGATCTTCAGTAATTTTTAATAATATTTTTAATTTTGATAATCTTCTCTAGCCAAGTTCAACAGCTCCTGGTGATGCCGAAAATTGATATGAAAGCTAGCGGGAAGTTAGTTTAAATGTATTTCGTCTTGAGGGTTTACTACCTGCATCTACAGTACGAGAATAAGAGATTTTTAGAGCGCTAAGTTTATTATTCTATCGGCTAATCTTTATAACAAAATAAATGAATAGTATTAATAAAGTAATAAGTACCGAGACGTGGAAAAGAGCAATGTTCAGCCGTCCATATTTGGTTGCTTTGGAAAGAATTTAAAAAAAATACACTTAGCTGCATGGTAAATATATCACTGTTATGCATCGTTCAAAAGCTTCTGCAAGCTCAGCATTTATAAACAAAAATCGTTAGTAATTATTTTATTTCATTTGAAATTTATTCTGTAAGGTTTTCAAATTATTACTAAACGCGCTGATGCGTTATTTATATTCATATTTCCCTGCTTCATTTCCTCTTTAAAACGTTGTTTTGTATTTATAAATTCGTGTGTATAGCGTAGTATAATATGTAACGTTTTACGAAGGAAGAAGAATAAGTTATGACGTAGCCGGTCCCATGGGAAAAGCGAGGCCCGAGCATGGATTCCTTCTAGGGCACACTATGCGCAAGGCGGCAGAAAATTAATGCAATCCCTTGGGAAATCGAACCTCTCCTGCCCCGTGTGGCCTCGGCTGTTGGCAGCTCTACATCTACCTATACTATTTGGTCAAGTATACAATTTTTCATCCGCACGTTGTCATATAAGAGAGTTTTATAAATCCCGTATAGATTTTTAAGTAAAATTTAACCTTCGTGACAAATTATAACGAAAATTGACAGAAAGTACGTACATATCTGATGGTAAATCGATAGACGACCGGTGATCATCATCAAATGATATAAAGAAGTAGCTATAAAAAAGAAATGAAAAGAGGAAACTCCCTTGAGAACTAATTAGGTATTGTGGTTGTCACGCGGGCTTTGACCGGGACTCCCTGTCTTAATGGGAATTCGCCAATTTTCACCCGTTACAGCGTTTCTCTCATGTTTCAAAATGTGTCATTTATCGTGCATGTAATCAATTTCTGAATCCATTTTCTTTTTCACCTTACGATTATAGAAAGAAAGTTCGCCAGGGATTGGGCATCAAAAATCTACACCAACTCTATTTGCATATCAATGTCAGAGTGTCCCACATTGAAATTTCCAAATATTGTTAAGTTAAAGCGTGTTGGTTATATATAGAGAGAGCGGGACTTGAATCTACATCGTAATATAATAATTCAGAATTCTAAATATTTGTATCCGTAATACGCATAAAATGAAATAAAAGGAATAAAAGGTAAAGCATAGGACTTAGACAAAGCGGACGTTTCCGACCACGCTTGCTTGAAGTGGAAGGGGGAATTGTCTCTAGAGTATAGTTCGATTGTAATGGCTCGCAGAGAACATTTGCTGTTTCGATATTATGTGTCTCTTGGAGGCTGACTACCTCTGCGCACCTGGCCCCAAATGGTGGGTGATTCACCATCTCACCCTGACAGCCTTGTGTCAGCAACTCTGCCAGGATACTGAATACATAATATCGAATGAAACATCTGGGTCTTTAGGCCGTTGAATAAGTTAGAGTTCGAACCAGTCTATTTTTAAGTTGATTACTGAATTCAACAAATCGAATCAAATTAATATACAGTTGTGACAAAACTTTATTTGTTTATTGAACACTATCGATTTGTGTCTGCTTCATTGTAGGCGTTGTTTTTTTAGAATGAACTTTAGTAATAACGCTTAACGCATTAAGAACTTACTTAAATAGTTTTACATTACTTTACATGTTCTATATTTGGGAAACACGTTCATCATCTGCTTTCATAAGAAATATAGTATCTAAATTAAAATAAAAAACAAAGCAAATTATTGAGAAAGAAATTGCAATAATTATTATTTTAGAATGTCTTCAAATATTTATCAGCCTTCTTTAAAAACTTTCTCATCCCTTGAAGAGTTATTCTGGATGTATGAGAATTCCGCTTATAAGAATGCACTTTGACTTTTTTTCTTCTATTTAGGTTTTTATTGAGCAATAATTGCGTGACATCGTGAAACATTTTTGTTAACAAACATATAAGGGTGGGATTCAACATCATTGATAAGCGTTGCTGATATCATCTCTGCTTTGGTAAGTGCAGTCCAAGCGCAACACTACTTCTCAAATTATTAGACACCCTATAGTTATTTATCTACGTTTATTTGAGAAAGTAGGTAGTGATCTTCTAGTAGTGGACCTGGTCTAGTAGACAATAAAAATTTATTAAAACAATGAAACCTAGTTGTCAACATCTCGCTCCCTATCGTAAGAGCTTCCTGAGAAAGAGAAACAAATAAACAAGAGTTTAAGATAGACCGCTAAAAGTCAAGTAACCAACTAGTCAATCAAGCTGAATTTAATAAAAGAAGTTTGGACAATTAGAAAAACACCCCGTGTACAGAGTGTTAATTAAGTACGTGGCCAAATTGTAGGATGTTACTCCTTATTCAATTTTAAGACAAAAAGTTTATATAAACATAGGTTTGTTCTAATTATAACAAATGTTTAACAAATATAGAGGAATCTTATAAACCGATAGGGATTTGTTTTTACCAGTGGCATGGATACAAGTTGCTCCGAAAATTTAATTTAAAAAAATTATAGTACTTTTTTTTTTAATTTGATAAATTATGGTTTACCAATTAAAATCACACGAAATTCATCTCTCGAGTTTTTTTTGCTAGATTGACTTTTTATAAAAATGAAAAAATAAAGCTATCCATAACATGATCTTCACTAAATAACAAATAAAGTAAGAGGGCAATGTATGCTATGTTTTAAAATCAAACAAAAACTTAAAACTAAACTAAAAAATTACCTCTAAACTTGTAATAGTTGCTAAAAAATAAATTCAGTACTATATATTTTTTTTTCAATTAAACCTCGGGGAATTACTTCTGTGTATGCCACTGGTAAAATGATTTAAACCATTTTTGGTTTATAGTAGTTTAAAAAATTTCTCTGTATACGCTCAAACTTTCCTTAAGTTTCAATGTCACTCTAAATTGCGTCTTCTTGTTATTCATAAAAAGGTTTTTTAAAAAATTATTTTAACACCCCGTATAATGAAAACTAAAAACCGTTTAGAACCTATGTTTACATAAACATTTTGCCTTAAGATTAATTAAGAAACAACACCCGAAGTTTGGCAACAAAGTTAATTAACACCCTGTATGTACGTGTAACAATAGGTCGACTAGTTTCCCATAAAACTGAAAAAGGGAAGTGGTATACGGTAAAGACATGGTAAGTACAAAAACAAAATTTGAAGAAATGGTAAACGAACCGAACTTTAATGCGAGAACAGATAATGCTGGTGGAATAATGATGGAATAAATATGTGGAATGCAATAAAGAAGGAATGTATAAATTAAAAGGAAAAGAGAAAATATTGATAGATGTGTGGAAAGAAAAGGATGGATTATAATGAATGGAAGTATGGAACAAAGTGGCAAGGAGTAATACATCTTCATATGAGAAAGAAGAGAAGCTGTTATATGCTTCGTTTTAATAATTGTCGATAGTGAGAAGAGTCAAGAATTCGAAGATAGGAGAAGAGGAAGATGATGAACATGATAAACAAAAGAGATGAAGAAAACAAAGAAAAAGATGAATAATGGAGTAAAAAAAAATTTGATAACTGAAAGTATAGATAGACATAGAGAAAAACTAGAGGATGCGCAGGAAACATTTAAAAACAGTGGAACTCGAAGTTCATGGGATAGTAAAGAATGGTGGAATGGAAAATGTGAAGAAAATAAAAAATGATGTGACAAGGGAGAAAAAATAGAAAAAAGAAAAATGGATATTAAGACTACATGGAAATAAGAGAAACATATAAAAAGAATGTATAAAGAAAAGAGACAAATACAAAAAGGAATTAGAAGAAAAGACAAAGGATATAAAGAATGAAGAATATGCATGGGAATTTATTAACAGAAGAAGGAAAAAATTAAATTGATGGTAAAGGAGGTAGATAAAAAAAAATAAAAAAAAGAAAACAATATCTACAAGAGAAAGGAAAATAGAGAAATAAAACAATTAAAAAAGTGAAAATAGGTAAAGGAAAAGATACAGATGTAACCACTTGTTTTCTCAACAAAACTATTTATTTGTTTATTTTGTATTTTAATATAAATCCCAGAATGCTCACAAAAAGTGTAATGAATTGTTTCCCAAATTCGTAGTGCAGACCTGTTAAGTGTGTTGACGAAAATTGGCAAAGCATTTACTTCGAGGTTTAAGAAAACCAACCAAATCTTTACCTACCCTATGTCTTAAAAAAATGTGTCATATGAGATTTTCTTGTGGTTTGACAAAGTCCGGAAACTACAATACTTCGGAACAACAAAAATAAAAAAAACAATTGTTTGTGCAGAATTATTCTGACACTGACAAACGTGTAAAAGAATATCAAATGTGTGTTTAAAAAAAAAGTTCAAATAAAAGTTATAGAGAATTAAATTTTCAACAACTTTTTTCCCATAACGTTTTCTGTATGATTGATATTTTGGAAAAACAGTTACTGTTGCGTAATTGTCATATTATATTACTTATCGTATCAAAAAATAGTTTAAACAAAAGTTGTGTTAATTAAATTAAATTACAAACATGTGGAGAAATAAAACTTTGAGCCTAACTCCCTCAAATGTATTTTGACGAATCTTGAATGATTAAAAAATTAGATAATTGTCTTAGGTAGCGCTTTAGACTATTTTGTTTTAGTTTTGAGCTTCTATAATAGCCGTTGGATCTTTATAGGTCACGAAACGGACGATCCTCAATAATCTCTTACTTTGGGTAGCATTATAGATTTCCATAAAGTAGAATCAAATTTGACTTCTACTACAAACAAATCATTTTTGTCTCCCGTATAACCAATAAAACATTTTCAGTACCTGTCACAGCTACACTTTTGAGCGTAACTTAACATTTGTTTTTGACAAACATTTGATCATTGAAAGCAATGACGAAATAAAAAAACCAGGCAGAACCAACACTCGTCAAATTAATTTGACTAATGTAAAACACCGCCATTGTCAAACTTATTTGATCAAATAAATTTGACTGAAGTAAAAGAAGCCCCAACTATAAAAGATATGAATCAGCGGATATTTGTGTTTGTTTGTTTGTCGCAAATTTTACTAAAACATTGTAAGTCCTGTTCATCTTCTTGATGCCTGTCGGTCCGCACGAATTCTTTGTATTTGCTTGACAGTTTCGTCATCACACTTATTTTATTTATTACATTTGGTATGAAACGCACCATATAATTTATAATTCCTAAATATTGTCTACCATCTGTAACATTTTTCGTCTGCAGATACTCACGAATCGCTTATACACTTTGGTAGTGTGGTACACCTTTTGTTTGTCAACAAACCGAAATATTCCGTTCAACTTTTTTTGAAAATCCGGTTGTCCAATGACTTTGTCGGGTTTTATTTCTTCTAGCTGTCCGCTGGAAAATTTTTGATGCACATGTTTGTAAACGAATCTGCCAAAAGGTGTTAAAACTCGTCAACTCTTGCAAATGTTTATCTAAATTTGATTGCCAAATTTCTCGTGGAAAATATAAATTTGTAAACAATTTATATTCCTGTAATTTTTCCAATGTTTTGCCACTGACAGCAGCTGATAAATTTGGCGTTTTATGAATTTATTTAGTTCCGTTAGATTTGAACGCAGTCGTTCTTTTCCCGTTTAATTCTGTGCAATGACATTAAGTGCACACCATTCAGTGGGTGTCTCTATTCTTTCTATAACTTCGTTGTTTTCCATTTGATCTTATTATTTTTCTACTTCTATCAGTAATGGCATTGAAATTCTTCTTGGGGTAGTCATTGCATAAGCAATTACGTCACATTTTAATTTAATTTTATAATGCCAAATTTTTAAGAATTTTCTAGTTCTTTGAATAAACTCGGGCATGTGCATAATTTTCTTTGAAACTTCCTGTAATTGTCGTTAATGTATGTATTTTTGCAATTTTGTGTCTATTCTCCTTTTACTATCACTAATTTTCCTAGGATAGATTTTCGTTTGCGTCCACTATATAACATTCGACTATGTTTTTCTGTCATTTTTATTCAATTTGAGTTTTTTGTAAACTTGTAGTGGTGTTTGTTCTTCAGTCCCTGAAGCTAATAATTTGCATTTATTACTTTTAAATCAGACTTTGACTGATCTAACTGCTGATATCCCAATAATTTTAATTCTGTTTATCGCTGTTCTCGTTTTTCAAATTTATTTATTTTTATAATTCTATGGAAGTTGATTTCTTCGCTGCTGGATTCCATGTTTTCGTATTCAACTCCACGAATGTTTTTGTTTGGGTGCAAAATGACAATAAAGTTACATTTTTGGCAACTTTTGTATTACGTTGATTGCTCCTTCGTTATGTACCTGGAACTGTTGTACCAGATTTTGTAATCGTAACATTAGTTCTTGCAGTTCTTCCATATTTATTTGGGTTGACATTGTAACTATGCAACTGTAAAAAATTAAAGATTTCACTGAATAGTTTTTTAATTAGAATTTTTCTTATAAAAAAATGTTGACTCTGAACGAGCGGTTGATAACAAAGGGCAAAGGGGATTTTTCAATTCAAAAAGAGAGGTCGGCTGATGATCACCTTGTTACGTGGATTAATAGAATTAGGCGTAATAGCGCAAATTCTGAAGTGTTAATTGGGCATCAGTGTCCTCACATGTTCAAAAAAGTAATTTTGAATTTACTCAGTAAAAGTTCGCATATGAAAGCTACCTATCATTGAATAGAACATTTTAAACTCTTCTGCGCGTGAATTTTCATCTGCCTGAAAATTTTTGTTCAGACAATAGTATTCTAATTTGATTGTTAATAGTTTCTCATAGTTGCATATCATTTTTGACACGCAATTTTGAATTTGAAACGTAGTATAAATTAAAGTACATATGCCGACGTATACTATAATCATCAAATTTGTAACATAGAATTCACAAGTAAGTGGTTCGTTACAAAAACCAACTGCTGTGACGCTTGCAAACGTAACAAATACGTATAGTGTTTGTTGGGTTTACTTGTCCTAATAAATAATCGATGAGAAAGGTAAAAAAATAAGGTGTTAATAGTTTAGGTGAAACCATCTCATAACCACCCAAACCCCTTATTTTTGAGATGGGAAATAAACATTTTTTGTTGTTGAATACATTTTTCAATGCTTGCCCAATTTAAATTCTATATTCTAGTATTAACAAACACACCTACGTATGTTGATTAATGTAAGACTTTCATTCGATATTAACTAATGACGAAAGGTAAATATTATAAATATTTAATCAAATAATGGTCTTTAGGTACTAGCATTTGAAACCAATTAATTTTAATGACAACGTGAGTTCTTAAATGTCATTCATTTCTTAGAAGTTACAATGAAATTTTATTGCTTACGAACAATTACCGCAGTGTGTACCTATATTATTTTCATACATTATTTACTTGCATTTAGCATTTAGAAACTAAATTTTTAAAAACACTTTGTAAGCATTTAAATAAAAAAACTACACTTAAAAAATTCACTTTTACATCTCAAAATTAAAAGCATTCTGCTTTACAGTGTCTTCGTGTCTCTTTTAAAACAAAATCTAATAAAAAATATTAAGCACAGAGATTGTACAAGTAGTCTTTGAAATGTTCTGTTTTTAAAAAATAATCCCAAGACCTATTGTAACAAAAGTAGTTAAAGTAAAAGTTGTAGGAAATGCAATTCACAACAACTCTCATTTCATAACCTTTCGTATAATCAATGAAGGTCAAAAAGTCATTTACCAAACAAAAAATTGTTTGACTTAGAAACAACAAAAGAAGTTCATACAAAGGACTTATTAAAAATCTAAAAAAAAACATTAAAATTAACATTTCCAAAGTATCATTTTTACTTTTGAGGTACCGTATACCGTCTGCTTCAGCTTAAAAAAATTTGTGAATTAATACATTATTTGGGCAAATACATACATACTTGCACGTTCTATAGACATCAGTTAATTCATATATAATACCAGCAATGGATGTGTCCTGTTAGTATACTAAAGAGTAGTTTTAACTCTCATTTGCGTAAGTTTAGCATTTCATTCCTCCTCTTTTGGTTAGGCTAAGAAACTTTTTAGAATGTTTGAGATCTGGCAAATTACTCCAGGTTTTGTTGACTTGTTTGTTAACCAAGTTGGTAATAACCCCCTGGTAATCCCTCTGGCTAAAGTCGTACATAGAAGATGGACCTATAAAAGATTTTGCGGCACCTAACTTTGCTTGCTTATCTGTATGATCATTGCCTTCTTTTTTTTTCATGCTCTGGCACCCAGACAAGTTCAACTTTGTTCTAGTCCACCAGTTGATTTATGGCACCTTATGGCACTCATGTAGCACGTGTCGTCTTAAGCTGTTACTTTGTGAAGCTTTTAATGCCTCTTGACTGTCCGACATGATGTATATATGCTGTTTGCATCGGTTTTTGGCGAGGAGATGTTCTGCAACCTTGTGGATGGCGTGTACTTCTGCTTGAAAAATGGCGACGTTAGCACCTAAGGGACTCGTGTCTTTTAACCTCGGTCGCACCACTTCTGTCCCTATCCCATTTCCCATTTTGGATCTATCTGTGAACCATTTTTGGAAAGTTCCAGTCCAATCTGCCCTAGTGATTAAACCGAACGTTGTATTTATGATCAAAGATCATTTTAAGGTTCGTCAGTCATGTCCAATAAAGGAATGACTCTAAGAATTTCTAAATGACCTTTGAGGTTACCTTCTTTACAATGGTATACCTTATATAATTTGAGGGTCTGCTTCATAGCTCCCTTCTTAAATGCCACCGGTAGAGGATTCAGAGTAAGTTCTCCATCGCAGCGGTAGGTGGGGACTTCATGACACCTATGGTGAGCAGACGCAAGCCATTGCACCTTTGCCAACTTTACTTGCGCGGTACTTTTGGTTTATTTTCCTCCACCAAACTGCGGACGCATAGAGGACTCCAAATCTGACAACCTGTTTGTTGATCCAGTTAGTTGCGCTGGGCAACCCCACGTTTTGCATACTAGTTGGCGGCATGATCATACAGTTTTTATGGCTTTGTTGGTAATATTAGTCAGGTGACTTTTCTACGTTACTTTTTGGTCTAGTGTCAACCCTATGTATTCTACTTTTTTAGAGAGGGAAATAATGATTACTATACAGGGTGGACCGATTTCAACGGGATTGCAGGGTATTTCTGTAACCTTTACTGTTAGAGCAAAACTGTTCACGTAGCATTAGGCCAACTTTTGAGACAAATTAAACAGCGAAAACAAAAATATGCTTTGTTTTGACAGATGTGCTGTGTTTAATTGTTGTAAATTATTGCATCGCCTACTTACATAAGTGCAAATTAACAAATTCGCTTGTAATTCCTTAATTTTTTAAAGAAACCTCTATAAACTATATATTGTTGAAAAACTTACAAAATAAGGATGTTAATGAAGTCAAAGTCAACTATGGTTCCATTAAAAAAAACTAAAACTACGCTAAAAACTGCACAAGAAATGCTTTACACTTTTCCTAAATTTTTATCAACAGATGAGATACGGAACTCTATCGGAATTTGGAAAAATTTAATTTTGGTCCGTGCATCAAAAATGAAAAAAGATAGAAAATTTTTGGTTTCGCAGTTTTTATTTGTCTCAAAAGTTGACCTAATGTTATGTGAACAGTTTTGCTCTAACAGTAATAGTTACCAAAACACCCTGCAATCCCATCGAAATCGGTCCACCCGTACATTGTACTTATTCTGTTAACAGAATTTTGTTCTAAAACATTATTCTTAGAAAAAGTACTCAGAATGATTACCTGCACCTAACAGTATTAATAGAACGTTCTTCTGTAGATAATTCAGGGAATAATATTAGACAAGTTGAGAATGAATGAATATATATGAATATTTAACCGTTATCCAAACGATTTTTACGTCGTTTCGTAACCGTGAACAAAACATGGATCTATAAAAACGCACCAGAAACTAAGCAACAACGTGTTTTTTTGTGAACGTGTTCCCAAGAAAGCCAAGATGAATTTCCCGTCCAACAAGGTCATGGCAAAAGTTTTTTGAGATGCAAGCGATCTCAACATTTCTTGCCTTAGGGGTAAAAGAATCTCTGTTATTCCTAAAAGAAACGACTATTTTAAGCACCTCAAAAAAATTTAATTTAGAAATGACAAAAATTAGAAAACGACGTCCTAAATAAATCGATTTAAAAAGGAACTACGTTGAGACACAAAATTTAAAAAAATATATATAATTATTTATAAAATATATATAATTAGTGTATGAGACAATCTAAACTTCAGACAGTATTAAAACTCAGCCGAGAAACATAGTAGGCTAAATCACCACGTTCAAAGTGAGTCGGATACGACCTGTACTGATATTATTCTATTGGACTATTTTTGTTTTAAAATTGTTAAATTTTTTCTGTTATAGGTTTTTAAAAAAATGACGTTCCAGCCATTTTGTAAACATTGTAATGTACTATCTAAATAATAATACTAAATCACTAGAACCGTTTTCGTGAAAATAGATTTTTTCAATTTTACACCTTACTTTTAAAAGTAAAAATATAAAAACCAGAGGTACTCTGGTGATTTCTTAATTCGATTTAAAAACGTACGTTTAATGGACATTTGGTTATTGGGCAGTATAAACTAATTCATCAAAATATGTATTTTATTCTATGGTACCATTGTAAAAAAGAATCGTAGTGAATCTGCTTCATCATCTTTTAGCTGGATTTGAAAACATCAAAGTTTTACATGTATGAAAAAAACACAAATTATATGCGCATTTACCGGGTGAATACTTCAAAACCGAACATAGGACATTAACATAGGAAAATGGTTTTTCGCATACTGTAGCTCTCCCAACTAACTTAAAGCATTTAAAATGACGCTAATTAAAATATAATTTTTCCATCTAATTTACTAAAAATTCATGAATTTTTAACTTCAGTTTTATTATCTTATTCTAAATTTACAAAACATTTGTGTTATAAATTTTAAACAAAATAGTAAGAAATAAAGTTTTTTGCTTTTTATTTATTTGCCAGTTCAACAGTAATTCACAATGTTTTCATGGCATTGTTAAGAATAGTAGTATGAATGTAGCAGTAATGTAATTTATAGGAGTGTTTGGGAATCAGTAGTTCCTTTACAAGTAAGGTTACAATTAAGCTACAAGCTAATCACCTTCCGGTTCAGATAGGTATAAATCCTGTGGTAATTTACGTTTCAGTTTTTTATGAGTATTTTGTCGACCTAAATTGTAGTGGACGCTCCTTCACATTTATGAATGGTCGTGAAGAACTTTTTGGCAGTCGCACTGAACTTCCGACTGTAGGTGTGTCATGTTCGTAGTGTAGCTGTTCTTTGCGGATAAACCATGGATCGTTCACTGCTATGCGTAATATTTTATTTTGAGTCTTTGTATTTTTTCTAAGTTTGACTTTGCTGTATTACTCCATATTGATGATGCATAAAGCACTAGAGGTCGGATTAGTGATTTATACATCATGATAGTGCATTTTGGCTTAAACGATGATATCTTGTTAATGAGGTGGTACAAGTGTGCCAATCTCGCATATCCTTAGTTTAACTTGTAGCTTCCAGGTGAGGCGTGTACCAAAAACACTGTCCGTCAGCTGGATTCCCAGGAACAATATTTTTGTCGATTGTAATTTATGATTCTTCTTAAGGAGAATATTTTAGCTTAGCGTTTGGTATATTGCAGTGTGCAGTTTCTCTATGGCGTGGATAAAATCGGTGTGTTAACCCAGCATTGCGGTATTATCCGCGAAGGTCGCTAACCTTTGTGGCGGGAATGTCGGATGTAAAAATGTTGAAGAGTACCGGTCTCAGCACACTTCCTTGCGGTACGTCTGCGTGGATGGTTTTTGTTTCACGAATTGTGGAGTTGATACGTACTGCAAAAATTTGATTTTCAAGGAAGAAGAAGATGATTGCTTTTAGGTAGCTGAATATTTTAATCTTGAGTATTTTGCTATTTAGCCCTTCTAACCAGACCTTATCAAAGACCTGAGCTACATCAAGGAGAACCGTAACGGTATAACTTTTATTTTCAAATCCTTTTTCTATTTTACGTTAAGTGGCGTTAGTTAATTCATTAAGTGACAGTGGATGATCTTCTTTAGGACTTTTGAAAGTGAAGTCAACAAGCTTATCGGCCTGTAGCTGGTTATTAGTTGTTTGTTTTTGCCCGGTTTGGAAAATACCAGTAGGGCGTGCTTTTATTTTGTTGAAAAATATCCTAGTCGGAGACATGCATTGTAAACAATTGCAACGTTGGGCAGGGATTTATTAGTAATTTTTGTTAATACTACATTAGTTATGAGATTATGTTCAGGAGATTTCCTCTTTGGGAGATTGTTGATGATAGTTTTAATTTCTTGGGGAGTTGTGAAGACTATTGGTTCTGATATTACTGGCTGGTTAATTTCAATATGATTGATTATGTGCGCCGTTTCATGTGGAGCAAAAGTACCTTTTGAAGTGAAGACCTTCTCGTAGTGACCTACAAAAGCTGCTACTTTTTTCGTCAATGGCAAGTAGTGTATTACGTACGTTTAGATTGGAATTTCCTCGCGCTGCTTTAATATTCGCTTTGTGGCTCTCCACAATCCCGGTGTCTCCTGGCTGAAGGTTGTCGATGTATTTTTGATATGTATTGATTCTCATTTCGTCCAACTCGCTATTTAATCTATGTTTCAACTTGTTTAGTATTCGTTTTATTTCCGGTTTCTGCTTCTTTACCATTTTCGCTTTGTTTAGCTTTTTCTTTTAATTAGTTTTGCAATTGCAAATGGTAGATAATAGTGATTAGGTTTTGTAGTATTTTGGAGGTAAAGGTTGCTTTCTGTACGTTGTTTTTTATTGATTTTGTTAGGTTGTATATTGCTATATTTATGTCACCGATATTGTTTAGATTGGTTGGGTGGGCACTTCAATTGTTTATTCAGATTGGTTTGGAAATCTTCCCAGTTTATTGAAATTGGTTGTATCACTTGCGGAGTCCTGATAAACGATATTATTACTGGCAAATGATCAGAGTCAAGTTCTTCTACTACTTTTTGAAATATTGGTTCTTTTGTAGTGCATTGTTTAGTATATCTGGCAGATGATCGGTTCGATAAAGATAATCGGTGTATTTCTCAGGAGCTACTATTTCGAAAGAGTATTTGGTCGCGTAGCCTTCCAGTTTGGATCCCTCAGGATTGTTGGCTTTACATCTTCATACTTGATTTTTGGAGTTAAAGTCTTTAATCATTAAGAGTGGTTTTGTAGTACTGAATATTGGTTTGAGATCTTCCTTTACTAACTCTAACAGTGTTAGGGATAGGGTTGTAGATAATTTTCTTTTTAATTAGTATGGCTACTCCGCCTGCTGCTGTTTGGGCGTTTTTGCCTTTCCTATGCACTAGGTATCCTTGTATTTTGAATGTGTCTGCTTTAGATAGGTGGGTTTCGGTAATACATGCAATATCTATGTTGTGTCTGGCAAGAAAGGGTATACGGAGTGATCGTTGAGTTAGGATACCTTTGGAATTCCAGTTAAGGATTGTTAACTTTTTTATGGGGTTTTTGAAGATTGAGATCCATTTAGGAATAAGGGAAGGATTGTATTGGTGATGAAGTTTTTGATAAAGGAGAGGTAAGGAGTTATCAGGTCAATGAAGATTTTGGCTATATTACTGGTATCAAGTGAGGACGTTTAGTCGACTGGTTGGTTTGTGTTGTTAGGGTTGTAATTGGTTGCTGATCGATTACGTTCTTGGTCTGCATATAAGCGGCTTGGGTTGGTAACATAACTTCTATTGTGTCTTAGATCAGCTTGGTTATTGTTGCTACTATTTTTCAATCGTTTTTGTAGAGTTTTGTTCTAATGACTACAGCCACGATACCTTGCATGCAGGATGTGGGCCTTCGTAGTTGGCACAGTGTGTTTTTTCTTGGTTGTTGAAGTAGGTTGTTTGTTAGAAAAAAGTTTTTGAGAGTGTTGTAAATGGAAGGTGAATTTGAGTTTTTTTATTTATTTTTTTATTTTTTTTTTTATTTTATATTAAATTTATTTTTTTTTTTAGAATTTTTTTTTTTTATATAATTTAATATTATAAAAATTTTTTTTTAAAAAAAAATTTTTTTTTTTTTTTTTATTTAATTTTAAAAAAAATAAAAAAAAAAAAAAAAAAAATATTAAAAAAAAAATTAAAAGGTAAAAAATTTTTTTATTTTTTTTTTGTTTTTTAATTTTAAAATTTTTTTAAAATAAAAAAAAAAAAAAAAATAAAAAAATTTTTTAATAAATTTTTTAATTAAAAAGAAAAAATTATTAAATTTTATTATTTATTTATTTAATTATTTTTTTTTTTATTTTTTAATATTAAAAATAAAATTTTTTTAAAAATTTTTTTTTAATATAAATATTTTTTTTAATAAAAAATTAAATTTTTAAAAATTAAAAAAAAAAAAAAAAATTTATTTATTTTTTTTTTTTTTTATTAAATTTTTTAAAAAATTTATAATTTATAAAAAAAAAAAAAAAAAAAATTTTTTATAAAAAAAAAAAAAAAATTTGGACATAGGCTAAGGGCGGGTTATTTAGGCTAAAATATGACCATAGGACCCAATATTCCTTAATAAAATATTGCTGTGGAAAAAGATACAGAGCGTTAAATTAAAAATTTTTTTTCATTTTTTGTTAATAATTTCACTGTAAATTTATCAATTCTTATCAAAATCGGCAGAGAGGCATAACTTTAGACCAAGAACATTATTTTATGTACTATTTTACAATTTGTTGTAGGGGGCGCCACGTGAATGATTCCTGATGATGAAATCGACTGGTAACTTTTTTTGAGAAAACTTTTTAGTGATTTTGATTAGAGAATATGACGTAAACATCATTTCTACACAATATTGGTACTTCTGTTTAAATACGATAATTTCATCTGTTTCCGAGAAAAACGCAGTTGAACAATTCGTAGTGTCAGAAGGGGATTTCAAATATTACTTTATTTATTAAGGGTACGTTTTGGACTGTCAGATAATTATGCTTCTCTGTAGATTTTGATAAGAATTGATAAATTTACAGTGAAATTATTAACAAAAAATGAAGAAAAAATTTTTTATCTAACGCCTTGTATCTTTTTCCACAGCAATATTTTATTAAGGCATATTGTGTTTTATGGTCATATTTTGGTCTAAATAACCCGCCCTTAGCCTATGTCCCAATAGTTATGAATCACCCTTTTTTTTTTTTTTTTTTTTTTTTTTTTTTTTTTTTTTTTTTTTTTTTTTTTTTTTTTTTTTTTTTTTTTTTTTTTTTTTTTTTTTTTTTTTTTTTTTTTTTTTTTTTTTTTTTTTTTTTTTTTTTTTTTTTTTTTTTTTTTTTTTTTTTTTTTTTTTTTTTTTTTTTTTTTTTTTTTTTTTTTTTTTTTTTTTTTTTTTTTTTTTTTTTTTGTTTTTACTTGGATTTTTTAGTATTTGTTGTTAAACACTGAAGCATGGACTGCTGCGAAATGTTTGCTTGTTTTAATTTTTCACATTTTCTCTTGTGAAAAGGTGTTTTAACGTGCTGATCACAAGTATTTTCTTTCAGATTACACCTAAGAAAGTACACTAAAAATAATGAATAAAATTAGATAATATCGTGAAAGATAAAAAATGCTTTTTCAATGAAAAATTAAAACACATTAAAAATGTTTAAAAAATTATCTAAAATATCACAGGATTTCCTTTATAACAATAAAAAATTTCTAATATAAAGGAAAAATTTACTGCCAGCTCGACAAAATATTTTATTTCCATCCACCATTAATTCGGGATGATTTAATACATGTAATAATTTTATTCTGCGTACTCATTTTGTATGTACAAAGGTGCCAAAAATGTGTTTTCGGGAAAGGGGCGTTACAGGGAACAATAAAATAAACAATTTTTTTTTGGTAAAACTTTTATGTTAGACAAATAGTTACGCCAAAAATGAAGCCTGACAGCTAAAAATTCATAATGTTCTAACTATGGCCTTTTTTCATGGTTTTAAAACTATTAAAATGTTATCAAAAGTATTATACGCAATGATGTCAATTTTCAACTTAATTTTGATAAAAATTTTCAAACATGTACTAGGGTTGTTCACTATACAATTACCCACCCCTTATTGTTATTATTAGATCGTATTAAAAAAGTTGTACATGGAAGTTGACAGGGTTCTTAACAGAATTTTCTTAAAATGCTATCAATAATTCAGTTACTCGCCGTTTACAAGGCAAAACAAAATATAATGTATTTTTTAAATATAACTGCACTGGTATATTATTATATGTTTGAAGAAATTTTTTTGCTGATTTCAAAAATATATCTTATCTTTATCTTGAGCCGTTATTGAGTTATTAATCGTAGAATAACACAGTTTAATAACTACGGATTTGTTAACATTGTCAAAGTAAGCGATGTAAATGACAAATGTTGTGTTTGATAATTGACATTTCATTTATTCAATCATCAAAATGGTTTACAATGAAGCAATACTTCGTTAAATCAAAATTACAGAAGGTGGGTAATTTATAGTAAATAACCCTGTACAGTGTGAGCTAATAAGAGTAGATGCCGACCATAGAAAAAATAAAAAAATTGAATGTCAACCGAATACTACACTAAGCACTTCTAAATACAAATTAAATGTCAAACTTAAAATTTATTTACTTTGTCGACTAAAAATTGAAATAACTAAATCAATATCTAAGTAAGCAATTTTAAACCGTGACGAGTGTACAACATTGTTATATTAATATTATATGTAACATTGTTTTTAACGACAATTCGGGAAAATTTGTATAATATTCATTTTTTCAAACTTTTTGATTTGTCAACCAATTTTAATAAAAGTTGACAAACGATGTAGGTACTTATATCATAAATATGACCGTTGAACAGATTTTTGATAACTTTAGAAATGAAAATTTTAAAGAACAATAATTCAAAAAATTTAAAATTAATTAATTACTTTTACTGTAAAATAAATCATTCTTGGGGGTTTAGAAACTTTTATTGAATTTTTAATTTATACGGTTTTTACTGCAATTGTTTTTTAGCTAATTAACTAAACAACAGGAATTACAAAGTCTGGCAATATAATTTGAACTTATTGTTGTTTAATTTGTGTGGTATTATGTTAACAACACATATAAATGTTAAATTTTAGTTTACAAAAGAAATAAACATAGAATTCACCACTCAATTGTTCACGGCACTACTTACAAAACTATTCATGAAAGTTTTCCTTGTATCCTAACCACAATAACTTTTAAGTACTTTCGTTATTAATTTACTTTTTTAAATATAAATTCTACAACAGTCAATTATTGTTATTAATTAACAAATATAATTAAAATATAAATTATGAGTGACATTATTTGCATTGAATCAAGACGATCCATATTATAGCTCAACGAAAATCTGATAAAAGAGACTCAACCAAAAAAGTTCTCAAAACATGTAGCTGTAAATTAAAAACCTATCATAATTGTTTTATTTTTAAATTCCATATTCAATTATGAATGACTTATCTACAGTAAAAATTTAATACGTTTTGATTTTTTAAAATTTTTGTTTTTATACAATTTTTATTTCTAAAGTTATCACAAATTTGTTCGTAGTAGCATTTGTAATTCCTATTATTTAAGGTTGCTTACTTAGATATTGATGTAGTTATTGCTAAATTAATTAATGTTTCTGTGAGGTACTAAGGAAATTATGTTTAATAAAACATTTTGTCAAATTTAAATTGGGTATAGAAAAAAACACACCATAAGATTTTTTTGATAACATTTCAATAGTTTGACGACCATAAATAGAGCCAATAGAAATGTTGATTGTTTGACTTTGAGACGCTAATTTAACACCTATTTGACTGACATAAAAGTTTTTGCTAAAAAAAATTTTTTTTTTAATGTTTTCTATAAACTGTTTAAGCCTGAAATGTATATTTTGTGACTTATATTTGTATACAGGGTGTCCCACGGTGACGAGACATTAGACATATTCTACAGACTACTTTGATTTAAATTTTGAAAATATTGCTTTTAGAGCGTTTTCGAGCGTGTTCTCTTCAACTAAAATAATGGCGTCCACCTAACGCTTCCGGTTGTACCGGAAGTTAACATCATCTTCGGTAATTTAAATGGAAAACTCTGTATATTATTGCAATTTTGGATTGTGCGTTAATTTTTAGATAAACTTTTATTAAGGTTTCTTATTTTGAAAGTTAACCGTTTTTGAGATATTTAATTTTTTTCAAAAAAAATTAAAAAAACACTTCCTAATTTAAAGAGATGTGAATGTTACAATAATAAAGTTAAAGAGATAAAATTTATAGAGAACACAACTGAAACTTTAAGCTTCCCTCCCATGATTTCATAAATACTTAATTTCATACAGTTATTTATTTTGATGAAACGCACAACTCGATGAATAATTTTGTTCTCTTTTGAATGGTATAATTGTTTCCTATACCTATCTTTTCTGGTTTTCAAGGTATTTACTGTTCCATTAAAAATAAATAAGTTATGATGGTTTGAACTTGATTAAATTCGGCACTAAATTTCTACCACCCTGTATAAAATTAAGTAATTCTAAAATTATGGGAAAAAGTTTAGAGTTTCAATTGTGTCCCTATAAATTTATCTCTTTAACTTTATTATTGTAACATACACATCTCTTTTAAATTAGGAAGTGTTTTTTTAAATTTTTTTTGAGAAAAATTAAATATCTCAAAAACGGTTAACTTTCAAAATAAGAAACCTTAATAAAAGTTTATCTAAAAACTTAAGCAGAATCCAAAATTGCAATAATATCAGAGTTTTCCCATTTAAATTACCGAAGATGATGTCAACTTCAGTACAACCGGAAGCGTTAGGTGGACGCCATTATTTTAGTTGAAAGAACACGCTCGAAACGCCTAAAAAAAGTTTCAAAATTCAAATAAAGTAGTCTGTGGAATATGTCTAATGTCTCGTCACCGTGGGACACCTGTATACCCAGTTTTCACAAACACTACTTAATATCATAAATGTAAAAATACCTATTTGTTTTGTTAATGAAAAAAAATCTACTGCCATCACTTTTAAATAATTTGCACATGTCATTTATTTTTATTGTTAGTGAAGAAAAAAAAGTGAAGCCGACAACGTGCCTGATAAATTTACCTGGTGTCAATTTTAAATAGTTTTAAGTAAGTAAAGAAATATTTATTAGCAATAAATAGTACCTATAACAGAACAGCCGAGTGTTTGTAAACATTACCCTAAAGCAAAACTAAAGCGGATCCAAAAAAATAAAAATTACTGAAAATGCAGAAATACAAGATAAAATGCATTATGATGTCCATATATGAAATTATTAATTAGGTTTATTTAACTGTAACTATGTTGTTTGTATTTTTTCTTCTTTTTTACTTTTACTCAAGCCGAGATAACATTTAAAAACATTGTACAACAAAATCAATAGTCTTCAATTCATCCGATGATACTTGATCAGGCGTATCTAGAACTCATATCCAGATACAATAACCATAAACTTATACAACTCTAAATTTAAGGTATATCCTTTCACCACGGTATATAATGAAAACTCCATGCTTTACTTGAAGCAGTCAAATACAAACAAACTTGTCCCAATCAAAATTCAGAGAATTTAGTTCTTTAGCCAGTCTAGTCTGTAACGATGATATGTGGTAATAATATTACTATGATAATACGTCATTCGCTCTATAACTTACCATCGAAAAGATCGAACATAAGCTTCATGTCCATCCCATCTCATTGCGTTATCCCTGGGAACGGAGCAGCCTATGAATGAGCTAAACCGGTCGAAAATTCCTTGAACGAAATTATCTAGTACAGTTCGTCATCATACAGCGATGTTAAAACAAAATATAAAATAGGTATCATCAAGTATTGGATCAGTAAATGGTCACAGAGCACAAAGTTCTTTAAAAGAATAAAACTCACATTATCACAATCAAAAAAGATACCAGATATTGTGAATACACTGAGGTTAAGTCACACAATACTCAAGCCACAGCTATATTATCGAAAAATTTAGTCCGCCAAAATGTGAGATATATGACAAAATATTTGATTATTTTATCTTAACTATGTCCTGTACAACTACTCAAGAATTTCGTACCAGAACCCAGACAATATCTCTACTGCATTAAATAGCACCACTGCAGAATGCAGTAAATTTTTTGAAAGACAATAACATTTACCATCAAATTTAGTTACTGTGCTAACATGCTTGGTTAAGTTATTGACTTATGTTCTTTAGTAGAAATATTATTTTTGTAATTTTGTTATATTTTGGTAATGGTCATAGCCGCTAAAGAGGACTTTATAGAAGGTGCCCACATAAGTTCGCACCATATGAGAAACTTATTATTACTATTACGAAAAAAAGCTATTCTTTATAAAATGTTTTGCACTTGTATAAGAGGTATGTCAAAAAATATGAGTTTTACTCAAGAGTAAAGTACATTTATTTTTTATAACAACTTTTATAATATCGAAAATCGTTATCAAGAAAATTTATTTAAAATTGTAAACTATACTCAAATATACAGCTATGTATACAAAATGTTTAAAACAATGATTTTCTACATTTTCTCTTGTCTAACCTACATACAGTAATAAATGCATAAGTACATTTTTAATTAAATTGCGATGACATTTACATATCTGACAGTAAAGTCTAAGTAAAGATGCCGGTGGTATTAAATTTCGAAGAAAAAAATAGAAATTGTGCTAATTCTAGGTGATAATTATTCATGTTTTTTAACATACCTCGTATACAACAAGAAAATTTTAACATCTGATATTTGCATTTTAGTTTTACACCATGAACAAGTTTTATGAAGAATAACTTTTTTTGTAATATTAATAATGAAAAGTTTTCCATATGGTGCGAACTTAAGTGGACACATTGTATACAATATAAAAAGAATCAATCATCAAACTAATACAGGATGTCTCTGAATAGGGGTAAGAAAATTCTAGGGTAGATAGGGGGATCATTTGAGACACTTTTTATTTATAAACTCAAAGGCAACCATGTTCACCCTAGAAGCTACGTCAAAAACTTTTTTTGTTTTTTTATACAATATTCAAAATATATCCTTTAAAGTCGGAATCAAAAAATAATGGGATATGATAATTATAGGTAATTAAAATCTCCATCTTTTTGAACAGCATATCTGGATCTATCTCTAACCGTACTCATGTCGGATGCATTTTTTAATTTTGGTTTTTTATTTTTTAAAAATCATGCTTAAAACTCAAAAATTTGAAAAAAATTAGAATTGGAAAGTGAAGGTCATTCAATTGCGCTTTTTTCAACGTATGACATGTTTCAATTACAAGTGTCTAGCATGTCTACCATTACAATGTGCTTCGCCGTAAACTAACATCATATTAGCAAAATCTTCAAAAGTATGCTGATTCATGATTTAAGTAACAAGAAACAATTCAACTAACGTCAAAAACAATTATGCCATTTAAGGTGTGAAACATAGCCAACTTAATCGCTCATAAAGTGTCATTAGTTTAAAAGTGTGTGCCTTTTAAGAATAATTTTTAACAAAAATAACAAAAACAAAAACAGTTTTTGACGTGTAGCTTCTAGGGTAAACATGGTTGCCTATGAGTTTGTAAATAAAAAGTGTCTCAAATGATCCCCCTATCTACCCTAGAATTTTGTTACCCCTATTCAGAAACACCCTGTATAATACCAGAAAACTACACAATAAAAGTTGATGTTGATTCCTTTATAAAAGCAAATATACCAGATTTTTATAAATTATCTTATGTTACATACACAACGAAAACTGAAGATTCTGTCACGCAAAAATTCTATAAACGTTTTTCGAAAAACACTTTCTTACCGATTGAAAATCAAATACACATAATCACATAAATTTCACTCAGGTCGGTTCATCCAGTAGCGTAGAATACTTTAAGCCATTAATTCAAAGTAAGAAAAATGTACCTCACTGCTTTTATTAGAAACATATATTTTTATTAGATTTAGCATTTAATTTTGGAAGAAAAATTATACTCAGTATTTTTTAATTTGACACGCCATTTTTAAAATATTTGCATTAACTTAAACAGCCAAATTATTTAGTAAAAACCAAAATGCATGAGATTTTTTTAAGCATTTTTAAATAGTCGAAAAAATATTCAACTGTCTAATTAAATACAATTAATCTACGAGTTTCTGTCAGTGGCATATAATATTGTAAGTTAACTACTGAAACTCAAAAAAACCCAAACCACCGGTTTTTTTGAAATATTAATATTTCGATGAGATCCAGCATTGCTAAAGAAAATCATACTTACCATTTTTGGACCGTTTTTGAAATATTTCTATTAAAGTAAACGAACAGCAAAACAGCAAAAACTAAAATTTCTTTTGTTTTATAACGGAGTTTATTATCTATTAAAAAAATAATTTTTATACATTTTGTTCAAAATACTCGCCTTTCTTTCGAATACAAGCCTGCATTCTTATTAATGACAAACAAGTATTGGGACATCTAGTGTCGACTCGTGCTATCCTAACACATTCCAAAATTAGTTTGCATTAAAGCAAGTTTAATGTAGATGTGTAAGCAGTTACACAAGTTGAGTTTTTAATTATGGTATCCAACTAAGCTTTGGCAAAAGTAACAATCTAAATCGAATGTTGTGACAGAGTTGACGAGTGATTCTCGGTGTTTGTTTACTATAGTACAATATCTTGCAAATTTACAGCAGGCAATTTGAGATTGTTATTTTGCCAACGCTTAGTTGGATATAATAATTGAAGAATGGACGTATGTAACTGCTTTATACATCCGTCGCTTTAATGCAAATTTTTTTTGATAAATTGAATTTAACAAAAATGTTTTGCAGTGTAGTCCAAATCTCATCACACGCTATCTGTGCCAATGTTTTAAGTATGGAACGTAATACGGTTTGCTATAGGGTACTACATATCTGCATTAAAAATAACTATATATGTGCTGATGCAACATTAAATAATTAGACAATATAATAATGGAAGAGTTATACATATTGAATACAAAATACATACACTTACACAATATGTACCTAATTGCTCGTTATACCTATTACAATAATTAATAACATACATAAACATACCATTAAATTACATTTTTGTAAAATATTTTTTGTGTGGAGGTTTGTTTTACATTTTTAAGTTTAGTTTGTAAAACAGAAGATTCACATTTTGATAAAATTTCAAGTACTTCTACCACTAGCTCACTCTTATCATTAGAAAATAGAAAACTTTGCACATCTTTTAGTTTTTCACACACTTCACTCATATCTTTAATGTTTGACGTAAAAACTTCTGGATATTTCTGCACCACTTTCATTGTTCGAATCACAGGCTTTAATCTTTTTGGTCAAAATATCACAATCAATTGATCACATAATTTTTAAGGCTTACACGTTGATTACCTTCTAGTAATACAGGAAAAAACTGAGCTAGTGGAATTTTGTCTTCTTCATCTAAATCTTCGTGCATGACCTTTCCGAGAATCCTGCTTTGCAAAAACATTTACAATTGTTTTGTTTGGCATTGCAAAGTAAAAACGTCCGGTCTCATCAGCATTGTATACATTTTTGGGTAAATACTCCTCCAATATTACTGACAGTTTTGCTTTCCAAGCTTCAACAGTGTCTAGGTTTATATCAGCTAACTCCCCGCAAATTGTTTTAAAGGTTATGTTATGTCTTTGACAAAATTTCTCAAGCCACCCATTTGAATCTTTAAAATCCGGAATTTTAAATTTTCTGTAACTTCCAATGCTTTCTCTTTTATTAAAGATATTTTTAACCTTAGCTTTACAAAACCAATTGTAAACTACTCGGTCAATTTCTAAACCTTTAGTTCTAGGAAATTTTCCCATTTGTTCTGAATTGGAACCTTTTTAAATATATCGTTAACGTAGTGTTCTTCCAACACTAAATTTTTCAGCTAACTTTCTAGCACTGGTATTGAACTTTTCACTTTCCACAATTATATCAATTTTCTCTTTAAGAGACAAACGTTTTCTTTTTACCGACATTGTAATTTTGCTGTACAGCACTATTAAAAATACTAACTCAAACTATGTACGCAAATACGATTTTTGGGGTGAACTTAATGAGCCTTTTCATTGCGCCTTTCTCTGTAATGACTGTCTATTGTAAATCGAACAAATTCTTTAATCCGTTCTTAAATACCGGTAATTACTTAAGTTTCACACAATGAAACAATTATATATTATGCACAACTTGAACGCTAAGCTGTTGTCTTTTAATGACCTTACTTAAGAATGGCCGGAAATGGGAGGTAGAATTACATGTATTTTTCTAAGAAAGTATACAAATAAGTGGCCGTGACCGTTATTAAGAGGTGGTCGCTATTAGGAGGATATCATTAATATGGATATTTTTGTATAATTGGTTTTGACTTGGAAAACTTGGCTGGTTTTAGAGGTGGCCGCTTTTAAAAGGTGGCCGAAAATAAAAGTTTTACTGTAATTAATTGTGATTAATTAGATATTTACGTGTTCCAAATTTCAGCGTAATATCGTTTGTACACTTTAGTAATCTTAAAAAACTCAAAAATGTAATTTTTAATTACCCAGTGTCCCGGTAAAAAAATGTTTTTGGAAAAACGTTTATAAGAATTTTTGGGTTATTTTTGAATCACAGAATATATCACAGTGTATACAGAGTGTTGCTATATTTGACAAATAACGCTCTACTCAAAGGAGGTTTTGTAAATTGGTAAATTTTGTTATAGGAACATAAACCCTTAAACGGCTAAGTTGCTGAGATACAGGGTGTTGAAAGATTAAAATAAAAATAAAAATTTGCAATCAATCAAAAATGCGTTTAAATTTTTTTTTCAAATTTGCTAACCAATATATTCTTGAAAAAAGTTATATTTTAACATAAACAAACTATAAAAATTTAGCCAGTGGTTAGTGACAACTTTTCCCTCCTACTTTTTACGCCACTGGAGGAAATATTTTTTATTTTTTTTAAATTCTCTATTCATGTGTGGTCAAAAAAGTAATAACATTTTATAGAGGGTCTTGAAGATATTTGCTTCTAAACAAGTACTGACATATTCCAAATTATTATGTGTAGTGATATTTGCTCGTCGGTGTTTTGCTAAACAATTTACTTCAATCTATACTATTAATTGATTTTGAAAAAGGTTAAGTCGTAAATTATTCAGTTAACTACAGTTAACTAAATATTTCAAAGAATAGGTTTTTTTAGTGAACTCATTCGGTGCTTATTGCTTTGTTGTTATTGATTTTAACAAAGAAATTAATAAATCCAAAGTTGTAGGTTTTCGTTTTCTTAATAATACAATCTAGATAAAATTATTTTAACCTATAGTTTTGACACAATATTGTGTTTTTCTAACAGAGACTATAATTAACTATTGCTTTATAAAAAGGTTTATCTTCAATGATTTAAACGATTCACCATTTGTCATAGTAATAAGCTATGGTTATTTTTGATTTTTTAACGTCTTGTATAGTGTGGTATAGAAACAAATACTAAGATAGGCAATAAACGTGAAAGAACGTATAGAGAGTGTGGAACTTTTGATAGAGAAAAAGAAAAACACGATACTTGTAAGAAAACATTTAAATAATTGTTTTCGAAAATGTTACGCAATTATTATTGACGTTGGAAGTATCGTAAACACAACTTAACAATAAACTTAAGCGGTTGGTACAAAGTTTTTAGGCAAAGTTAAAGTCTAGTCATCCGTTTCATATCCTTTACCCAAACCAAATAGCGTGTTTTTTTGAACCAGACTAAAACTTCAATTTAAAAGAATAGTTCAAATAAACGTTACAAACAATAAAATTTTTCTTTTGTACTTTAAGATACTCTCATAACAATTAATGTCACGTGATTGACATTTCTTTATCTTATTATATGATCAAAAATAGTTTAAAACAAAATTCGAGGGATCGATGTGGCCAAACAACTGGTTAGTTTTTTGCGAGTTACTAATAATTAACGTTCGGAACGGGAGGTTAGGACTGGACACAGGGGGACCAGTAGAGATTTACAGGAGAGAAGATGACGGAGAGCATGAGAAAAACATACGAAATAATATGGAAAGGGGAAAGACTACCTCAACAATAATAGAAGGAGGCAATAATATGTCCAATTACAAAAGAGAGGAGAACAAAAGAAATTTAAAATTACAGAGGGATAAGCTTAATTAACATAGGATACAAAGTACATAGCGGGAATCTAAGAAGAATGGTAGACAGGAAAGTAGATGAAAAAAATTAATTCTCGATTGGCAGATGGGTTTCAGAAGAGGAAGAGGTACTATCTACTACATATACAGTAAATTTCTTTTATAAGTATACATTACAAAAATTGTCCTATGTATACTTTATAAGCGCAAATCAATACATTGGCACAGCCTACCAGATTTTCTCAGTTAGACATAAGAAAAATTAAAATAATAAAATAATTTTTTAAGATTAAAATTGTGGCAATATTTTATACATACAATCGAAAATTGTACGTAATAAATAAATAAGTAGTACTTTCAACAACTTTGTGTCATAAATATTCTTATAACTAAAAAGTTAAACTGTTTTAAATGTATTAAACACTTGCAATAGTCATTACCAAAACTAAATTAAAACAAAATTTGAAGCTACCTTAAATAACTAATACAAAAAAACAAGGAAATGACTTTATCGAACTTTAAACTATAAACAATTTTCAAAGTGCCCGCCTTCTACTTCCATACAATAAGGAATTCTGTTTCCAAAAGTAACACTTGTGTTCCTGAGAAAAGCCGGGTCTTGTATAAGATTATTTGTAAAAACTTTAAACTTTAAGTATCCCCACAAAAAGAAATCATTAGGAGATAAATCTGGTGAGCGAGGAGGCCATTGTATGGGATCGTTGTTGGATATAAGCTTTTACAAAATGCTGTTGAATGAGCTGGAGCACCATCCATTTGAAAAAGGGCTCATTTAAATTTAAATTTTCTATTGCGGACAAAACTGTGTATCTTAGCAATTTTAAAAATTTTGCTGACGTTAAATTTCCGTCAATAAAGAATAGCCCAATAAAGTTGTTATTAACAATCCCAGCCCACACATTAACTTTATTGTTATATTGGGTTTCTTTTGACATTTTAAACGTGCTGTACGGGACCAATACCTAATATTAAACGTTAGAAATTATACCATATTTTTTTACCAAATGCAAAACTCACCGGAAATTTTGCAATTTACTTCTCGTTTAATGTAAATGTCACCTCGTCTGTGAAAATAGTGTTCTGTAAAATTTCTTGATTTGTTCTAATAAATTGAACATTATTTGCTGACGTTTACGCGCTTTTTTGTCCACATCGTATAACAGCTGATGGGTTGAATATTTGAATGCTTTGCACTGATTTATTTTTAAGGTCTAAATACCGAAGACGTGGATACACCAAAATACCTACTAACTTTCCACAAATATGATGTAGGGTTTTCTTCAACAAAGCTCAAATTTTAACTCCATCTCATCAGTTACTATATTTCTCATCTTTTTTTTATGTATGTGAGACCTAGCAAGGCAGCCTTTAGATTTAAATTTTATCAAAGAAAATAAATCCCGCACATTTCTTAAACTACTACCGCCTTAATGCCACAGAACCATTTGAATTTTCTTCTGTTGTATACATTTCTAGAAAGTGGGTATAATCTGAGGAATTTTTATTTTACATCTTTTCTTTGGATTATGTATATTTATGTATAAACGGTATCGAGTTTTGTTAATATTAAAAGACAAATAAGCCAAACTAATCTAATCCAATCATTTGACAATTAATTGTTTCTATAACTCGCTATCCCAGCAGTTTCAAAAAAAATAAGACTCAAAGTAACCATACTTTATTTGTTTATAAATATAACTATGGCAAGCAGTTCAAATCAATTCAAATGGTTTCCATTAAAAAACACAAGTTTGTGTTTCATCGGAAAAACTGAACATAATAAAAAAAAAAAAAGTTTAGACTACAGTCAATAATAACAAAGCAACTAGCACTAAACAAATTTACAAAATATCTAGTTAACCCTGTATTTTTTGAAAGAACGAAAAAGCATATTTTATTAGTTTATAAAAAATACGTAATTTATTTCCCAATTAACCATCTTTCTATCTTTATTAGTTTCCAAAATCCCTATACTAAACATAAAAAAGCTTACTCCGTATATAAGCAAAAATATAGGGTGGATAGTTGCATTGTAGAATGTGACAACAAATGAATTAATTTTTTTCGAATTAAAGTGTGCACGTTTGAGAGTGCAAGGAGAAAGTCTGTTAGCTACTGTTAATAATTATTTGTTAATTGAAATTTCCTAAATGTAATTGAAAAGTGTCTGACAAATTTTTTTTATTGTAGGGAGATGCCGATACTACTGCAAAATCTGAATGTATGGAAAACTCAACTGCCTTAGTGACCAAGTAATCGAAACTGCGCTAAATAGTGTTCCATTTAATTACGGTAACCAAAAATGGTATTAACAGTGAAAAAAAAGTGCATTTACGAGAAAAAAGGAGAACAGGCCGATATTGATGAAAGACGTTGACAACGGAAATAACAATGAAGATTACGACGCAATTGCAATTGACGATCAAGAAGACAGTTTGGGTAAGTCTCTTTGTGTTTATGATTAAACATAAACTAATTAAGTTGCCGCATATAAAATTTTGGTTTCTAAATTTACCAAAAATGGAAAATTCGCGTCTATAATTAATTGTCTATGTTAACAAAGGAAATTCTATTTTGCGACCTCCATTAGTGGCTATGTGGTCATAGTTATGTTCCTACGGATAAAAAACCTTTCAATCCTTCTCCCTTTAGACGACAACTACTCCTCAATATGCATATCGTCCTATAAGTTTAAATTGGCGCTTTTAAACGACAGAAGTAAGTTGTAAAAGTTTCTAAGTAATTTTAGACGCAAAGTTGCCATTGAACGAAAAGTTTATTTCGGTGAAAAATAAACCATAGTCTCGAAATAATGCTTGATTGTTTAGTTTTTCTTAATAAAATATCTGTTTTTTAATTTATTACAATGTCGCATGTTTCGCCTTGAAATTATTAACTCAATTACACGCAAAGATAAATATTCTAATTATGTTTTCATTTGATGTGAACTATGTTTATTACTACATTTTTCTAAAGACAGTAAGAAATGTTATTATTTTTTACGTACAGGCGGTATATCTATGTGATCCTTGTTACACAGAGGTCATACTTGTGCAAGAGAGTTACATACGTTATGAACAATGAAGTTGGCGTCATATGTGATTTATTTTTTTATAGAATGTTATTAGATATTTCACTTAAGCATCAATGTGTGTTTTATTCCAGATGGAAGTTGACTAAAAGAATAGTGGTCATGCGACACACATTGTCAGTCAAAATTTAATTTTTTTCTAAAAAATTAAAAGGTAGGTTGTGTCTCAAAATACTGAAAGAAGTGATCAGAAAAAGGTTTTCTAAATGTAATTTGTAGCTCACATGCAAACTTTCAGTTGCATAAAATTGAATTTTTGTAAATTGAAATCCTGTTGCAAAAATAGAATTCTAATTCAAGCTGGTTCCATATTTCTTAGTTTTTTATATTTTATTCTTAGTACGTCTATACAGGGTGACCCAGGGATAGGTAATTGGTCCATAACTTTTTGTTATGCAAGATATCGACATGCGGTTTTGTACCACCAAGTAAGCACACCTAGCTGCACATTCTAAAATATTTTGATTTTATACAAGTGTTTCTACAGAGTGGTACACTCGGTATATTTTATAATTAGTTTTAGCATAAAAAAGTAATGGGATTTTGTATAAAATAATATAGGTCTAGCTCTTTTCGTTTCGGCGTTATTCAATTTTGTTAAGAAAAATAGACTCATTTGATAGATCACAGTCCAGTAGGCCATCATGAAAATTTTCTAACACAGTAGATACAAAAATATTTTAGAATAACTAGAAATTTTAATAAATACTCGAATTTTGATTAACATACGCACACACTATACAGGGTGTGGAAGAACATAAAAATTAAATAACTCTTTTTTTATAAAATGGAACATCCTGTATTTCTCTTCACAAGTTAATTGAATATTTCATAAAAATTATTATTATTTAAACAAAAATGAATAAATTTTTAAAGTACCCTATTGTCAACAGATATCCTAAGTAAAATTACATGACTTCAGAGAGAAATGTTTTTCTGTTTTGAACATCTTTGTCATAATTTTTGATGTAAGTCTACTTGATGCGGAAAAAATTTGTGCATTACTAAAATCCTATTGACGAAACTCTTCTCAGTATTTTTTTCTTTTCATATTTAATTTTCATCAAGTCGGTATCTGAAGATTTTAAAAAATAACTTGGGGTACTCTCGCATCTAGATACTTTTGATGGTAGGTATATTCTGTTGCCTAACAGAACATTTCGATCAACTTTACCAATACGATAAACCATATGACTAATTTTGATGTCTAAAATTTATTTTATATCGAGCAAAAATATAAAAATAACAATGTAAGTAATTACAATGTTATTAAAATTAATTGTCATTTGACAGGAGCTTACTAAAACTAAATTTGTTCATAATAAAATAATTATTTTGGGAAAATATTATTAACGATCCAGAATTTACCATACAACTGCAATCAGTGGAAAGCTTATGAAATACTTAGTCGATTCGTCAACAGAAGTACAGGGTGTTCCATTTATAAAAAAAAAAGAGTTATTTAACTCTTTATTAACATGTGAATCAAAATTCCATAATTTATTAAAACTCCAAGTTATTCTAAAATTTGGTGATCTATCGAATGTGAACCTTTTTTTCTAACAAAAAGTTTAATAACGCCGAAACAAAAAGAGCTAGACCTATATTATTTCTATACAAAAGTCCCATTATTCTTTATGTTAAAAATAATTATGTAAAAAATATACACAGCGTTTCATTTAAAACAAAACACTAACTTTGGTTTACCACACTGTATAGGAACACTCTGTATATAATCAAAATATTTTTTGAATGTGTAGCATAAGTGTGTTTACTTAGTGGTGAAAGCCGCATTTCGATATTTTCAATAACAAAAAAGTTATAGACCAAGTACACGTCCCTGGGTCACTCTGTATAACTATTTTGAATGTGCGCCTTTTCACAAAATTCTAATCAGGGCATTCAAATTTGATTGTATGTGATGCAAAAGTTTATTTTATTTTTAGTCTGTTTCAGTTACCTTTATAAAATAAGTATTTTTGAAAATAGTTATTTACATTAGTGTCGAAAAGTAGGATTTTACTCACTTTACCGACAAAAACATATAATGCGTATCACGCACAAATATATACCAAAGTCAAATTTCGAATAAAGACCTTAATAAAAAAATCCATAGAATGCAGACTTACTATGATCACACTATATATGGTTTGATACATTGTTAATTCTTTGCTTTTTTGCACATCTCTAAAGTTTTTAAATGTGTTTATTTATTACCGCTACATTTGTAATAGTAGGGACAACAATATTGTTGCCTTTGGGTATGAAGAAGATAAACCTCAAGATTTTAACCAATTTTAAAATTTTTATTGTCACGATGACAATAACTTAAATACGTTGAATACTGGAATCGCAAGGTAAACAGTACTTGCGTATCATCGAGGGAAAAAAGTTTATTTTATACTAAAACTCCAAATATTCTTTTTACCATTACGATGTAGACGCTTTTACTTCAATATATGTGCTGCCACTTGGTGTTAGAGTGATATTGTCTCACAAAATTGAAACTTGTGGTTTGCTGACAATAATTTTTAACCTTTCTTTTAAACGATTGTCGTCAATAAACTTTCAATAACATGTACTTCAGTTATCCCAACCGACCATATAATTTTTCATTAGGTTAACAAATTTGGTAAATTTGGGATCCATTCTTGGTATTGGTCTATTTATAAGAAAAATAAAATTAATGAAAACTTAAAAACACACAAAATATTAATGACAATTAAGGTGAACATGTTTGTGTGTTTTTTAATCTTGAACCACTTTCGGCAAAATCCACAATTAATTGGAATGTAAAAGTTTTCTTATGACCAAATATCAATGTCAAAAAAAAAGGAAAGAAAACACAAAAGAAGAAAGAATAGAAGCAGAAAAAAAACCCAGAAACAAAAAGAAGAAAATTATTATCTAAACCTAGAAGAAGAAAAAGACGGCATCGAAATTCCAATATTCGGAAATCAGGAGGAAGAAGCGGAGATACGGGCGTCAGAAAAAAATAAACGAGAACGCACAACCGGCAACTCAGAAAGAAAAAAGACCTCCATCTATTACATTAATAAAAAAGGAAAAATTTGACGGAATTAAATAAGCACTTGAAAAATCTAATATTAAAATAACAGAGATGCACTAAGAAAGGCATTCGTGTTTTCCAGTTAACAGTGACGATTTTAGGCAAACAATTTAAACCGTGGACGCGTCCCGAACTAAGTGATTCACGTATGCCCTTGAAGATAAGAAACCCTTAAAAGTGATATTAAGGAATATACCATAATACCTCACAGAAAAAGACATAAAAGAAGATTTAGAAACCCAAGGTTTCAAACCAGATGCAGTTGCAAGGATGAAAAAAAACAAGAACAAAGGTATTAATTAACACTAAAAAACGTTGAGGGTAAAAAGTTGTTCAAATGTAGGGAAGTTATGAGTCACGTGTTAGGACAAAACCCAAACGAGAAGGTTTAAAAAGAAGTACAGGTGCCAAAGGTACGATCACGTTAGAACCAGGTACAAATGCTTCTTCTGCGCGTAAGATCACGCGGCCTTGAAGTATACTAAAGTAACAGACAAAAAAATGGCAGGCAAATGCGCCCACTGTAGAAGAGACCACCCGTCCTTATCATATGCAAATATAACCAGCAAAACCGGGCAAGATTTCAAACAAAAAAGCGTAAAAAAAAGATATAAAAAACAAAAATAGAAAAAAATACTGGAGTGCTTACTACCTAAACTAATTAGGAACCTAAATGGATAATCAAACCAATTGCAATAAACATTCCAAGATGATAATTGGCACATAGTATGCTAACGGATTAAAAAATTGAAAAATGATGAATTTTGATTTATCTTCAAAATATATATTTCATTTCTATTAATTCAAAAATTTTTTTAAACTAAGTGATATATTCCATACTTTCTATATTAAAGGCTACAAAACATTTAAGGATAATAGAGTAGGAAGAGCAACTTTCCTGTCGCAATAATAATAGATAATGTTTTATTTAATTATTCGTATGGAACATTTTAAATATTGTATTGTGGTAATGCCCCAGAAGATCAGTATAAACCTGATACACCTACAGAGTGGTGACGAAACCGTGTGCAATTGTGGATTGGTTCGTCTTGGGAAAGCATTTGCTTCAAGGTGTTGGAAAACCACTAAAACCTAAACATGCCAACCCTTACTCACTTTAGTATTTATATCTAATAATTTTATTAAGTGTATAAACATTATAGAAGGTAAATAAAATCATAAATATAACAGCACATTCTTTGCATGACCGGTTCAAGCGGTCACGACAATGGCAAAAAAAAAAACAGGTTAAAGAAATAACATACAAAATAATAGACAAACAGATAATCAGGACAGAGAATACAAAATATTGCTTAACTTTAGATGTCCTTTAAAATTAATAATTAAGTCTTATAAATAGAAGAAGAATCTACAAATCAATAATAGAAACCCACTGTGTTTTACGGAGTAGAAGTTATTATTAAAGGCCTGAATCAACAAGGAAATCAGCGAGGAAAAAACAAAACAAACTGCTAAGGAATAGTACACCTTAGTACATCAGAGCGGAATATTTAAAAAAACTACTAATTAAAAATGTCATAGTCATTGGTGAAAAAAAACGAGTATACAGGGTGTTCCAAACTGATTTGACTGACCATATAACGTGATAAAGAATAAATATATTTGAATAAAACAGAAACTATCCTTATAAGGATAATGTACGTTAATATTGGCCGTTAAAATTACCCTACTTTAACTACCCTTAAAGAAACACTTCATTTCCTTAAAATTTTAAATAACACCTTCTATATTTTTTATACATTTTAATGCATGTTATGTGTACGATTATAAAATTTTACAAAATCTAAATTGGTCACTAATTAGGAGTGGTATTTAAAATTTTAAGGGAAGGGGTTGTTTCTTTAAGATAGTTAAAGTAAGGGTAATGTTAACAGCTAATATTAACGTACATTAGCAGCTATAAAGGATCATTTTTTGTTTTATTCAAATATATTTATTCGTTATCACGTTATAGGGTGGTCAAATCAGTTGGTGACCTTGTTTTTCTTCCCTAATTAATGACCGATTTTTGATTTTGTACAAATTTTTATACTTGCAGACATAACATGCATCAAAATGTATAAAAAAATATAGGGAGTGCAATTTAACATTTTAATGAAGGGGGTTGTCTCTTTAAGGGTAGTTAAAGTAGGGTTAATTTTTAACAACCAATATTAACGTACATTGGCAGCTATAAAGAATAGATTTTGTTTTATTCAAAATTTGTTATCATGTTATAGGGTGGTCAAATCAGTTTGGGACACCCGGTATATGATTCTGAGAATGAAAAACCATCTAATAAAAGAAATAGAACTAATAATAAATAATAAGAGGAAGAATAAGGAATGAACCTGGATACATTCAGTTGTTCTGAATGTACGATCTCATGGAAGATCAATTTATTTAATAGTGCGAACCGAAAAAATTAAGGTTACGTTTACATGCACGGTGAGAGGATTTCTAAAAGATTTGCCAAACATTGAAAACATATAAGTATGTAGTAGCATAAATCTCGATTTAAGTACTCAACTTGAATTGAATTTGTTTTTGTGACGCGTCGTTGCAAAATTATTAGGCATTATTCAAGGCAATGGCACGTCAAATGTATGTCGTAGAGGTAATCGGATAACGAGGTGGTAATCTGGACCTGGGAGTTGTACAGTATCAACGAATGATCACCAAGTGGACGCGGAGAAAACTTGAAATTTGTAACCAAGCAACCCAATAAAAATGCGGTTGCTTAAAAGGTAATACCCTAATTGTATAATATATATTTTTGCCAGCCGAAACACGTAGGCCGTTTTTGCTCTAGCAAATAAAAAAAAGTTGAGACAACCACTTCAAAATTGGTGAGCATACTTATTGACACTATCAAACGTTGGAAAAAATTGCCATCAGATTCTGATGAGCAGTTTCAATCAAACAATCTTTCAAAATCGCCGAAAACTCCTTTTTGATTTTTTAACAACAATTAAAAAAAAATACTTTAAAAGTTTTTTTTTAAATTGGATGGCATTTGAAAATTAAACTGTTATTGGTACAAATAATGATGTGTATCAAAGCCAATCCGATTTTGATTAAATTCACCCCTACTTTTTGCACCTCCAAACCTTATCAAAATTACAATAATGCTATACGCTACACATAATTTGATAATTCTTTTTTCAATGATTACTTACCGACTGCATGGACGTTTAAAAGGTCTGTGAATTGAGGCAGATTTTGGAAAAAATCGCATCTTTATAAAAAAATAAAATATAAAATAAGAATTCTTAAGCAAAGAGGTCGCTCTCCTTATTATTGACCAATTGTCAGCATAAAAATCCTTGGGCTCATCTCCCTCATTATTATCGGCACCCTCAGATGTTTAAATTTTTTTTTGATTCGCTAGAGCGAAAACGGCGCACGTCTTTCGGCTGGCAAAAAAATTGATTATAAAATTTCAATTCAATTCAATTCAATTTTTCCCCCGCGTTCACTTGTGTTCAATTCGGCCGATACGAGAAGACTCTGTACCACTTCAAGGCCCCACTTGCTATCCCGTTACCTCTCCGACATACATTTGACGTGCCATTGCCTTAACTACATACATACAAGGTGTAACAAAAAGGTAAGTCATAAATTAAACCACATATTCTGAGGCTAAAAATAACTCGATTGAACTTAACTACCTCAGTATAAATGTACATACAAAAAAAGTTACAGGATGTAAAAGTTATAATTTTTGAAAAGTGTTTAAAAACACGATTTCAACGAAATTTGGTATTCAGCAGTTTTTCAGCTTGAGAAATCTAAATCTGATCACAGTTTTGATGTGAATTGTAGAGGGCGCCACCAGCAGCACTTCGCGTACATTAAAATGTTCATAACTTTTTTGCCCCTCCGTATATTAGATTTTTGTTCGAAGATTTCATTCCTTGACGTGATGAGCTCAAAAAGTATACTGTCGATTCGGCCAACCGTTTCCAAGAAAATCGACACTGAATCTTCAGTTCTTATCGAGATACGGCCTCTTTTTCCTATCACAAAAATTCCGAATAACAAAAAATAAAGTATAAATGAATTTTTAAGTTGGTCCCAAAATTTTTATTTAATCTTACTTATTTACAAAACTTAGAACTTTGACACCCTGTAATTTTTTTGTACGCGACGTGCTGCTGGTGGCTCCCTCTACAATGTACATTAAAACTGTGATCAGATTTAGATTTCTCATGTTGAAAAACTGCTGAATACCAAATTTCGTTAAAATCGTGCTTTTATTAAGGGAAATATTACCAAAAAACTTTTCAAAAATTATAACTTTGACACCCTGTACCTTTTTGCATGCACATTTGTACTGAGGTAAATTAGATTTAATGAAGTTATTTTTAGCCCCAGAATATGTGATTGAATTTATGACCTACCTTTTGTTACACCTTGTATAGTATTTAAAATTAAATAACGATAATAATATCAATACGCGTCTTATATGTGTCCAATGCAAAGTGGCACCATTAAAGACAACTACTATTCTACGTTTGGAATTATGTACAGCATTACTTTTAATCGAATTAGAGACAAAATTAAAGATATAAAGATATTTATGCAGACATTAAAACAATATTTCATTGGACTCAACAATAGTTTTGTCCTGGCTAGCAGGGCACCCTAGCACGTGAAAACGTTCATCGCTCATCGGGTCGCGGAAATTCAGTACACAAAAAATCCAGCTGGTATAATATCACGAAGTTCAATTGCACAAAACTTGGCAAATTTGCAATTACTGTGGAGGGTCCAGTTTTTTAAAACTTGATCATACTCCAAAATTTAATCTACATCCAACAGCTGAAATACCCGAGAGAAAAATCCTCCAAAGATATCCAAGATCGAAATCTTCAACTAATTATTTTAACAAAGTATTCAATAAATTCTCAAATTTTAACAAATTATATCGATTAATATTATATGTTTCTAAATTTTACAATAATTGCAAACAACAGGAACAAATACGTGTAGGAAACTTAAACTGTGATGATAATATACTATTTATCTTTAAAATCATTCAACGGCAAGAATTTGAAATTGATATAAAATCATCCAAACAAAATCAATCATTAATGCGCAACAACAAATCAATTTCATTAAATTCGTTCTTAGACGACTGAGGTATATTGGTGAACGGTTCAGACATTCTTCAAACATTAATACGAGCAAAAATTTTATAATTTTACCTAATAAAATTTATGTTACAAAATATTAATTCTCAAGGAACACGAGCGCCTTTTTCATGCCAGTTCATTAGCTTTTATAAGGCAAAATTATTGGCCTATTTGTGATCACAGTTTTGTTAAGCTCTGTGCACATTATTGTTGTAAAATGAATCGTATTTTTGATTCTTCTCAAATTGATTCAATTATGGAATAATTTGGGTAAAACTTATTTAAACTTAAAACTTTTAAATATGAATATAAAAATAAGTCAACAGTAATTTTGTGAATGTGCATTTTCTAACTCACACATATTGTACAGATTCGATGAGAGAACTATCGAAAATTGATGTACATGAAAATTAAGATTCAATTACTACACGTCTTACGTATATGTTTCACAAACTAAAACCGTAATACACAGTTTTATCTGCTTACCTTGCCCTTTCAGAATATGGCTATAAATAATTTTCTCTAACTATTGAATTGTGTATGTATCTACTTTAGGACACATTTCAGGAAAGTGTTGTCATATCCCATGTTTAAAATTGCACGAGTCCCTAAGTGTGTTCTAACGGCGACGTGGCTAACCTGTCATTGTCACACTTATCATTCATGAATCTGAATGCACAGGGCTACTATACAATTGGGAACATGTGAAAACGTCCATTCTAATATATCTCTCTTGCAATTTAAACGAATCCATATCCTTTATTGACCTGATCTACAACAGTATTTTGATGACCAAGTTCGACTTGCTTAAAAATCTACATGTTATTTTTGGAAAACAAATTCTGTACACGTAAAAAGTTGTTCTTTAGCAAAAACAAGTAAGTTAAGACCAGACGCGAGTAGATGAATAACTACTTGCAAAAGTTTTGAAGTATTTTCGTTTGAGAGACTTAAAAGCGTTCATTTACTCAAAATTGTTAGAGGCCGATTATTTTATTTGTGTAAATAAATTTTGAAAACAGAAAATGTTATAAAATTGCTGGACATGTTAATTATAAAAATGTTATTTATGTCCAGCATACGCCATTCTCGCTAGCTTTTACATGATTTAATTGAAACTTTGTGACATAGCATTTCAAACTAAAATACAAGCACTCAAATCGATTTAAATAACTTACTGAATATATTATCTTTAATGGAATTGGGCAAAAATGACAATGATGAGTGCTTGCAGCATCCACGAGAATCTAAAATAACGTAGTGTTTGTTCTTTTTACGTACAGTTTATCTAATATTCTACTTTCGAAATCTCTAAAAAGTTATATGAATGTTTAATGAGGTTCTCTAGAGATTGGTTCTCTAAAAGCACTGATTAGTAAACTCGGCCATCCAAATTGACAATATTTAAATCCGATTAAAGATACAGAGTTTCCAAATAATGTGCATTCACTCTAGGACAAAAACTAAAACTTTTTCTTTGGATTAGTTGATATTAAAAATGAACACTGTTATCGTGCATGACATGTACGATTCTTTCTTTGTGGTATTAAGACTGGCTGCGTTCTAGGCATTTTATGATGTATTGAATAAATAATGTGCATCTGGTGGAAATAAAGCTGCCGCTTAATCGTAATTCCAATACTCGGACTCTCTTTAGGATTCATATAATGTAAGATATGTGCCGTAACTCATACATCATGGTACGCTCGTAAACTTGGGTACACGATTTTAAGACGGCGCTGATTACTTCTCCAGTGCGTACACCACTTGCAACTTGTCTCATAAAAATTTAAATACATCTCTTAATAAAATCGAAACTTCTGAAACTGATATTAAACTTTATGTTCTCGTAAATTTTATATTAATAAACTTTTTAAAAATAAAATTATGTTTGGTTTTGAAGCAAATACTCCCCATTTTTATTGACGTTCTATTCCAGTATAATAAAAAACAGCTATGTATGTATATACGAAAACATTTGTTTTGAATTTAAGACATCTCAATCTATTTATAGATAAAAAGCGACACTCATAAGGGAGCGATACGGATTAAGATCTACTACACAGTCCAACACAGATGCCTGGTGCCTGGTTTGTTGGTATCTCTTTCTATATACTTTTTGGACGCAAAATCTAAAATTTCCGTCAGATTTGATTTATTAGATCTAGTTTTCATTTACATAAAAAGTAGGAATTCGTCCAGTAGATAAACAACTGCAAAAATCTGAGTCTGTTTAATTTTCATTATTTTTACTTTTTATTTCTAATATTTAAAATGGCAGTTGGTTTAGAAAGATGGAGAGGATCTTTAAAACAAAGATTAAAAAATTTAGGCAAACATATTGATAAAGTGGGCCAAAAAATCTATTATTTTTTACAAATGACACGAAAAAATGATTTGCTAGACACCTTAAGAAAATTATCACCAAATATGAGCTCTTAATTTTAATAGGAAGATCCTCCGCACCGCAGTTTTTATTTTTCTCAGTCCAATAGAAAAAATTCATACCTCATCATTAATTAATTGTACAGTAAAATGTTTTGAGAAAAGAAATTTATAAGAAATTTGATGCTCTACAAAAAAAGGTATCTAGTATTTTTTCCGTAAACCTCACCATTTGAAAGATATTGAAAATTTAAGTTTGATTATTTTAAGACAAATTTCATTTTTGTTTATGAATTTTATAACTCGACCATAAATAACTCTATATAAAATGCGCAATACAAATTTTTGTACGAAATTAACTGCTTTATAAAAACGGTGTCTTATGTTTTGGCGATTCAATTAAGCGTTCAAAAGATATTCATCATCAAACTTTTATGTACTGATTTTAAGAGTTTTTGATTAGATAATCGAAAAATTTCAATTTAATTTATAAGTTTGACAAATTTTACACGAATTTAGTTTTTATCAACTTAGAAACTTCAAAATATTTTTAAGTTTTTTTATGTGTAAAATATCTTTGTCTACATATAAAAAATTGTACATTTTTATTGTAGTTAATAATTTATTAAAAAAAAAAGCAAAGTTTTCATTATAAATGCCTATACAGAGTGTAACAAAAATTGACGTCATAAATTAAACCACATATTCTGGGGCTAAAATTAACTCGATTGAACCTTTTTGATGTGCATTGTAGAGGGCGCCACCAGCGTACATTAAAATGTTCATAACTTTTTTGGCCCTCTTTATATTGGATTGCTGTTTGAAGATTTTCATTCCTTGACGTGATGAGCTCAAAAAAGTATACTTGAAAGATGTCGATTCGACCAACCGTTTTCAAGAAAATCGACACTGAATTTTCAGTTGTTATGATACGGCCTCTTTTTCATGGAAAATTTTTTAAAGACGTTTTGAAGACGTTATCGAAAAAACATGATTGTGATTTCTAATGATTACAAATAAATAAATAAAATGTATAAAATTATTGAAAAAAAATTTCAAAAATTTTGAAAATAAACTCAAGTAATACTTATATTAACAACAAATTTGTATAAAATTCATAAATTAAATTACAGAAATTTTTCGATTATCTAATCAAAACTCTTAAATCAGTACACATAAAAAAAGTATGATGATGCATATCTTTTGAACTAGCTTAATTAGAATCGCCAAAACATAAGACTACTATTTTTATAGAGCAGTTAATTTTCTACAAAAATTTGTATTGCGCATTTTATAATAGTTATTTATGGTCGAGTTATAAAATTCATAAACAAAAATGAAATTTGTCTTAAAATAATCAAACTTAAATCTTCAAGATCTTTGAAATGGTGAGGTTCACAGAAAAAAATATAAGATACTTTTTTTATAGAGCATTAAATTCCTTCTCCCAAAACATTTTCTGTACAATTATTTAATGATGAGGTATGAATTTTTTCTATTGGACTGAGAAAAAATAAAAAACTTTGCAATGCGGAGGCTCTTCCTATTAAAATTAAGAGCTCATATTTGGTGATAATTTTTAAGGTGTTTTGCAAGCCATTTTTCCGTGTCACTGTAAAGAATTGATTTTTTACCCACCCTAATATTGATAGCATTAATGCTATTACTAAGTAAAAAACCTGATATTTCTGAAATAGAGGTTAAATATGAACCCATATTAAAATAATTTCATAAAAAATACAGTTAGGGTGCAGTGGGGTAGAGCGCATTTAACAGATTTGATCTTTAACTGCTCATATCTTTAATGTACATTACAATAAATTACAACTTGTAGCAAGCCTAATATACAATATAAAATATAAAAAATGAAAAATATAACAAAAAAATTTGTAAACTATACTTAGTCAATATATAAAATATAAATTTATTTTTAATTATACACGGCTATACCTAGTTGTAGTTATGACTTATAATCAGCAGAAATTTAATAATTTTAATTTTACTTTAATTTTAACCGCTTCACATCAAGGACACAAATACATACTGGAGTGTGGTTATACATTTTCAAATAATGTGCGTGCCGTTTACTAACAATAAAACAAACATGAGGAAGACTTAATCAACAGAAAACCACCATAAACTGCACCAAAAACTTTACTCGGACACGTGTTTCAACAGCTAAGCTGTTATCATCAGCGATACCGATACTAAAAATAAAAACAACAGGAAGCTTTTATATACTATCTGCTTATCACGCATCGTTAAACTTAATTGATTCTTAGATAAGCTTAAATAATTCCGAAAATCCTAATGGACCGTTATCATCATAATTCATAAGCAAATTTCTGTTTTAAAAATTTCTAAACTTTCATAAGAATCAAGTTCGTTTTTATTATCTACCCTCTTAATTAATTCAATGTCGCCTACTCTATGGCCATTTTCAAGCATATGCATGGCAACACTGGACCTATCTGTGCGATGATATTTGACATGAGCTACGTGCTCTTTAAAACGAGTTTTAATAGGTCTCTTGGTTTGCCCTATATATACTTGGTTACAGTCTTTACAATTAATTTTATATATTCCCGATTTATCACACATTTCTATTGGGTCTTTCGGATTGCCTAAAAGATTTTGCAAGTTGTTACTACTAGAGGTTACTGTTTTATAATCAAATTTTGAAAATATTTTTGAAGACCTTTTGTGTATGTGGGATAATTTGGTAATTTGACATATTTCTTATCTATTTTGCTATTACTAGTTCCTAACGTTGTAATGTTTCTAATGTTTAACTTATGTTTATGTTTTCTAATTATGTTTGTGACAATTGATTCTTGAAAACCATTGTATGATGCAATCTGCTTAATATTTCGCAGTTCTTTATCAAAGTTTTGTTTTGACAATGGGAAATGTAATAATCGGTGAATCAAAAAGTTGAAAGATGCAAGTTTATGTTGCATACTATGGTTGGAATCATTTGTTATAAACCTCATAGTGTTAGTGTCTTTACGATAAATATCTATATCTAGTTTGTTGCCATTTCTTGTCACTAAAGTGTCTAAGAAAGGTAACTTAAGGTTTGTTTCTGTTTCATAGGTAAACTTGATCGTCTCAAATTTTGAATTTAAAATTTCTACAAATTGCTGAGGGCTGTAAACTTTAGTGTCGATGACTGCAAAAACGTCATCTACATATCTACACCAAATTCTAGGAAAATAATCTAATTTATTTTTATATCAGTTTCAAATTTACCCATGAACAGGTTAGCCATAAACGGAGATAAGCTGTTACCCATTGTTGTACCATAATTTTGTTGATAAATATTATTGTTAATTTGAAAGTAGGTTTGACTCATACATAATCTTGCTAATTTAATAAAATTATCTACTTCTGAATTGTCTAAATGGTTTTGGTGTAACATATCTTTCAAATAATCTAAAGTGATATCTATCGGAACGCTTGGAAACAATGAACAGACATCGAATGAAACTAAAACTTCGTTCTCAGTCAGCTCAATGTTTTTAATTTTTCAATAAAATCGTATGAATTTTGAACACTGAAATTTGATTGTTGATATTCAAAACTGTTGAATTTATTTGACAACCATTTAGATATCAGATAAGTAGGAGCATTAATACCTGAAACAATGGGACGCATTGCTTTTCCGGTGGTAAACAATACATTCTAGGAAGAACCGGGTTAGATACCGTTAGTCTAAACCTAAGTTGTTTTGGTATAATATTTCCACATTCTAATAAGACTCTACGGGTATCAGCAATCATTTTGGGAAGAGGATTTTAGATATTAATGAATAGGGGCCTTCATTAAGCATCACCTGAACTGACTCAAAATAATCCTCTTTGTCCAAAATAACTACTTTATTGCCTTTATCTGCTTTGAGATAACAACAATTTTTCTCTTTAAGATTTTTAACAATGTTTATTTCTCTTGCGTTAAATTTAAATTTTGGTAACTGCTGAATATTATCTGAAATTTGAATTTTACAGGCATTCCTAATGAATTTTTAGAATTATCGTCTAAAAGTTTGATCGAACTTTCAATTCCTACAATAATCTTATCTATGGGCGCTTTGTTAAATTTGAGGTTATATTTCAAGCCTTTATTCAACAAAGTTAATTCGTCATTGTTAAAAATCTCAGAGGATTTATTTACCACTATGTTAGATTTTTGGGGATCAAGTCTGTGCACCTTCTTTTTTTTTAGATAATTCTGTGAACTTTTTGTTGTGGGTCATCTTTTTTTGCCAAAATTTGTGTTGAATAATTTCATTAATATGGTGCAAAAACTTAATCCATTGAACATACTCGTCATCATTTAATCCTGAAGTCAGTTTTAAATCTAACTCATATGCTTCTAACTCTAATTTACCTAATTTACCATAATGACATTTAATTTCCAAATCTAACCATTTACGCTTAGCAAATTCAAGCGCCTTTTTACATGTATGAATTAAAATTGCATAAACTTTAATAAATTTTGGAAAAACACCTGCTTTGCGGCAAGATTTAAGAAATTCAATGTCACATTTAACAAAAGAAATCTTACTTTTAATCTCGTTTTAAAGAGCACGTAGCTCATGTCAAATATCATCGCACAGATAGGTCCAGTGTTGCCATGCATGTGCTTGAAAATAGCCATAGAGTAGGCGACATTTAATTAATTAAGAGGGTAGATAATAAAAACGAACTTGATTCTTATGAAAGTTTAGAAATTTTTAAAAACAGAAATTTGCTTATGAATTATGTTGATAACGGTCTATTAGGATTTTCGGAATTATTTAAGCTTATCTAAGAATCAATTAAGTTTAACGATGCGTGATAAGCAGATAGTATATATAAGCTTCCCGTTGTTTTTATTTTTAGTATCGGTATCGCTGATGATAACAGCTTAGCTGTTGAAACACGTGTCCGAGTCAAGTTTTTGGTGCAGTTTTTGGTGGTTTTCTGTTGGTTAAATAGACGCTGCAGTTGGTGTTCCTTTCCTTTAATAAGGAAGACTTATTTGATTGGCCAGTCTAGTGTTATGGTCATGAATATATGAGAGTTAAGGATAAGACTGGACATTCTAGAATGTACCTCAATAAGCGAATAGAGAATGAACATACAAGGTACCGGCATAATGTTGAGATTTTAAAAAATGTCATACATTAGTTTTTTACATATGTTTTTGTGTCAAAAAAACCCACCAATATTATTTTCGGTCTTCACTCAAAAATCTTTATAATAATCAAAAACTTGTCAACTGGTCACTAGTTTACACTTCTCTGGCAAAATGGGGTAAATGTCGGTTATAAAGTCGATACGTCTATTTTGTACTCGCCGCTTGGAAAATGAAATTTGATATAAGTGTGTAGCTAATCAGGAAGCTATTCTTCTTGCACCAGTTTGGAAAAAATTACAAAAAATACTGGCATTCATAGACATTGAAATAATAACTTCGTAATCCAAATATATTTTTTAGTTGTTTTAACACCATGTTTCCAATGTTTTTTGTTAATGAAAACGAGAAGTTAAAAAATCTACACAAATTTATTAACAATGTATAGTGCCATCTATCCATTATGTAAATGACTACAACTAAAACGTCGACTCATAGCAGTCTACACATTGTATCACGCTAACTATATATGTTACTAATATTTATTAACGGAATATTTGCTTAATACAAAAAATATTGTACAAACCTCTTGGGGGAAGATTATTCTAGCATTCGCGCTAACTCACTTCGATCGCTCGATGCTTTAAATGCGGTCATGTAAGGAAAAGTTCTTCCCGAACTTGATTCGTAAATAACTATTTTTGAACTGTATGGGGCAAGAGCGTAATAACTTATACAGGGTGGTATACCGGGAACCGTCACGATTGTTTATGGAAAAACTGTAAGAAAAATTCTGAAAATTTGCAAACATACCAAAGTCGATGCGGGTCATTGAACCAAAATATTTTGAAGATGGCAAGTGTATGAAATTGCTTATTTTAAATGGAACACCCTATATATTATTACATTTTTAAATTCTGCGTCTAATTCTAGGTATATTTCATGTACAATGTGACATACCTCACCTCAATTGTTTCTGACTTATTTAATGTTTTATGTCAAAATGGGCGTTTGCAGACCAAAAACTAATTTGAATTATCAACTATTCAAAAACATTTTTTACTTGGTTTGTGTATTTTTTTATGTTAAACTGGGTCCGTTTGAACAGTATTTGTGCCAAATTGTCAAAAAAAATTATAAAGAGCGTTTGAAAATTGGCATCAAAATAGCAGTTTTGAAAATCGACAAAGGTCAATTTCTTCAAATGGAATATACCGATTTTTATATTTTTATCTCATTTGTGGTCCAAAATAAGAGTAAGTTTGTATAACATTGAAAGTTTTCTATAATCTTTCTTACTGCTCTTCGTGGTGGTTTTTGTTTTCTGGGTATTGGGCAGTAAACGTCTTAGATGTTCTCGACAAAACTTTGTTGTATTCCCCATAAATAATAAACGAATTCAAATGATTTTGTTTGTATAGTTTAGGCGGACCGGCATGTTTGAATTGAATTCTCGACCACCAGCACACCCAACTAATAATTAATTAGCGTAAAATAGCATATACCGGGTATTTGCGTTTGATAACTGTTTATTTGCCAGTATGTCAACAAGTACCGATTTTTCGAATAATTAAAGTTATACAACCTTACCTTTATTTTGGACCACAAACGAGATAAAAACATAAAAATCTGTATGTTTCATTTGAAAAAATTGACCTTTGACGATTTTCAAAAATACTATTTTGATTCCAATTTTCAAACACTCATTTTTGACAATTTTGCACAAATACTGTTCAAACGAACCCAGCTTAACATTAAAAATACACAAACCAAGTAACAAATGTTTTTGAATAGTCGATAAATTAAATTGGTTTTTGGTCTGCAAACGTCAATTTTGACATAAAACATTAAATAAGTAAGAAACGATTAAAGTGAGGTATGTGACATTGAACATGAAATATGCCTAGAATTAGAGGGGTAAAATCTAAAAATTTAGTTCTATTTAAAATAAGCAAGTTGATTCATACTTCCAGTAAAACCGGAAATTTTGTCATCTTTAAAATATTTTGGTTGAATGATCCGCGTCGACTTTGGTATGTTTGCACATTTTCAGAATTTTCTTATGTACAGTTTTTCCATAAACAATCACGGCGGTTCGCGGTAGACCACCTTTTGTTTTTAATCATCAATTTGAGCATAGGACATGTTACTATGTATCGAAAGAGGAAATCAAAGACATCGATTAATGATTAAAAACACAGGGTGTCCCATTTGAATTAAGCAAGTTTTTGAGGTCGGAAGTTGTTCATATTGGGACGAGAATTTTCATCACTCTGTACATGCAATTCAAGTTTCCGTTCATATGTGAGTTACTGTAACATACCAACAATTATCACAACAAATTAGGAACTAAAATATTGATATCATCTTGAAATATGAAGGATAACAGTTCAACATGATTTTAATTTTTTTTTAATTGCATATAACTATAAAACCAGTCATTTTTGGATATGGTATATTGATTAAACTACACTTTAAAATTTACGTAAAATCTGAAAATAAAATAAAAAATAGTATTTGAAATAAGAAAGTTGACAGCTACTTCCGGTACTTGTGCTGTATAGAACGAAAAATATTTTGTCTGAGTTTATTGATGTCGAAAACAGGCGCAGCACTATTTTCAGAAATGATGGATACTATATTTTGATTGTCTTGTAAACTATTGGTTGTGTTATTTTCAATTTAATATTTCCATTTCACATTTGTTTGTACATGTATTTTCGATGAACAAAAGTTCATCTTATGAATTCACAAAGTCTGTCTGTCTGTCTGTCTGTCTGGATGTCCGTAGCTTTTTCCCTGTTGACATTTTTGAAAAGTTTCTTTCGGATTCCTATAGAACATCAAAATCTAAGACATTTTTGCTTCAATCATTTTTTGTCTATCTCATCGGCAAAGTGATCAAATCGGCTCCCGAAAAAATTTTAAAAAATTTTATAAATTTTAAGCTAAATAAGCAGTTCTTTTGTTCATCCCGGCAATGCAAGCTTGCGCATTCCCAACTGGTTTTACTTATAAATATGAAAGTAGGCTTTTCTTCACAAGTTAAAGGTATTTTCTTATGTGTTAAGGTTTTGCCATAATTTAAAGAATATAACATATCAACATAAGTAAATTAAGTGGTTAAGCTCCAAATTAATTTCCTTAAATCCGTTTTTGGATGAAGTAGATTTTTACTAGTGGACGGCAGAGTTAATAATTTAAATCCATCAGTTTAAGTTAAACAACCCATTCTGCTGTAAGAACTGAGGCTTTAAGGGCCGGAGTCTTTATTGAAACAGAATCGTATTCCGAGATTAGACCGTGTCAAAATGGTAACCGTAGTTGCTAACGTTTTGCTAATTAGCGCAAGAGGCATCTTTAGGGCGAGAAGATTCAAGGTTTGGAGATACAAGACCTCAGCTCAATAAAAACTTTTTATAATTCAGTGATTCACTTAACTGCATAAGAAGAACATAATATAAACACATAGATATTTTATAAGAAATTATTTATTGGAGATCAATTTTTGCAGGGCGGATTTATCAGTTGTCAAATGGCTTTGAAGCTGTTGAAGTGGGTTTTAGTTGAATATCCACGATGCTTACCAAGTTCATGAATATCTTTTAATTTTGAAGGTTGGAGTAGTTGTCACAAAATAATGCGATAGGAGAGATTGTTAAGCTGCCTTCAATAAGATACCCAATTAATCTTTTTAACAGCAGATAAGGAACAAATTAGATTGGTTACTTTAGAACTTTGCAATTGACTAAACTTCATCGTGTTGATACACTACATCAAGATAAAAAAGAAAGTTGAGATATGGGGGTGATAAAAATAGGAAGAGTTAGAATGGATACAGCAAAAATACCGTAGATAAACGTTAGGATTAAATAGTCACTCCAGGATACCTACTACAAAAGAGGAGATAAATAAAAGAGACGGAAAAAGGGATTAAAAGCAGGAAAGAGAATGTATTGCTGTGCGAATGTTGAAAAAACATAATGGGACAAAATGAAAAATACGAGGAAGAAGGGAAGAGGAAAAAATAAGGAGAATATGCAAAAGAAAAATAATAAGGCCAAAAGATGAAAAAGAAAGTTGGAAGAAGGGATAGTAATAAAAGAGAAAGATAACTAAATACAGAAAAGAGGAGCAAAAGATTTGACAAGGAAGTAGAAAGTACAAAAATTTAATAAATGTAGTTGTTAAAGGAATACTTCTTCAAGCGTGATACATGACGGAGACTAAAATTGGCGAATCTAGTTTCAGTTTACATTGGTAATTAAATATTTACATTAAAACTAGCAATTTCTTTAAATATTTAATCTGGGTTTGTCTAGATCGTAGAAACGTTGTTGTGCTATCCAATATTAATTGCATCAATGTTTAATTTCTTATAGTGATTCTGCATCGATGAATTAGCGCCATACGTGTATTTTTAACTATTTGTCCAAACATTTGTTGTTCAAAGGTTATAAACGTAACTAAATTAGGTAAGAATTGGTACAGAAAAAAAAATAATTTTACATTAAGCAAATTGTTTTAAAAACTTCTGATAAAGATTGAATTTAAATTTTTTTATGAGTTGTAACGGTTGAGGTTTACAAATAAACGACGGCTCTAGATGAAACTAAAAAAAAGAATAAAAAGATCAGTGTAGCGTATTAGGTTGGTAGAAAATATGTTATTTAAGTAGAACAGGAGCGTCGTCGTAGAATGGGGGTGGTCTTTAAAGACCTTAAGCTTCAGCAACACAAATCGTAGTGTTAACGTTCCAATTGAGGATTATCTGATAGGAACACTCGGTGTACATATATCATTTACACACGGCGATTTATCTGATCGAACATGCAACGACACTGACGCTGAAACTAACTTATCTAACGAGATAAGTACCACCCGCAAAGACAAAAGGTTTTTTGACTACGTGACAACTGTTAAAGTTGATGCGCACAAGCCCGTATTGAGCCGATTAAAATTCTCTCGATTGGTGAGTGTGTGGTACTTCGTCAAAAAGAAAGGTCTTAATCGCCACTCGAAAATTATCCAGAAAAAAACGCAGAGAAAACGTAACGAACATCTAAAAGATTCCACGTGGCATTTAAAAATTTGTACACAGAAAAAGAGAAAAGAACGGGTACTTACGGTAGGTTTAGATGAATATAACTTAACCAATTGTTACTGGAAATCTCTCAACGCATTTCTGCTATTTGTGTAGTTTTAATTAACAATTTGCTAAACACTACCCGTTAGCAACAAAAAAAGTAGATATTAGTAAAAACTAAGAAATGTCAACAGTTAATTTTAACGGCAATTGAATGTTGATTTGCAAATCGTCATCAAAGCTTTATCGGGACCGAGTGCTTTGCATGGAAGTTATCGCTTTGATGACGATTTGCAAAACAACATTCAATTGGCGTTACAGTTAACTGTTGGGATTTCTTAGTTTATCCTTTAAGTATTCCTTAATGCCAAATTCAAGATACAAATAGTTAGTTATGATTCTTGCATTATGTGGGGGTGCTCTATGTTGCTAGAACCACATGTTGGTTACATCTTAAAAATGCTAATTTTGTATTAATTAAATTATTATTAATTAAAATTATTTTGAAAATATTGGTTTACCTACCCATACATTAAAACGGATTTTGATTGGTCTAATACACGTTGTTGTGATTGTCAAATACTTCGCAGTTTGTAAATCTGCTCTCATCAGGCCATAAAACTTAAAATTTAGGATTTTCTTGGTAATTTCTTAAGAAACCAATTGCAAATTTTGTCATTATCTCGGAGTGTTCAACTGATAAGTTCTATATAAACAATACATCTTTTTAGAATTCTCTGAGCAGTTGATTTAGGCACTTCCATATTACTTTCAAGTTGACAAGGAGAGCTGGATTATGTCAATGACACTTTACAAGACTAGATTTTAATATTTTCATTAGACCCTCTATTTTGATTGTGTTTTTTAAGGCAACCATAGGAAAGTATAATTTTTCTTAGCATTCTGAATAATCATAAACCTGGTTGCCGTTTTGTAGATATTGCTGAAAATGTATACCTTGTTTACTTTTACCAATTTGAAAATCTTTTATTGGAAAAATGCTTTAGTAACTAAGTATCTCAAAAATACCACAATTATTTGAAAAACTTGAAAAAATTGTCAATAAAAATAAACTCTTATTTTAACAAATAAACTGGAAATAAATAATAAAGTTTTAACTGATAGGTACGTAGTTATGCCATTAAACACAATTAAGGTATTTGTTTTCACAGCCCACTAAGTCAAAACTGTTAAAAAAAATCGAATTTTCCTTGTAATGCTTCTTTTTTATGTTCAATTTAATAATGTATAAACCCAACATGACTGCCATAAAAAATAACAAAATTGGTTATGGTTACAAAAAATCTAGAAGGCTTAAAAAAAAAAAAATTTGCTTTTAAAGGTGGTGACAATATTACATTTTTTCGAAAAACACAATTCTTTAGATTTTGACCAACAATTTTTCATTTTGATACAAAATCTGAATAGGCTCGGAATAGTGCAACTTTTTTCCCATTAAACACACAGTATATACAAATGGAAGAATTTTGTTTTTGTGCAGACTTTTTTTAGTCTAGAATCTAGCTTGGCTTTTTTGTAAGTTTTTCAATTCTTGATGAAGCCACTTTACGATAGGTTACCATTTCAATACGATTTAATTCTGGACACGATTTTGTTTCAACAATGATTCCGTCTGTGAAACTCTTAATTCTTATATCAATTCTGTGTATCCAGTAATATTTTTACTAAGCATTTTTTAATAATATTTTAAATCAATGAATAGCTTTATAAGTGTTTATTAGTAATCGCTACATCAACGAGTAATAATAAATGTTTACTATCAAAAGAATTTTACAACAACAAAATGAGCAAATAAATGGTTGGTGAATTATCAAATTTTATTCAGAACTATAAAATTAGAAAGAGTGAATGTATTCCATAATAAGATTAGTAGCGTACTTTTGATGATTTTTCAAGTAGCAATTTTAGACAATAGCTATAGTATGCATTTGCAAAAGCTTTACAATACAATCTCCTCTGTGTATTCAGAACATTTTCGAATCTCACCTAAGGCATTGAATAATTGAAAACCTCATATCTGGAGATTGTGTGCGCTCATTCCAGTTCACGCATGAGTTCTGCAATCAACACGTGCAGAAGCCCACAAATCATCCACTGTATTCCACATAAATCTTATAAACTTCACTACTTTTCCACTTTTACCTAATATTTGTACCTTATTTCAAGTTTAGAATTTCGCCTAAACGAAAATGCGCTTTCGTTTTTGGTTTCAGAAATTGTAAACTGGAATATTATTAACCTTTATCCAATGAAGACAATTGTGCATTAAATATTTTGTATAGTATTTATTATTAGACCATTTATAAATATTTAAATTCTGATTTAAAACCTAGGTATTCGTGGTTTAAGAAAATTGATCAAATCGGTAATTCCTTTAAAGGGAGCAAAAAATTATCTATTTTTTAAACATTAATTAGATGCACTTCATGTGACCATACGCAAACAGCACACTGTTATTGAGTTGCTTCATAGGTATTTAGCAAAAACTCTAAATGTAAATATGTTTTGTTTTATTTTTATTCTAAAACGCGAAACCGATTAGAATATGAATTTTCAATCCCAAGAGTATATACGCAACTTTAATTTTTTATTTTGGAGTATTACAGTTTGTCTTCTGAGACTTAAATATAATTTTATTCTCTAAAGAGTAAATTAAAACAAACGTTTTAATTTGGTACGTTTTTAGAGCAATTTAACATTTTTATTTATATTATTATTTATATATTTGAAGGGGATTCCACTGCGGAATAATCGAGTATATTTATTACGATTTGTCAACGAATGTTACAAGCTAAACTAAACAATAGATTTTTAAATAAAAATCATATACATTTAAATTATACACCTTTGAAGGTAGCTGGTTACTAAAAATTATGAAAACCTATTCATTTTTCCTTACAAAATCGTAAAAGTTTAGAAAACGTTATATTTATCATTTTATATACAGGGTCCGGCACATCGAGCGTGCATTAAAAGTATATGGAGAACTTGTTCGATTCATTTTCTGAAAATAGTGCTGCACCTGTTTTCGACATCACTGAACTCAGACAAAATATTATCGTTCATACCAGAAGTAGCTATCAACTTTCTTATTTCAAATGGAACATGCTATTTTTTATTTTATTTTCAGATTTTACGTAAAATTTAAGGTGTAGTTTAATTACTATGCCATACCCAAAAAATTACTGGTTTTTTAGTTATATCGATTTAAAAAAATATTAAAATCATGCTGAATTGTTATCGTTCATATCTCAAGATGATATCAATATTTTAGTTCTTAATTTGTTGTGGCAATTGTCGATATGTTACAGTAACTCACATATGAATGGAAACTCGAATTGCATGTACAGGGTGATGAAAATTCTCGTGCCAATATGAAAAACGTACTTAATTCAAATTCAAATGGGACACCTATGTTTTAAATTGATCAATCGATGTCTTTTGTTTTCTTCTTTCGATTCATACTAACATGTCCTATGCTCAAATTGATGAGACACCCCTGTGTTTTTAATCATCAATTTAAGCATAGGGACATGTTAGTATGTATCAAAAGGACAACAAAAGACATCGATCTAACCCCCACGTAACGACTTTGTAGGTAAATGTGTTTATAAATTAAGTACTGAATACAAAAATTCCCACAATTGCCTACCACCAAAGAGCGAAAGATGGAATCAAATTACTTAAAGTAGATTACAAATTAAACAAACGTTTACACAAAGTGTTAAGCAATTGGTTCATATAGGTACATTATGAGAGTTAATTTAGCATTCTTACTTTAAAAAAACATAATTTTGTATCTTTTATGATAAATCAGATTCAGATATAAATATAAATAAATTATGAACAGTTCCACAATGATGTCCATTGCAATGTCGACCTGCCACATTTTTTCCTCTTCACCTTGTGCATGAAAACTGGCGTTTTTCTAAACTTCTGCAGAAACATTTTCTATATCTTGTCAAAATAATTGGTGAAGATCTTTCATTTTAAAGGTTGTATTGTTCCTTGCAACTTCTCCTTTTACTTGACCCCATATCAATTCGATAGGATTGAATTCGCTGTGGTAAGGAGGCAATCGCAAAACTCTAAAATCATTTTATTTGGCCACTTTATCAATCAACCACATATTTTGGTACGACTGCAGCCTCTCTAACAAGATGCAAAAGTTCAGCTTTACCATGTCTGGAAGGTACACAATCGATTGATTTTCTAACCAAGGTTGTATATTTGTGCAAGAATTAAGGATCTTTTTGGTTTTTCTACTGTGATAGAAAGCATTGTCCACTAAGCCAGCTGGAATTTGCGAAAACCGGTTTTCGAAAACTTCCCCGGTCACCTCCAGTTTTCTTTGTTTCAAAACATATCAAACCATTTTCAACATATCCATCCTCAGATCCTATGTGCAGTATTATAAAACATTCTTCCTTGCTCAAAAGTGTAGCTTGAGTTGGTGATTATTGTGTCTTTCCATACTTTACTTACGGTGCAAGCGTTCAACTAAGTTTCCTCTAAAAGTACAATTTCTTCCCCATCTTCTCTGTGTTTTAAATTTCTGTCAAAAAACATCGCTTCCAGGCAATTATATTTTTGCTTAAAACACTATTGCGTGATATTTTTGTGAACCTGAGACATCAATATGAAGAAGGATAAATAAACAACTTGTTTACTCACCGAAATCCAAATTCCTTGATCAATTTAGTCATAGTAGTTCGATTAACAAGATGCAAAAGTTCAGCTTTATCATGTTTGGAAGGTACACAATCGATTGATTTTCTAACCAAGCTTGTATATTTGCTTTTTTGTGCAAGAATTAAGAATCTTTTCGGTTTTTCTACTGTGATAGAAAGCATTGTCCACTAAGCCGCCTAGAATTTGTGAAAACCGGTTTTTCAAACTTCCCAGGTTACTTCAAGTTTTCTTGATTCAAAACATACCAAACTATACTAAATGACATAGAAAGAACAACACCCAGTAATAATGAATATTTTGTAAATTTTTTTGGGAATATATTTGTTTTATATTAAGATAAAAAACGATCAGTTTTTTAGCCATATTGCCCCTACCAGTTGTTTTGTTAACCTCATTCAAAAACACTTTATTTAAGTAGCCCTAAAACAATGAATTAAGCATTTGTAAGTACAGTTGTCATTTAAGCGATTTGAATTGCATTTCAAAGAGCTTTTAATTCAATCACAATGCCTCCAGTGCGAAGACGCCATAATTTTCGGCAATTAAGCGAGTTTGATAGGGGGGTAGAATTGTGGGATTGCGTGAGGCTGGTTTGTCTATGAGAGATTTAGCGCTAGAACGCAACGGAGGTTAAACACTGTGGCAGTTTGTGTTCGGGCATGGAACCAAGAGGGCCGTACACGGGCGATTGCAGACCAGTGGTTTGACGAACATGGAAGACCGATTGGGATGCAAATCGTTTATAGACGGATAAGAACCTTTGGGCTCTTTTCATACCGTCCCCTTTTTGTGCTACCACTGACTCCAGAGCATCGACGTTATTGTCTAGGGTGGTGTAGAGAACGGGCAAATTGGGACTAAGAATGGAATTCAATTGTCTTTAGTGATTAATTCAGATTCTGTTTGGGTATGCATGACTGTCGTGCAAGGGTGAGAAGACGACGCGGTGAAAGATAAGATCCCCAATTTTCTGTGAATAGGCATGTGCACCACACAAAGTTGTCAACTCTTTTAAATTTGAACTGGGCTTTTCAGTCGAAGTATATAGTCGCAACAGGGGGTTTGCCAAAGTCATGAATGACTAACTTTTCCTGGATTCTGGCTCGCTAAATCTGCATAACATTGACCAGAGGAAATTGCAAGACAAATTGTATAAAGATATCTTTGATCGGTACTTAAGTCGGAAAAGTCTACTTCTGGTAGGTCACATATTGATGCTTTATACTGAATAACTGGCAAATTTTCACAACAAACTATAAGTTTGTCTAGTGGACCTGAAAATGCACTGGGACCGGTTGTTTGGCCATCAATATAAAGAATTAGATGTCTTAAAGATAGTTCATTGGCATGAAGTTGACAGATGAACCATTGTAAACAATATCCTACCTTCAATTTAAGTTGACTGATAACCCCATTCTTCAATCCTGTGTTGACAACCGTGCCATCACACCCCCACTGCTAGTAAGCATGACAAATCATAATCATTTTCTTGTAAGAAGTCAACTATGCTCCGAAATAGTTCTTTTGCTGATCCTAAAGAAGACATCGCATGACCGAGAAACACTGAACCTGCCTCTTGTACTAATGAAATGTGTTCTTCAACTAAGGTCCTTCTATAAGGTCTGCCATCTATTTCTTCAATAGTTAATGTTTTGTTTTTTGACCATCAAAGTAAATAGTTGCTTGTATTATATTCTATCGAATTCATAATTTAATTCCTTGATTTCTCTCTGGCTCTTCTTGATTTATTTTTGTCTATTACTTGTACCGAACTTTCTTTTTGTCACTATTCCAACATCTTGTAAAACAGCTGTAGCTACTGGTGCTGCAGATCTGTCCGATAAACCATATCTGTCACACACTTTAGCAAGCGTAGGTAGTTTAATTGAATATTGTGAATTTGTATTTTATTCATAGAGCCTTTAGAAGTAGAAGGCATTTCACATATACGTATCGAAGTTGAAGCAAGTGGAAACTGTCATATCACTGGATATCTCCGAAGAAGCCTTTAGTCGTTTTCTCGAACTAGAACTAGTCAATGATTGTTCCCTTATCTTGCATTTTTTTCAATTTCTCTCCCCTTTATTTATGAATTTAGTTGTTTCCTTTACATCGACACATTCTATGACCATTCTTCAGAAGCTCTTTGATCTTGGAGAAAGAGGCGTTCTTTGGAAGGCACCTGTAAAAGGAATTGTCTATTAGATTAGTAAGCCTGTCAAATTAAATAAGATAAATGGTAACTTTTTTTCCTTGCTACAAGAACACTTGCACTTGCAGGCACTTATGTCGAAGTGTTTCTTGTTCTCTGCTTTATAAGCTTCAACTTTCAAAACATAATTATCATTTCTTTTAACTTTCGGGTACCACAATAGCTTTACGTATCTATCATGTTGTATTTTGACGAGTTGCAACACACGCTTACGTGTACCTGTAGAGATTGACGCTTTCTCCCATATACAGGGTGTCCCAATATTGCGTGGACATAGAGCTACAGTAGCTTTGTGGGATCAAAAAAGTCGAATGGGCTAAACTTACCTATATACTAAAGTGCTTCGTTAAGCCGTGAGAGGGCGTCAAAGTTGAAACAATATTTTTATTTTTTTTAATAACTCGAGAATACTTAGCTCGATTTTTGTAAAATTTGGTTTGGGCACATTTCTATGAAGGAACTACGTTTTTAATAGATATCAGTTTAATTGAATTCCAGGAAGGGTGAAAACCATCCCCACCCTTCCATAAATTTAATGGTAACTTTTTTGGGGTGGTTGATAGTGCTTGTATTTTTTTTACAAGAAAGATACATTCATCTGCTGTATTTTTGTCTCTTACAAAAAATGTTGTATCTTTTTTAGTTTTTGAGTAAAAAAATTTACTTAATGAATTCTGATTAATAACGCGGGTTGCTTTCGACGACTTTCGGGACTCTCGGATATCCGACAACTTGTTTTTGTTTTAAACAATGAATTAATTTTGTGTTTGTAGGCGTTCATTTGAAATAAGTTAATTTCTTTAATTTTGTGTCTGTTATGGAGTACACTTTTAATGAACAAACTGATATGTTGCTTGTACTTGGTTTTTGTAACGGTAACTGTCGCGAGAATGTTCGCGTATATCGTCAAAGGTTTCCCAATAGACAGATTCCGAACCGTCAGACTTTCGCAAATGTTGAGAGGCGTCTTCGGGAAACTGGTGGATTAAAACCCATTAAAATTAATGCTGGGCGACCTCGACAGGCTAGACCTCCTGATGTCGAAGAAGAGATTCTCGAAACTGTTCAAAATAATCGGGGAATTAGTACAAGAATATTGGAACGTCAAACTGGGGTGTCTAAAAGCACAGTTAACCGGATTACTAAAGAGCAATTAATTTATCCTTTTCATATCCAGTGCGTCCAAGAACTCATACCTCCTGATTACGGATCTCGTATACATTTTGCTCAGTCGATGCAAGAGCGCAGAGCGGCCGATCCACACTTCCATATGAAAATTTTGTTTACGGACGAGTCATGCTTTACACGACGAGGTTTAACAAATCTTCATAACGAGCATGTTTATGCAGATGAAAACCCTCACGCTGTTAGAGAGAGGCATTTTCAACAGGAATTCAGAATTAATGTGTGGATGGGTATAATTGATACTTCTCAACAAGTATGCTCGTAATATCAGAAACCGTTGGTTCTCTTTCGGAGTCGGGTGGTTTTAGGCTATACCTTATCCATAAGAAGCACTTCAAAACTTTTTCATGTGTAGGAAGAGTATTATCTCTCAAGTCTACCGGTGATCCAACTAAAGGACACTCGGTGTCTCGTCTAGTGTAACAAGTCTTTGAAAGACTCATTGTTCAATTACATTTATTATTTTCTAGTTTTTTTTTAACTAAAACACTGAGAAATCACGGACCCGATACGAACACACGATACTGTCACGTTAGTCTAGCAACTGAATAAAGTATTCACCTGCGCGCACGCGTCCGCCAACGACCATCACACCCAATAGGCGATCAAGTGACATAAAGACAGAACCTATTTAAGCTAGTAGCACAATAAGAACATAATATTTAAAGGTTTATGATTTGTCACTGAAAGCGGAAGCGAACTGAAAAGTGCCTTACAAGGTTACGCCACATTCAACGGTTGGTAGGGTATAGAAGCCGTAATGCAATAAAAAAACTGTAAATAAATATTTTGTTTGGAATAAGAAAAGAAAACACTTTTTAGGCTATTCCAAATCAAAATTTTAAATTTTAATTTTCAATTTTTTGTAATTTTGAGTTCTGATAGAGAGCAAAAGACGCACTACAATGAAAAAACAATTTTTATTAAAATAACCAAAAGCAACTTTTGTGCACTATTCCAAAACAAAATTCCAAAATTTTTGAAAAAATGTGTTTTTGGCCTACCCTACTCCATATTTTAACAAAAGTCGACGTAACTCAGAACACTCTGTATTTAGGTATAAAAAAACCTTTATTGAAAATAGAAGTTATTTTTTATAGGCAATCAAGAAACGCAATAATATACATAAAAAATATATAACATTGATGCGACATAATGAAATATACTAAATATTTCAAAATAATTTTAAAGTGTTAAATTTATCAGCTACTAAACAAAATAAAATAACAAAATTTATAGAACTTTTAGCCGTTTTGCTATAAAATCTTCGTCCGTTGGTGCTGATTCACCCTGTATTTGTAATTACAGAAAACATTAATATTTGTATTAAATAAGAACTTTCGCGTTGCTTTGCGGTTACACGTAGAAACAATTTTTTACAAAAATGTTTGATAACGTATATATATATATATATCTATTTTGAAGACGGATTTAACAATAGGTACATACAGAACGACAATACATATACAGGGTGGCTTACCACATTGGCCTCGGTTTTTCTACGAGAAATGAAAAGGGTTGGGAAATAATTATTGGCGCAGTCATATGTAGGATTTTGAGGAGCATATTCCAAAATTATTTTTGAATATACAGCGTGGCACAAAAATAAAGTACATATCAATGTTATATTTTTACTTATGGAACATTCTATATTTTTTATATATTTCTGTTACACTTTCTATACCTAATACTGATCGTTTCTAAGAAATTTTGAGAAATATAAAAAATACATAATGTAATTTCAAAATTGCTTACACCCTGTAACATGAAACAAACTGCTCATAATTAAATCTACTGGTTAGCTTGAAAGGTTAAGGTATACTACCATATAAAAGTTTTATTTTAAAATTATGCTGAGTGGTGAAAAAAACTGCTCTAAAGTTTAGGCACACATTTTATTGAATAATTTCTTAAAGTTAAATAGAACACTCCGTATTTAGTGGCTTATTTCGACGCAAAATAGATTTCCCTTTAAAACTATATTTAGGTTTCCTATACCTATTTCTTATGCTTTTACGCAAACGGCGTTTTTATATTTTGACTTTATCGTAACTGAACTGTAATGAAAAATCTAAAAGCCTTTTTTAAAAACATTTTATTAAACAGTTAACAAACTTTAAATAGTAAAAGAATTATTATTTTATTAAGTGTTCAAAGTTGTGTCCTATTATTCTCAATACAGAAGCGAACTTTTTTCCGAAATGATTGCTGAATGATTGATAACATATTTTGGCGTTGTGGAACCAAATGCTTCTCTTATTTGTACTTTCATATTGTTAGATGTCGTTGGCCGTGTATTGTAAAACAATATTTTCAATATATTCCCATACTAAATAGTCAAAACTTGTTAGGTCCGGAGACCTGACTGGCCACTCTTATGGACCTCCTCGTCTGATCAATCTATTGTGATATTGCCCATCTAATTTAATTCCTAAAGTCTATCAAAGTGTTTAGGAGCACCATCTAGCTGCATCCACATTCGTTGATGCATGTTAAGCGGAATAATTTCAATAGTATAGGCAAATCTGTTCCTAATAAACCTAAAAAACATAGCGCATTTTAAGTGGCCATGAAAAAGTATGGACCTATCATTTGCGTTCCGATTACACCACTTCTCACGTTAACACACCTTCTGTGCTGGTGATCAAAGCTTCTAAAAATATTAGGATTTTCGTCACTGTAGTAGTAAAAGTTATGTCTATTAACTAATCCGTTGTTATGAAAACTTGATTCATCAAATCATTTTTTTAAATAATTAACGCAATCTTGGCCAAAGCCTACTATTATTAAAAAAATAGCAGGATATGAATAGCAAATAAAAAGTAAAATATAAAAACGCCGTTTGCGTAAAAAGTACAAGAGATAGGTATCGGAAACCCTAATATAGTTTTAAAGGGAATCTAATTCTAGGTCTAAATAAATCACTAAATACGGGGTATTCCGTTTAACTTAAAGAAATTATTCAATAAAATGTGTGCCTAAACTTTGGAGCAATCTTTTTCACCACTCTGTTTAATTTTGAAATAAAAATTTTACATGGTAGTATACCTTAACTTTTCAACTAACCAGTAGATTAAATTATGAGCAGCTTGTTCCATGTTACAGGATGTAAGCAATTTTTTCAATTACATTATGTATTTTATATATCTCAAAGTTTCTCAGAAACGATTAGTTTTAGGTATAGGAAGTGTAACACAAAGTTTTTTTTATTTGGTCTATCTAAAAATATAAAAAATATAGGATGCACCATAAGAAAAAATATAACTTTGATATGTACACTCATGAAATTTAAAACTTGGACACCACAATTTCTGTAAACAAAAGTTTGCACATTGTGAAGCGGGCTTAAGGGTATCATTTACAATTCTAACAGCAGGTAGTCTCAGCAGGGGTTATCTTATAGAAGGACTGTAGAATGAATCATTACACTAAGCACGTTTTAGAAAATAGGTAATTTACGTTGCTTACTTAATTTTTTCTTTAAAGAATATATTTGAAGGTATCGCTAATTAAACACCATAGCTCGATTAATTATCGAATCAAAATTTTGTTTAGGAAATGTTTACAAAATAAAATTAGAAATAATTTTGATTTAAAAAACGTCTACAAGCAATAACTTTTAAATTAAATCAAAAACTAAACATGGTTATTTGGGTTGACTGATTATTACTTATTTTTAAATAAATCTAACCTACTAATTATTGTAAGTTATTAAAAAAAATCATTAAACTCTCTATTCATAATATTTAGTCCTTACAAAATGTATATTTTATGACGTTTCATTTTTTCTGTAGTTAATATAAAAAGTGAAAATAAAAAACTAAGGCAATTCTTATTGTCAACGTATATATTTAGTTTTTGACAAGAATTTATTACATAATTATAATTAAGATACCAAGTTATAGTTTAAAATTAAATGAAAACTTTTTTTTAAATAAAGGTATTACTATATAAATAAATATAAGAAATCAATAATGGGTGTGACCTCCATTATTATTGATACATTCTTGGAGGCGTCTGCTCATTGACGCTATCAAGGTATCAATATAATTAATATTAATCGTTTCCCATGCGGTATCAATGGCTGCAATTAGTGCATTACGGTTTACTGGTATAAAATTTGGCCCTTGTTGTCTTCGGATAACAGCAAGTATTCGAGCCCAAACATTTTCGATAATGTTAAAATCTGGGCTTTTTGCTGGCCAGGGTAACAGCTCCAAGTTATTTGCTTGTATCCAGTTGCGCACAACCTGCGAAGTATAGGGTCATCATATCCCGATAGTTAATTATCGAATGTTCCAAGAAAATATGTGTAAATAGTAAATGGAATCTACTAACGTAACGTTAAGTCGTTAATTATAGTTACATAACTCTCCTTTCATAAGATATAGTTCATATTAATATGCTTATTGTAAAGCTTCGTACACACCTGAACAACAAACCGAGGAACAAACAGAACAACGAACCGAACGGCAATCGGAACATTAATTTGGACGGTGCTACGTACGAATTTTAGAACAGATTCGCAAGTCCTGATTGTTCCACGAACGGTTTGCGGCGTTCCCGCAACTTGTCGGTTTTTCTCCGACATCAAAGAAAATGCGCGCGAATGCGTTTGCAGGTTTGGACGAATCTAAACAAAACGGCGAACAAACTTATGCGGGAGAATTAAATTATTTATTTTTGTCCTCCCTTTTGTGGGTTTGTTGTGTTTTAGGTAATATTATGGAGTTGACAGAAGAAAAATGTTTTAAATTAATCAGTGTTTAAGAATGCAAGAAAAAAAATGATGTCCCTATTAGCATCATTTGGGCGGGAAATTTCCAAAATAAAAAAAGTAAATTATAATTTTTTACTCTTCTTTGTGCGTAAAAATTTGGTTGGCACTATCTTCTTGTTTTCCGCAATTTTCTCTTCTCAATAATAAATATATATGAACTGAAAACTACTGAAAATAATTATGGAACAGCACAAACGTTCCGTTTGTTGTTCGGATTGTGGAAATCATAAAAGATCGTTTGTCGTTCTGTTTGACTTTCGGTTCGTTGTTATGTTTGTTGCTCGGTTTGTTGTTCAGGTGTGTACGAAGCTTTACAACTTAAGCAACAATTTTTGGCGAATAAAGATTAGTTTGTGATGTAATATTAGAAACACAAATTTATATCATATCAAATTTATGACAACTTAAAACCAAGAACGTGTATGTTATTGCTAAGAAATTATTAAGGAAAAGCGCAATTGCAGTGTAAATATTTATAATTAGATATTTTCGAAAGTTTATAAGTCCTCTATTGTAATCTTAATACTTAAAAGAAAATCCTGTCCATTAGCATTATAAGGAAATGGCTTTTACTTTATGAATAAGTTTCAATAACAATAGAATATCCTTGCTTGTTTAATTTACTTCCTTTGAGTCATATTGCTCTAAGGGTTGTTACATTGGTCATTAGAAGTATGTAATAAATAAACAATTACCTACTGTTTGAGAAGGGTAGTGTGAACCAATAAATAAAGTAAGAAATGTAAATTCCATTTTAGTTTAGTGTTGTGAAAATGCCACCTCATCTCGGTGCTGATTTGAAAGCGCGGATTGTTTCGGAATTAGCGGCGGGCCGTAGCGTGCGTGAAATTTCACGTATGTTAGATATACCAAAAGCACCGTAGGGCATTACCGAGTAAAATGGAATCTTGAACACACTTTGGAAAGAGCCATCGGAAGTGGTAGACCTAAAGTATCTACACGTGCTCAAGATCTCGAGTTGTTTCATTACGTAACAGAACAACCATTTGCTACATACTCCAGGGCTATAGCAGATACACATTTTCCCGGATGCCGTATAACTGCACAAAAAGATTAAAGGAGATGGGAATAAAGAAGTATAATGCTGCTGCGAAAGAAGTTCTCAGTGACGAAAATATGAGACGTCGTCTGGAATTTGCAAGGCGATATGTGAACGAACCTTTGGAATTTTGGAATCGAGTGATTTTTAGCGACGAAAAAACGTTCAATAGCCGCAACGATGGACCACTAAAAGTTTTTAGAATGGAAGGAACTCGTTACGAAAATAATCACATATGTCCTAAAAAACGAAGTGGTTATTTTTCTGTGAATGTGTGGGGTTGGGTTAGCGCGCGGGGTCCAGGAGTTTGTTGGGCTATCGATGGACGTCTTGATTCTGCTGCGTATTTAGATATTTTGAAACTATTATGAAACCTTCAGTCGAAGTGTTTTATCCAGACGAAGATTATATTTTCCAACAAGTAAGTATTCTTATTTCACTATACTTTCTCCAAAAATAGTTCGGGATCTGTTGAATTAACATTTTCATAATGTATTTTTGTTGTTAAAGGACAACGCCCCTATTCATACTTCGCGGGTTGTGCGCAATTGGATACGAGAAAATAACTTGAGCTGTTACCCTGGCCAGCAAAAAGCCCAGATTTTAACATTATCGAAAATGTTTGGGCTCGAATACTTGCTGTTATCCGAAGACAACAAGGGCCAAATTTTATACCAGTAAACCGTAATGCACTAATTGCAGCCATTGATACCGCATGGGAAACGATTAATATTAATTATATTGATACCTTGATAGCGTCAATGAGCAGACGCCTCCAAGAATGTATCAATAATAATGGAGGTCACACCCATTATTGATTTCTTATATTTATTTATATAGTAATACCTTTATTTAAAAAAAAAACGTTTTCATTTAATTTTAAACTATAACTTGGTATCTTAATTATAATTATGTAATAAATTCTTGTCAAAAAACTAAATATATACGTTGACAATAAGAATTGCCTTAGTTTTTATTTTCACTTTTTATATTAACTACAGAAAAAAAATGAATAACTTACAATAATTAGTAGGTTAGATTTATTTAAAAATAAGTAATAATCAGTCAACCCAAATAACCATGTTTAGTTTTTGATTTAATTTAAAAGTTATTGCTTGTAGACGTTTTTAAATCAAAATTATTTCTAATTTTATTTTGTAAACATTTCCTAAACAAAATTTTGATTCGATAATTAATCGAGCTATGGTGTTTAATTAGCGATACCTTCAAATATATTCTTTAAAGAAAAATTAAGTAAGCAACGTAAATTACCTATTTTCTAAAACGTGCTTAGTGTAATGATTCATTCTACAGTCCTTCTATAAGATAACCCCTGCTGAGACTACCTGCTGTTAGAATTGTAAATGATACCCTTAAGCCCGCTTCACAATGTGCAAACTTTTGTTTACAGAAATTGTGGTGTCCAAGTTTTAAATTTCATGAGTGTACTTTATTTTATGCCACCCTGTATATTTAAAAATAATTTTGAAATATGCTCCTCAAGAACTCACATATGATTGCGTTAAAAATTAATTCCCAACTCTTTTCATATCTCGTAGAAAAATCGAGCGAATGTGGTGGGCCACCCTGTATGTAGTGTATTTCCGTAATAACAATTTTTATATTTTTTAATAGAACGATTTGGGAGCTATCAGAACTGTAAACAAATAATCATATATATTGAAAATATTTTGTTCATATGAGACGAATGTTTGATGTTCCATAGAGGTGGAATTTTTTCGGTAACCAGTTGTTTTATTCAGTTGTCTCAGAGTTCTCATAACCCTCAAAAGGTTCTATCAAAAATTATTAACAACTATGTCGCTATAATTGACAGCAAATAAGTTATACCACTTGCACGAAATGTAAAGTGTTATTTTGCATGCCTTAAACGTCCCAACCATTTCTAAAACCTAAATTTAATAATGAAGAGCAAACTTCACAGACGAGAATTCGCTTTGTATTTTATGCAAGTTTATTGTGAGTATAATCTGAGTTTTTTATAGTAACGAGAACAGTCATTATAATTGAAACAGGTTGTCCACCTAACTCCGTTTTGTTCAAAATGACACAAATATAAATAAAATGTTTTAAATATAGACGCGTCTTTTTGTTGGCAATTGTTTGTAAGATAATTGAGAGCTTTGCACTTAAAAGTCTGTTGCTGACCTCTTTAAACAAAAATTTTTGAATATGTATGCTTGTGAAAAGAACGCCGTACACACAAGGTGTATAGTCAGAGAAAATATAATGACATTCTTTTCTCTGAAGTGATGCTTGAGAGTTGGTAACCGTTCACTACAGTAATACAAAGCACATTTAATGAATTCGGAATGAAATGAAAAGTGTGAGTTTAGAAATGAATATAATTACATCGGATGACTGCGTTTTGTCGGTTATCTGTTGATGTAAACCATTGAAAAGAGGAAACCTACTGAAATTGAATCAGTGGCACTCGCAAGTGAAATATATAGGTATTGTAGGCGTTGTTATTTATGATGATTGTGCAAATGTAACTATCTTGGCGTCGTAGGATAGCGGATGGCGCCTAGTGATGAGGCCGATAACGTTGGACAATTGCACAACGCCCAACCGGAGCAATAGGCGTCTGGGGACCAGTTACAAGGCACCAGTAATGCATTGAATTAGACAGTAATACAACAGCGTCCCGATTGCTCCCGGTGGTCTACAACAGTACCGATCTGGGTCCGTTGAGTCTACTGCTTTTATAAACTCAAAATTATATGTTTTTAAAGCCTGCCAGTAATTGAGAATACTAAGTTCACGACTGTTGCCACTATAGCTGATATATTTATTTAATTGCTCTTTTCGGTTATGATCCTCCAATTTGACCTTAGTTCACCAGGCTGATATTGCTAGTTATCAGTTTATCATTCAACTTAGAAATTTCCAATTGTGTCAGTATTCTCCCACAAGAATACTACTTTTCAAATATTAACTCGTTGTCGAAGTTTTCCAACAACGTAGCAACAGAAGTGTTTTGTAGTTGAGAACCAGGTTAGATGAAGTGGCAGAAGTACAGTTCACTGAATAAACAGGCGTTAAAGGAAAATAAAGCGGGTATTGATTTAAAATGAACATTTTCACATATAGAAACTCGTTTTACTTTAATAAAACATTTCAATGTCCAATTTGAAGTGTCATAGTCGTAAGTACATATTCGCTGTGTGAGAAACAAAACTTTTAGTGCTGTTTTGTGGCAATATCTGCTTCTGTGGGACCATTGAGGCATTGTTTCCTAACAATAACATTGCTCTTATAAGCCGCCAGTGCCCAGAAGCGGTCTCTTTCTCATCTAGAACACCACAACTCTATTCACCCAACACGAATAATAATGACTTTGTTTTGCAAAGAATACCATTTCCGTATTCGATTAAGAAATATAAAAACGAATTTTTATCAACACCGCTACACTGTAAAATATAATACTACATTATCGTAAATTAATTAAAACAATATCCACGGTAGCTACCAGGATGGTTAGTAAAAATTCAGCTGCAGTCCAAGTTTATGTCTAATAAACTTTCTGAAGCTGTTAAAGCTTCTTACCCTTTTCTATAATTTTAAATAGAAAGATAATGGAAAAACTTTTAAATTATGCATAAATTTTTCAAACCTCCGCCGGTTTACATTCGCGAACACCTTTGTTGAAATTGAAAATAAATAAAAATCTGAACCAACCAATTATTACATCCTTATAATTAAAAACTAGTCTAATAAGAGAAAATGTAATTTACGAAAACATGTTTCTAAACTTTTTGTATAATTAATATTATTAAAGATATTGTTAAATTAATGTTAGATGATCATAAAATGTAAGTAACATCCTTTAAAGAAATCAATAAAATTAATTATTTGAAGATGGTGTAAAATGCGCTTCTCGCCCCTTTGGCTCGATCCATGATACCATAATTTAATCAAATTTTAGTATTAGTTGTAGAGAACATAGTGTTACTAGTCTTTATTCGAGTAAAAAAATATTATTTAGATTAGATTTTATCGTCTCTCCAACTTACTCATCTTAATCAATGTACATTTAAATCAGCTTTATAACAAATATCAATACTGACCGCACGCGACGTTGCTTAACTTCGGTGATCGGACGAGAACTGGTGTTTCCAACGTGAAAAATGTAACATATAATTTTGAAATGAACAGTTGGGAGTATAAAATATGAAGATTTATGTAGTCACTATCAATATATGAAGTTGAAAATTCCGGGTTTAGCCATTTTCTCATAATGAACGCATTGTGAATGCCTATCTATGGAGATGATTATTGGTAGCAGACGTTTGGAAGGCAACAAAAGACAAATTACATAAGTTTTAAAACAAAATTCAGATTTCTTAACGCGTAAGTAACGCATTACCATGCACCGTGTGAAATTATAATTACTAGACTATATAGGACTTTAGTATGGCTAATGTATGACTGACGCTTTCACTCCGACCACTTTCGTTGCCATCGTAGTGACAAATGTAGACAATTGTTTATTTTTAGAGCATTGTTAAACGGTTTGTTTTAAAATAGTTTGCAATACAAAGTGGTAATTTAGTTTTAATATAATAAAAGTCTAATTATTATTATTTTATACTTTAACAGCCAACTTTCAACCAAAACGGTTAAAGTAAAAATGTCCCAAGTGGAAAAACCTAAACAAACTCGGAAGCAACTAAAATAATTAAAATATGGAAATTTCAATTCAATTCAATTCTCAATCTCACCAAGCACGTACTGACCACGCGCGACGTTGCTTAACTTCTGTGGTCGGACGAGAACCGGTATTTTCAACGTGGTCTGGCTGTCGTATAATATCGTAAAAATTTAACACATAATTTTAAAATAAACAGTTGAGGTATAAAATTTGAAGATTTGAAGGGTCACTATCAATATATGATATTCAGAATTCCGTGCGAAGCATTTTTTATAATGAGCTTACACCCATTGTAAATCAGTATCTATGGAGATGAGTAGTAGTAGAAGTTTATTTGTTTTAGACTTAAAATCTTAGTTTAAGTAAGAACAAGCGGGTAGTAACAAATAACACAATTTCGTAAATGAGTCAATTGTGAAATAAAATTGTTTTCTTTACCTGCAACCGGATTCGAACTTTAGACAAAAGTACAATTAATATCTGAGCTACGACGACTTGTTCATTAAAATTCTTGTTTTGTTTTTAAACCTATCGGTGACAGAGAATTTTTAAAAAAACGTTTACAAACGATTTTTTTTCATACTTAACAAATAATAATAATAGCATGTTCTAGTTCCATAATAATTTCCTTTTTAAAAACCCGTTGCCTACAACGCCATTCTAAGTTAAATACTAATTGTTGCACAGAAGTAATAATATTTCATAAATTGTGTACTACAAATAGAATAGTTTGATTGTGTGTATTCATGTGATAAGGAAAAAATGCAACAACTTTTTCTGTTTCGTATCTTACCATAAAAAAAAAGATTTCGTATTTTAAACGTACGAAAAGGAATACACTACTCGATGAATTCTTTTGCCGTAGAGATTGTCCACGGACCCTTGTAATTGAAGGACAAAAAATTCCCATTTTTGGTATATGGCGACGTTATGACGAGTTATGATGTACAGGGCATAGATATAGGGGTGAAAGAAATGAGAACATATAAGAAAAAGTACAATAGATAGATATTAGGTTTAGATAAAGTAACTCAAAGGCGTTAAAGGGAGTTAAAAAAAGAGTTAAAAGTAAAAATTGATGCAGCCAATAGCGCGCAGAAATGGAGGAAGCAAAGAAACTAAAATGTTGAAAAGTAGTTGGAAAGAAGTAAGGAAAGAACAACAAGAAAGAAGGTTGCATTATGAAAGAGATTTGGGAATCAGGATGTGAAAGAAAAAGAGAGGAGAGAAGAAAAGTACAAAGAAATAAAGACAACAATAAGTAAGGGGAAAATATAACATTAGATATGGAAGATGCCAAAATTAATAGTAGGAAAGTAGTAAAACAAAAAAGGGAATGATGACCAGGATTCGAATGAAGAAAACAAAAATAAATATTGGAAAGAGCATGTGTAGATTATGTAGGAGGACGGTTGGACAAACGCTCAGCACATGATGAAGAATTAAAAGGAACAGTAAAGAAGAGACTGGATTCTGCAGGAATAAAGTAATTAGAAAGAGTTGGTATATAGAAGAGGAAGGAACAGAAAAAGAAGAAAAAAAAAGAAAATAAAAAACTATTTGGGTAGAAATAGAATATGAAAGTTGTTGTTAATTTTAAGAGACAATCAGGTATACATACATATTATGTACTTGTTGTTGTAATGACATTTTCTACAACTTCTGTTTAAACTTTTTCTTTAATGCGTGGATTGTAATGTAAAGTTTTTGTAACGTATTACTTTGTCTTAGTTACATTCTAATTTATAAATAATTATTTAAACATTACTGTCACAAGCTTCACACCTCAAGTGTTTCTCTTCGACGAAACAAACTTTGATAATTCGATTATTGTAATTCATAATCGGTCCTGCAGTTGTTCTAAAATAAAAAATTACTTTTTATTACTGATTTATTGGACATAACGCACACATTGGTTTGTTAACATGAAATGGTAAAAATAAATGTTATCGTTCACTGTGAATCTATGTATAAGATTAAAATACTTCAGAAAAGTGTTGAATTTTCTACATTCTATAACATCTCCATCCCCTCGTCGTAGATCATTTTATTCTAAAAATTAGTGCATAGTTCATTTAAAGAGGTTGGATAATCTAATACGAGTATAAAGGAGGTTTACCATTATTCGATGTCCCCAAATTAATTCGAACCTTTGTTTTAGAATTAATTAACTTCACTATAAGTTAGCTTAAAAATTTTACAAAAATTACTTAAAGCGTAATTCTTAATAGACATGATGACAATTAAGATAATAAGAATTTTAGTTTTTTTTTGTATTATTAATGACATTAATTTGATCTAAAAATTATCTTCGATATCCAATAAAAATTCTTAATTAAAGAATAATAATATTGTGGGTGATACCTGCTTCACATTAATGTATTGGAGTATTAATTCCGTACTAAGTTGATAAGTGATAATATTTATTATAGTACCTTGAATTGAAATATACATACCAATGTAATGATTTAAGGCTGGCAATAAGATTATCCCCTCTGGTAATGTGCGATAGGTAACAAGCTCAAACAGTAATCTGTTAAATAACAACTTTGCCGACAGATGTGTAGGCAAAGGTACAAATATTTATTCTGCAATTGTTAGCTTAGTGAAAATTTGATAAAGATTCTATATTCATTATGGAATATTTTCATACTTTTTTCACTTGGGTCATATAATGACTTTTAATTTTCCCTGTTTTTTGTCTAGATCTTTTTGGGCACATATTTTCTGTTCTAATTTTTGAAATTTTTTATTATTTCCAATTTTTCGTTTTTGTTGTTAAACTATTGAAAGGGTTTTGATTTTCAGTTTTTCACATCTTGTTACGGCACTATAGGAGTGTTTTGTAAAGAAATTTCTGGCAAACGCTATAGATGTTGTTTTAAGCCAACGTTTCTACTGAGTTGTCGACTTCTTTTTGCCTTAAATTCCTTTACAAACACTCTTATCGAGAAGAAATTGTTGTCTGTTTTCGAATTTACATATTGATTTATTTTTCTCTGCTGGATTTTTGTTTTTTGTTAGTTTCCATTCTTCTGTTGTTTTATTCTTAGTCCATTTTATCGTTAACATATTAACATATTTTACGGTATTTTCTTTTTCCTTTTCTTCTCTTCGCATTTTCTAATTTTAGTTTAAAATCTTTTGTTCCTTTTTGTTAAATTGCTGTCAGTAAATATGGGTCTTGTTCCTAATTTGTATTTATTTTTTAAAACTATTAGCATATTTTGTTTCAAAATGAATCTCATCTTTCGGCCACCACTATACTCTTCTTTCTATCTATTTTTAGAAAAACCAAACTTCCTCTATTGTTTTAATCAATTGTATTAAAATACATATACCTGTAATATGATTAAGAACGTGAACTAATTCTTTCATTTTTATGTCTTTTATTTTTTGTTTTAAAAATTGTTTTACTAGATTTACTTCTTTGTATTTCATTATATTCCTCTAGCTTCCAACTCTTGTAAATTGCTTTATTTTCTTGTTATATTAATTGGTGTTTTCTGACCAGCGTAGCAAGAACTTTCGTGCGCTATCACCAATATTTTCGACTATTACTAATACAAGAGACTTCTCTTTCTCTCTCTCTTTTGCGCACGATTGTTACTCCTTCTACTCATTGCAGGTGACGTCAAGTCACAGGTAAACACCTGGTGATAACGAACTTGATGTTGCACCGTCGGTCGATTGAAACACAAGCTACCAAGTACAACAACCGGTTTCTCAAGAACGTTAAATTTTTTTAAATCGCGAACGCCGAAAAGCCGGTAAACACGAGTCAAAATGGAAAATCTCGATTTCGATTTAGGTTTTTCTCATTTCAGCCCCTTACTTTGTGGGCCTATACACTCGAAATTTTACGACATTTTGAAAAAGAAATAAATTAAAATATTTTTCAATAGTCTGTAACACTGCAAACAGTAAGAGACACAGCAAAAATATATTAGTTACCATCTTGTAGAAATGGGGTACAAATACCGTTCAAAATATTACCTTACGGAACCCGTAGAAGAAAATTCAAAACAAATTTAAAGACCTTAAGCGTTGCGAGAGAAATTGAAGAGTAACTTATTAAAAAAAAACATATGTTCATTATAATTCGACGGTACTGTTTGGGCTACACAACGTGAATCAAAAGTACAAAAAATGTAATTTTGCAAATTTTCAAATGGTATAGCCTACAGAGTAACATTGCTTTCGCTATCGATCATTCTGCGCACAACAAACAAGAAACAAAATGGAATCACCTTAGCCAAGATGAACATCTTAAATATGTAAAAGCGAAACAGATTGTTAAAGACGTAAGCGTCAAATTTCAAATCAAAGTGGATTACCGTAAGCTTCGACGGTTGATGAAACGTAAAAAAATTCAATTCCACACGTACGAGCTTTGGTAGGAAGAAAACTAAAAATCGTCATTAGAGATATTATGTAGGAAATCTCCCAAACGAGGTCCAGGACGATGTAATCAAACAAGGTTATTTAATTGCCAAAGATATCTCATTCAGGCGCTACAACAGTCTCCCAGCGCCAAAGTGCTGATTGAAATTAGCAAAGAATTCAAATCCATATACCTGGCGACAACGGAGTCTGAGGACTTGAACAGTTATCGTAGAATCCTTCAGAACAAAATTGTGTTTACAACGACCTTAGCAAGCAATAATATTCCGGACAAGACGGTAAACAAAGTTAGTGAAATACTAGGTCAAATGATGATGTTTACCGTTCTACCTGACAACAAATTATTAAACTAATGGAAAACACCGGCGTTCAGCCTCCACACAATCCCACGAGACACATCAAGGTTCTCTTAGTATACACTTTCTCACCAAAAAAATACTGGAACAAAAAAGAAAAACCGCATTTTCTCTTGCAAAGCAGAAAACTTCAATGCTAAACACTTCAGGGACTGAAATTGTCTAAACACAATAAGCAAAGGTAAACAACGGGGCGGCCTACTATGGTAGACGACATCGGAGCACTGGTAATCGGTCCTGATGAACCCAACCTACATTCACGCTGCCGTGAATACAGGCGACGTTCTCAACTTAGCAATAGCAAACTAAACCAAATAGAAAATCAAATGATAGACGATTGACGAAATGTCACCTGACCACTTTGCGGTTGTAGATGACAATTCACATTGACCACTAATCACGAAATCAAACATAGCTTGGTAAAAGTTCAAAACAAGTCTTCTAACTTAAAAATCATGCTAAACCAAGACAACTCGCAAAACTAGAGAAAGCCATTATCAACTCCAGTACTTAGACTACTAAAGAGTTTCTAAAAGCCACGTTAGTCATAGTTAACGATAATCTAGGAGAAACTTAACTCCTCTAGAACTAAGCGCAAAACAAACTCAACAAAACAACAGAAGAAGTTCAGAAGCTCTCACAAAGAACGTTCTCAAAGCAAATAAGAGCTAAACTACAGTGCAGTTAAATATTGCAAGACCTGTTCCTTGAAGTGACGCATGACTGCGAATTGAAAATTGTACCTGCCGATCAATCACGGATTTAGAAAGGAACACTCAATAACCTACCATTAGACTAACAAAGGACAGTAGTGCTTTACTAGATGTTGAAAAAGCATTCGACAAAAGTTCAACACGATAAACTCATATTTATAATGAAAAAAGCCAATATTCAAGCCGAACTAGTTAAACATCACAAAATTATACCTAGAAGTAAAGTAAATTCATCGTAAAATTAGAGAGACGCTCATCTCGTAAGTCGATGAAAATTGAAGCAGGAGTATCGCAAGGGTCAGTCCTCGGATCACTGCTCTTTAAGATCTGGCACGCCGCCGTTCTTGCCCAAACAGCAAATTCAAATCACACACTATTTGCCGATGACACGGTTATTTATAGCAGTAGACGCACAAGATAGCGTAACAACCAAACTCTAAACCGCCGTCAACAGCCTAGTGAACTTCACGATGCTTTAGAGTACAAAGTTAAATGCGAACAAAACCGAAGTAAATACACTTCACCCTCTACTCAACAACAAAAATAGTAACAGCATCAAAAACAAAATAAAGCCAATCAAGACTATAGTGATTCCAAACGTAATGTACATAGACTCAATTTGGAAGTAAACCAAACCAACACAAAGAAAAAAAATCAAACATTTGTAAATAAAAAAAACCGGCAAGCTGTAGGCGCACCGTAGTACACCTTCAACGCACCAACTTTGAAAAGAGTCAAACATGAAAACTATTGCGCCAATAATCGAAGACCAAACATCAAAAACCTTAACGAAAATGAAAAACCACAGCAATTCAACTATACGAAAAATGTAAAAAAAACGAAAAAAAAAAATCTGGCGTGCTTCTGTGTACATATGACTTTTAACGTCATAGCATGTCTTATAAATTAGCTGAATTTCCAAAAAAGTATACCTTTCCAATTATTACACCGTAACCTTAGTGTTAGCAAAATAATAATCTCGAATCGCCTGCTGTAAGTTCGCAGAGATTGTACAATGGCAAATAATCACCGAGAATCACTCGACAGGTGTTTCGTTCTTTGGGGACTCTTTAGAGGTGAGAGAACTTGAGTCGTTAAAGTTGCTTTAATGCAAATTAATTTCGGACATTTACATAAGCAGGAATCAAAACTAGATGTCGCAACACTTAATTTGTTTTTAAAAGAGTACTATTATTTAGAACCTACAAAAATGACATTTTTTTTATAAAAAGTCGAACTAACTTCAGAACTTTGAAAGACACCTAATCACTCTAGTATAATTAAAAGTGTCTCAGAAAATTCACAGGCTAATTCAAATATGCAGTAATTATTTATTTTATGTCTTCTTTGTACATTCTAGAAGTCTGTGAAGTTCTCTGTTCGTACTTATTCAAGAGAAGATAAAAGTTATCTGGTTTTGGTCTCAACTATAGAAAAGATTAAAAAAAGTAGACGCAGAAAGATGACTATCCTTAACTCATTTTAATTTTATGTTTTGTCGTTAGCTCGTTGCCTAGATATACGCCAGTATTTGCTGCCAATACCTACAACTAAAGACTCTTAAGCACTGCGACCTTTACTACTGCACCAAATCAAGAGGTCTTCATCGAATAATTGATCGGGTGTTTGAGGCTGACTTGAAACGTTTTTGTTTCTTATATCTGGACGATATCATTATCAATGTTTTACCTTAAAAGAAAACATGTAGAGGTATTTTCTAAAATTTATGAAGTGTAAGTTTTGTCTCTCGGAATTAGTCTACTTCGAGTATGTAAGTCAACCTGAAATGGCTTACTGAGAGTCCCTGGAACAAGGTGTTCCCGATTTTTTTTTTTTATTTCCATTACAACAAAGTAACTAATAATGCGTCGTTTCTCAGGGATGGTTAGGTCATAGACGCTTAATTAATAATTTTTCTTGTCCTCGTTAGTCTTATGTCTAACTTCACCCAAGAGGAATACTTTGTTGTGTGGTTATTGGAATGTCAGAAAAAGTTATCATGTTACGCCTCGGCCGATCGCTCATGCAAAACGGTAGGCAACAGTAGAAGGTTTACACGTATCTACTCTTCCAATTTGGATGAGTAGTGACAGTATCTTTTAGCAACACGTCTGACTCCGATAAGCATTACGTCCTCAACTATATGACTGCGCCATTATACGAAAAAAAGGATAACGTGGTTTTGTATTACGTTATACAGAGTCTGTAAAAGGTCTTTACACAAGCTCCTATGTCCTTAGACCAAAACAAGCCGATTTAAAGTAAGCTTACCTTAGTCCAAAGTCGCTTAGTTTGGGCGCTATGTGGCCTTGGAAGTTAAACGACGTCTTCGAGAGACCGGTTGCTTTGCTCCTGCAACCGCTGATTATGGAAGGCAGCGCTTTTTAAGGGTTCCCTAAAGTTAAAGATGAGAATTTTTAGAACGTTGATGAAGGATCCAAAATAAGTACTAGAACAAATAGGTAGGGGAACTAGAGTATGTGGAAGATGTGTCCACGCAACCAGGTAGAGAACAGTTGCAGATCCATATCATAAAATAACAGTTCAGATCTTTTAGAACATGATTTTGAAATGCGGTTTGGGTTTTTAGTCGCTTTGTTAATAGGCAAAGATTTTAAACTTATAAACACTGGCATTTTGTTTTACGGATGAAGCTTGTTTTTACAAGAAGAGGGGGTAACTAATTCCCATAACGACCAACGTTTATGCCATTGAAAACACGTATGCCATAAAGATAAAACCATTTTCTCAACGCCAATTTACAAACTTAATGTGTGAATTGGAATAATTGACGATTTTATTGTTGGTCCTGTTATTCGTAAGTCAAACATTAACAGGAGTCACCTACTTGCAGTTTTTACAAAACACATTGCCAGATTTGTTAGACGAGTTACCTCTACAACTTCCGGAGAGATATGTGCTACATGCAAATGATGAGCTCCTGCCACATTTTTCAGTTGATGTTCGACATTACTTACATCTAGTATACCCAAACAAATGGATAGAGGAGGTAATAACGCTCCTGTAAATTGGCCACCAAGTTAGTCCATAGACCCAACCCCAGCCTGATTTTTTCTTATGGGGACATCTTAAGAGTCCGTGGTTTTACAAAACGCCTGTGGCTAATCGAAGTAGAACATGCTATAAATGACTTAAGAGATGCAAAAATAATCAAATGAGGATTATTAATATACAATTCGCAAAATCATTCAGTATTCAATTCTTGAGTGCCGTTTTTGTTAAAAATGAAAATTCACGTAGAAAAAATCACAGATTATTCTTTTTCAGAATGCACCAGCATAGGTAATTTTTTTGTTTTCCTCGAGAACAGAACTAAATGGGTTAAAATTCTTACAAGAGATATAATTTGATCGTTTTTGAATACTCTAAACAAAATTTATTTTTGTGTTTCTACTACAGGTGACAGTAAAAAATTATGTTAATTTTCACAACAGCCACGCGGTTTCATTTACCTTCGGCATTCGTCTATTTTGTAATTTTTCTAAAACATCTCGTCCAATAACATTAACTGAACTATACCAAATCTTATTAAAATTGCATAAACTGACTTTGAATCTATAAGAAAACTGATTTCAAATTTTTAATCTTCTGAAACCGCAATATGCCCTAACTAAGCTTAGATCTAAGCGTAAGTTTACCAAATCGGCTGATTTTTGTCTGAAGGAAAATGTAGTGAAGTTTGTGTAAAGACCTTTGACAGGCCCTGTATTAGCTCCATGTCTTCAAATGACTAACATCTTGGTCTGTGGCGGACAACTTTTTGTTTCTATACAATAAAATCTTATTTTAGATACAGGAAGGTTTGAGTGGGAATAATGATCTTCCTATAGCTACGCTTGGTCGAAGTTTACAATCGATCGCGGCCATTATAGTTTTTTGCCGTTTTATCTCTGTTGTAAATAGGCAAGTGATAGATGGTTTTCCAGGACATTGTTTCTCCTACCCTTGCGCCTCATATCTCCATCGAATCACGTTCAATCAAAGTTTTTTTACCTTGTGGTTTTTAACCACTAATTATCGAGAATAAAGTATATTCTTTTGTTTAATATACTATTAATCTTTTTATTTGTGACCATACCCACGTTAACTCGGCGTATTTGCAGAACCAATGTCTCTCTATCACTATATTGCCTCCAATAACTTCTTTTAAAACTTTTCACTTATTTTTGTACTTGTTCTATTGTGTTCTTCCTGTATATCTCTTCCCGATTTAACTCATTTTTCTTTTCGTTACAATATCAAATCCGCTTTTATGCACTCATAAACATCGTAAACACTTTACCCTGTTTATCTCAATTTTATATTGATTGTTTCTTTCAGTATATCTTTATGATATCACCTTTTTCTTTCTCTTATATAACCCTACCTACAAACCAGCATACATTCTTTACCTTTACCTCATTTTCTAACCAGTTTCTGTAATATTAGCATTTCATGTAACATTGTGGTACTATATTATTTGTGACGCTTACGCCCCAGTAGTAGATCACTTTTTTTCCTCTTTCTCCACTTTTGCAACACTATACATTGAATTGTTTTTTTCTCCTTGAATTTTGAAACCCTTTTCATTCCACATCCTATACATTACCTTTCCTTGTCTCTCTCTCATTGTTCTGTTCTCTTTTATAGAATTTCTTCCCTTTTCTCGATTTATTTTTTTGTTCTTTCCGTTTATTTTCTTTGCATCTTTTTCTTTATTATCATTTCCATGCAGTATCATTTCCATTTTTTTGTAATCCTTTTCTTTGTTTTTTGTTTTGTACGCAAAGTCATCTTTATCTATTATTTTCTTTATCTACTTTTACTTTCTTTTCACCTTTTTATTCTCCTCTCCTCTCTAGTTTTGTTTTTTAATCCCTTCATTAATCCTTCTATTGTTTCTTTTTCTATATTTTCTTTCTGTGCCTGTCTGTTTTTTCCATTTCTCCATTCTTAATTTTTACCCCCAACCACTGTTTATTCAACCCACTACATCAAACTTTTTCTATATATACTAAAATTGCGTTTTTTTATTTTGTACCCTCACAACGTTCCAAAGTACTAAACTCTTTTTTCATGTTTTAAATTTTTATTTGTATTTTACCGGTTCGTCTTTTTATTGCAAATTACCCCCTCCTCCCTCTATATACCTTGTTTTAGCACTTTATTTCTAAAATTTTTATCGCGATTTATTCAATGACAACGTTTCTCTCCCTGCCCATACTTTAAAACTCCTATTTTATATTTTTTCCTCTTGTAGTGATTTTGCTTCTCTCTATGTCATAATCTTACCTACATATAAATATATCCGTTCTTTTTCGTAGAGTCTTTTTTTTTTCTTAGTATTTTGAGTTTTATCATCACGAAATCTAACTTCACTAATGTGAATAACTTGTCGATCTTTGACGTAACGTTAGCTTCCTTTTAAAACGTTTTGTCAAATTATTGGCCCTTTGAACGTGGATGTTGGCAAGATTTTTAGACGTATTATTTCTAGTCACATTTTAATTTTGAACGAACCAAAAAACATAAAACTATTTTTTAATTTAATTTGAAATTTCATTTATACGTAAGACAAGAGTGTTCAATTTTAGTAAAATCGGTTGTTGTGTTTTTAAGGGTCTGAAAACTTTCGTAAAATCAGCTTATCAGACACAAAAGAAGTAGGGTGAAGGGACAGCTCACACGATATAACTTTTTGCACAATAATAATGAATAATAATATATCATTTAAAATATAGGGTGTTCCATTTAAAATAACCTAAGTTTGATATGATGAGTATTGCTGAAGCACCTTGAACAATCCAAAAATATTTTGAACCTGGATTTTTATGATATAAGTTCCAGCTAAATACAAATATAAGGTGTTCAATTTAAAATGAATAACAACTGTTATATGGTAAGCATTGATGGAGCACATGCCCCAAATCAAAATATGCCAAACGGTTTCGAAGCAATCTCGATGTGCGTTTGTTGATAATGCCCCACCCTAATCTCCCTCGGACCATAGCTCCTTTACAAGGAGTTATCAAAAATAGTCTAGAGCAAAATTGTTTGCAATATAAAGTTGCTATGGTCCCTAAAATATTTTGCTCCTCAGTGGCCTGCCGTATTCAGTGGCGTATCAAACTTATGCTTTTTTAAATGGAGATACTCTACATTTTTGTTGCAGATTTGAAAATTACCTCAAAATAGTATTTTTTTATTATGTAACATTTTATACCCCGAACTTTCAGCTGTTACGCTTTTCCCAGAAAAAATTTGACTTTTTTGGCAGTCTTTTTTTGACAGAAACTAAATGGCGCCGGCGGTAGGTATTGTATTGAGATGGCGGCAAAGGCATTCACCTATTTTTTTTTTCAGGTACTTTTAAAAAAGAAAATTTTTGATTTTGCATTCGATAATTGTAATTTTTTCGATAATTTCAAATTGCATTACCGTAAAAAAGTCTTAAGACTCAATCACAAGACACCTTCTATTTGTATTCCGGATGAAACATTACTAAAATGCTCCCTACTCACAAGAAGCAGAATGGTTGACACGGCTTTATTCTTAGAAGCTTAGATTCTTAGATCCTTAGTAGCGTTTTTAATCAGAAAGACGACAGAAGGGTGTCTTTAGCCGAGTCTTAATTTTACTTTTTAAGTATTTTGACAACTGCACATCATTTGTTTTATCATGCACTTGTAGGTATTTAGAAAGGGCGTTTATTGACATAATCAGAGTTTTTGTGTAAAATTTTTCAGAGTGGGGTTTTATTCGTAGTAATAAGTGGAAAATTTCAAAGTTTCGGCTATCCAACGCTGTAATGTTTTTTAGAAAAGATGCTATTTTAAGTTTTGAAAAAAATGAAACACAAATGCCCATCAAAAATTATCTTTTTTCCATAAAGAACAAAAAAAAAATGCGTAAAGATAGAACCCAGCTGCGTGTACCCAGATAAAGACAGGACCCTTCTTATCAAAACTGTACCTTAAGAATTACTCGGTTTTCATTAAGTCATCCTCTATACGAATTTCTCAATCGAAGGCTCTAGAGAAACCACCTATATTTAACAATTTTTATCAAATAATGTTTAAATAGGAACAGTTTGTCTTGAGAAGACATCAATTTTGTTGTTTCATTTCAAATTTTGCGTTTGACATGGTTTTATCTTTTTTAAATAAAATTTTACCTTAAAAATGATAAATAATGGCACTTTCTCTCTTGAAGCATTTTCACAATTTCTTAATTTATAAACACTACGTTAATTTGTCTTGGATTCAAATATTGCAAATCCACTTTTCCAACAAGCAAAACTTTTTATAAAAATGACTTTTTGTCGTAAAATCAATAATAAAATTTTTTCTTCTCTTTTCAACTCAATCCGCGGACACACTGTTTATATGTATGCTTCAATTAATAGAAACCAATAGCAATCCTTTTATATATTTGTGTTGACATCTGTATAAGCCTCCTCTGAATTAAATTGTTTATTATATAGGTGTTACTAAAAAATAATAATGGTTAAGTAAGATCCTGTATATGTAAGTTATATAATTAAATTGATTTTTTTTGCTATGAATGAAGTAAATTTTTTATATTTGAATTTGAAGTAGTACAAGTTATCCCGAAACTATATGACAATTTCCAAATATTCCAAATATTTGTCTTTGAAACTACGAAATTGATATTTTTTTACAAAAAGTCGAATAACTTCAAAACTTTGAAAACACACCTATCACTCTAGTATAATTAAAGTCTCCGTAAAATTCAAGGCGCAATGCAAATATGCAGTAATTATTTAAAAAAATGAGTACGTTCCCGCACAGACAAACTGTAGGAAAATAAAAATATTTTTAAGTTATCTAAAACATTAATAAGAATAGAAAATACAAAGAACATTTTTGTCTAATTCGAAGAATTAATACAGTAGAGAAAGTTCAAATGGCGCATTTTTTAAAATATGGAAAAATTAATGAAAAAAAAAATATATGGCGTATTGTTTCATTGAATATTAGTACAATTTCAAAGAGACAGGAATCCATGTCACAACTGGACATTCTCAAGTGCTCTTTTGAATTGATAAAAATGGGTATAAAAATTTTTGATTTTAAAACCACCATATCTACAAAACTAACACGTGGTGTAAAAACCTAAAAAATGAAACGAAGAAAATCAATAAATGAAGTGTTAAAATGAAACAATTACTAAGTGAAAATGATTTTTATTTGGAAACGGAAGTTTTATACAGCAAGCTTTAAAATAAAGAATTCGAAGGATTAAAACTCATTTCACCAAAGACAAATTCAACCCTAACCTCCTATGAACCAACAATTGAACAATTCGAATGCGGTCGGTGTAGAGTAAAAAGAAAGACTGCATCGGCAGCTCTAATTACTAACATCCCGTATCCCTCAGGTTAATTCTGAAGGTAGGAAACATTAGCAGCGGCATTATGGGTGTTAGGGGAGGGCCATTCGGACCTGTTATAGTCGCACCGGGGCCGGTCGCCCGACCCGAGCAATCAAAAACACGCCAGATTTCTGAAAAAAGCTATAGCGCTGCTAGGAAAAGGGTAAATGGGGAATTAAAAGTTACTGTACTGCGGCTTTGGGGTCACTAGCGGATTATAAGCAGTTGTTTTATTTTATTCAACTATGAAAAGTTATCTTTTATTTGCGAAGTTTTGTAAAAAATAACCGTTAATAAAAATAGTTAGTTATCCAATCGCTCTTTGTTCTATTGTGCTCTAGACTTCGAAAATATTAACCTCGACAATTGTGCGTTAATTCTTCTACCGACTTCCACATTAATACAACACACCCTTTAGTAGGTTGTATTTTTTTCTACCAAGCCGTTCCATTAATCCGATTCGTATTACACCGTTATTATATCCTTTCGCTCGACAGTTCTGATTCAAGTTGTGGGAGTTTCATTTATAGATCCCTTTACTTCAAATCATAATTATGAAAGAGAGTAGACCTTTTTTGTTCCAACTGAAAATATTAAATTTCATTCGTTATTATTTGTAAACACATACATTCGTGACGTTCGAAGATACTTCAGCATTCATAAAAAATTGTGCAAAATATACGAAACCTCTTCTGAATTTATCGGTTTTTTAAGAAGCTGAATGAATCAAAAGATTTTTGTAGTTTGTTTAAATGTATGGTCAACTCATTTTTTTCTGTTAGTGTTCAAACCAACCCTCAATGCCTTCTTGCCCTTTAATTTTTTTTTTTTGCTTTTGGTATAAGTCTTTTGCATATGGGATTTACTGCTCGAATTTGCCGATAGAAGTGGAAAACCCAATATTTATTATAAAATTTGTTTGATAATTCAGTGAGTTTTCGATTTTCCCGTGTAATAATTTAAAAAAAAAAATTGTTTTCGTCAACTACTATATCTGCGTCATTAAGCAGACGACTTCGCAAAAATGGAAACAAGTGAATTTTTGTGCTCATAAATATTATTTTTTTCTTAAAAAAACCACACCAAAGCCAAATAAAATCTTGAAAATAGTATTGAAACTCTGTATCATCAATTTTAATGATTTACTAAATTCCGTTGTGGTTATACCATCTCAAGTAAGGCCGAACGTAAAAGTTGCTCAAAAGAGGTTCTGTTGATGAAACTAATGAACAGCTGTAGCAACTTAATTATATTTTACGTAATCATCATTAATTAGAACTAAATCACCCATTATAATATTTTGCTGTTGTTTTGTCTATTTATTTTGTGTTGTAGTTCTTTATGTACTCTTTTGACTAACTTTGCCAAAAATGGTATGTCAACCTTTGGAGACCTTGAAACCGTAAAAAGCGATTTATTGGTATATCCAACACGTCTAAATCTGATTGCTTGTCTTTCCACTAAGAAATATGAAGGCGTAAGCAATTTGAAATTGTTAAGAGAGTATGACAAGCAATTTAATGGACGAGAATTAAAAACTTTTTCAATTTGTGTTAATACCAGTAAAAATTACACACTACCCGTTTTAAATGGTATTTTATTGCCTTGACTCCCGTTTCCCATAATAAAAAAAGCGAAGTGTAAACCATTTACCAGAATGAAGTTCTATTGTTTTCCCTGTTCCCTGATTATAATTTTCTCTAATTTTGTTTTCTCTTCTACTATACCTACAGGGTACGGAGCGGGTGTATCTCGAAATTGGTAAAAGTGTAAAGGCTGCAAGAAAAAATGTCCGCAAATGATTTTGAAATTCGTAAATTGACCGCAAGGGGCGTTACTACTACTATGAAAAAACACAAAGTTGATGACATTTCGGCAAGTTGGACGGTGAGCCATAACTTTAAAACATCATTTGATAGCTTGTATGTTACGGAATAGTTTTGCTTTATGACATTTTTTCGTACCTGTGATAATACGAGAAGGCAAAGCCAATGCATTTTTGATATGTACATTTTAATATCTCCTAAACCATTCAACCAATTTGAATATTTTTGGTCACGTTTAAAAAAGACATTTCATATTCCATTAAAATTTTTTTTTATTAAATTATTTAGTTGAAAACAAATAAACTAAGTAGCATTACCTGAAGCGATTTCTTATTTTTGTAATTTTGAAAAAAGGTAAGTAGAACGGTACTACTTTCTTAGTACACTCTTAATCGTTATAAAATTGGTTAAATTTTAGTGAAAACGGCATCGCGATATCTCCATCCGTTCTCGGTTTAGAAGAAAAAATGTTTAACAACTGAAGTACGTCGATCAAATCAAGTTACCTTGGCGAGAAAAATAAATCACAATGGTTTAAAACATATTTTAAAGTGTATTTAAATACCAACGTGCTAACGGGTCAAATGAAAAAATCCAAAGTTTAGACACAAATAGATCTTCCATCATTTTTGATGCAATTATTTAATCTAATTTCGGTAGCAAAAATCGCTGCTTTAATTTTAGCCCTGGACAAGTTTCTAATGGAATTTTGTTTCCATCCTTGGTTGCCAGTTTCTCTTAAAAAACGAGATCTTTTTCAATCTATCTCATCTAAACAAATTAGATCCAATAACCCGATTCTAATATTCTTGGTCTAAATAACACGTACATTTAAGTTATTTACAATGCCGCGGACAACGCATTAACCTGACACCACATGTTTCTTCTTGTATCCAATTAGGCGTCTTCTAAAAGTGGTGGAAGAAAACGTTCAAAAATTCTAAAAGTTTTTCTCCGTGAGAAGATTTAACTTGCCGCATTCAATGTAGGTTTTGCTTAGACTAGTAATGCATGTTATGTAAATTTACACCCCTGAGCACTAAAAGTTCCTTCTTCTTCTATTATATTAGTGAAGAATTTTTAGATTTTTTCATATTTTGCTTCCCATCCAGTGGCAATTCATCAAAACTACCAGAAGTCATTTTTAACAGTAGTTAAATCTTTAATCTTTTAAAGTTAATAGTTACAGTTGCAGTCACTTGTTTTTTGCCAAGGCAGCAGATGGAAATATCGCGATACCGTTTTCACTAATATTTAGCCAATTTTATAACGGCTAAGAGCGATGCTAACTAAACTAATAGCGTTATATTTGACTTTTTTCCAAAAAATTACAAAAATAAATAATCGCTTCCAGATAATGCTATTTATAGTTAATTTGTTTTAAATAAACAATTAATAAAAAAAATCTATTAAAAAAAAAATATAAAAATAAAAAAAAAAAAAAAAAAAAAAAAAAAAAAAAAAAAAAATTAAAATTTAAAAAATAAAAAAAAAATAATTTAAAAAAAAAAATTTTAATATTTATTAAAAAAAAAGAAAAAAAAGAGAAAAAAAAAAAAAAAAAAAAAAAAAAAAAAAAAAAAAAAAAAAAAAAAAAAAAAAAAAAAAAAAAAAAAAGATTTTTTTAAAAAAAAAAAAAAAAAAAAAAAAAAAAAAAAAAAAAAAAAAAAAAAAAAAAAAAAAAAAAATAAAAAAAAAAAAAAAAAAAAAAAAAAAAAAAAAAAAAAAAAAAAAAAAAAAAAAAAAAAAAAAAAAAAAAAAAAAAAATAAAAAAAAAAAAAAAAAAAAAAAAAAAAAAAAAAAAAAAAAAAAAAAAAAAAACATATTTTTATTAATAAATAAAAATATTTAAATGTTTAATTGTTTTAAAAAAATTTAAAAGTAAATTTAAAAATTATTTTTTTTTTTTTTTTTTTTTTATATTATTTTATTATTTTAGTAAATATTATTTTTTTTAAATTATTTTTTTTTTTTTTTTTTTATATTTTTTTTTTTTTTTTTTTTTAATTTTTTTTTTTTTTTTTTTTTTTTTTTTTTTTTTTTTTTTT
>JALBCR010002181.1:227500-248351 GCA_030710515.1 Abscondita cerata
ATGATATGACTTTTCTTTATGATAAAGTAGCCAAATAACATTCAAATAAGCCAGTGAAAACCATTTTTCAAAATCTCGTTCCTAATCTCAAATATTGGGAAAATGAGAATAATGGATGTTTGAAGATCGAGGACCACGCGGTAAGTTTTCTAAAACTATTAAAAATTTAGCACAAAATAAATAAGGTGTTAAAGAGACAACTGTGAATCTAAATAAAATTTATTTAAGTATTATTTAAAAAATATTTATCATCAGAACATTCATGTTGCTCAAAGGGACTAAACGCGTTTTGAACTTATTGTCACTTTAATATTACTCTCGTAATTCTAACTTTAATTTAAAAAAGTAAGCCTAAAACCTAAATAGGTATACTATATCCAAATTCGAATATGTTAGACTATCTATTTTACAGAAATACTTGGCTTTATCGACACAGAGTGTGTTATGCATTATTAGTTATCACTTAGATAACGATTTGCATTTAAACATTCAATCGTCGTTAGAGTTAACGGAAAGTACCTTCTTTAATGAATAGCACAAACAGCTTACAAACTGATTTAACCAGCTGTTGATGTTTCTTTCACGTTGTAACATCATCATCGTTCAAGTAATTGAGGCTAGTATCTCTCCTCTCCCATATTTCCAAACATCAGCACTTCTTTAATCCTTACAGACCTCTAATAGATTTTTCTACTTTTAATACCCCATCACACTCAACTGAAAAATGATACTTATTGCACGATAGAGCTTTTAAATTTTCTTAAAATAGATCAATCTTGCATCTCTAGCTTCAGTTAAAAAACTCAATTTAACGCGGTTAAGAAAAAATTTGGGTTAATATATTATTTCATTGTCTAACCATAACTGAGTTGACAACTTTACTATTCTTTATTCATCATATTATTGAAGTAGTATTGAAGCTGAACTACTACTAATTTATTCAATACTAGATAGGGTAAAATTAACTAATTTCTTGCTAAGATAATCATAATTATTGGTATGTTTTACTCTATTTTGAAAAATTAATTTGTTGATGAAATAATGTTTTTTATTATTTCTAGTTCAGTTTTTAGTTCGGTACCTATTTCACTTTCTAAATATAAATCTTCTTCCAAACTAGAACATTAGATTTTAGTTTATCCATAACATATTTAAAAATTAGAACTTTCTTACGAACATTTCTAAAAAGCAATTTGCTGAAAGGTTAGTTTGAAATATAAAAAAAATCAGCCCAAAGCATTTAACGATTTCACTCTTTAAACTTTATGAACTTTATGTAACAATGAGTGAGTTGCCAAAACAAGCATGACATTATGCAGATAATTAATTTTTTGTGAATCTTCCTAGAATAATTGCAAATTTGGTATAAAGGATGCTGGTTGTATACAGTATGTATATGTATTTTTGCGAATGTTAGAGACTTATGTAAGTAATTGCAAATGTAATAGTAAATCCAGGTTAAATGTGGCGTTGTTGGTTGATAGACTGGGCGTCGACACGGCACAAGAATAGGAAGAAGAGGGGTGCTTGCATATCATGCTTAAAAGTTTAATTGAGTCTTGGCGCTTGGGGAGGAAACGACCGAGATTGTTGGGGAATCCTAAGGAATCCCGCTCCTGACGCCCTCGGCTCGCACAGCGTCTGTTACCACCCACGCTGCTCAGCACCCACAATCTTCACTCCCGCTCCTTCATCTTCTCTGTTAGTGATCAAACAAATTATAAAGATGAAGCTTCCAGCATGTCTCGAGACGCCACGTGATGCATTGCTAATGTCGACTTGACACCCTTTCTGAAACTCCAAGATGTATTGTATTATTTCTAAGTTTTTATGCGGTTTCTCACATGATTACACTTTTTGTACTTCAAATCGATACGTATTTACGTAAATTATAATTGGCATCAGACATTTTTTGGGCTCATTTATTAATTTCATGTTGCAATGTAATTAATGTTTTCCGGATAAATACACTATAAGGTTGTAAAAGTGTTACAAACTCAAGCAAGCAACGTGCCACAGAATTTCAACTTCCAACCGAAACATTTTAGAAAAATGGTAGAAAGTATAATTAACAACAACTTTTGTTCAAGGTATTGTTAAATATAGACACGTGTTTGCTGGATCTCACACAAAAAAATTTTCAACAAATCTTACTTAAATTTTAAAACAGAAATCTTTAGTTTATAAAAAATTTATAGAAAAAATCTATCAGAAAACTCAAAAAAAAAGCAAACGATATCCAAGCTTTATCAAAATCGTGCTAAAGCTTTACACAGAAATTTGGGGGAAAACCTTTAAGTAAACTTACCATTTACAATAAAAAATAAATTTAAATATAGGTCACATAACTACCGTATCTTAATTACTTATCGGATTAAAAAAATGTTTAAACAAAATTAAAATACAAAATTTAATTTATCAAACATACCTCACTCTAAAGTGATTTTGGACTATCGTCATTATTTTCAAAGCTACTGAGCCCTTTGGTATTTTTAAAACTACAGAAGTAAAATACTGCAAGCAGTTTTGGATAATCGTTCTTACAAGCTAAACACAAAAGTTTTACCCAAATAGTGAAAAATTAGATTCTTTTGTATACAAAATAGTTTAAATAAAAAGTTGTAGAAAGTCAAATTGCAATTGTTTTCTTATACACTATTGTTACTATTTTAAAACTGAAATTGAGATTTATTTATAAAAAAAGTGTACAATAAAATAAGGGTGAACACTAAAGTGCATTCTGATACCAAGGTTTTGTGAAAATTTGGCAGCGGATTTTGAAAAAACTATTTTGGGTAATTACAATCTAGTAATTAATAAAAAACGAGTTACTTTCGATTTGATAATTGGCACACAATTCCTCATCTTATGTATAACGTGGAGTAAAAGCAATAGAAAATTTAATTTACAATAACTTTTATTTCATAATTTCTTTTGGATAATTATTATTACATATTTTATAAACCAATTGATTGGCTTGTGTAAACTATTTTTAAATACTTCAAAAAACTTTTTCCAAGAACTTTTTGGGCTTACTATTTACGTTATAAATCTACTCAAGTATGGAATAACCTAAAAATGACATTTATAATAATTCTTGAAATAATAAAACTTCAATGCTCTATTTTGTGTTTTAAATACAAACATTTTGTTTTAGGATAAAAACATATTAATAACTTAATGAAAATTTGAGAAAAAACAATTTCCTCCAAAGTTCTTTTGTTCTTTCAACTCATGAATCAAAACTCAAATATCTGTATAGAACCCTAATTAACGTGTATTACAAAAAGAATTAGGCCATAATTTTGCCCACATTCTTTCCCTGTTTTTGTCCAACAAACATCAATTTTTGCCCACACTTACAACAGTATCAAAGTAAATTGAATATGGTAGAAATTGAAAACAAAAAGTGAATATGCACTCTACTAGTATTGCCTAGTTTTGTTTAACAAACAATTTAGCATTTTATCCAAAGGTAAATCCGTAAGTCAAAGATTTGTGATACCAAAACGATTGCACAATTTTCCCCAAATTATGTCCAGTTTAGTCAAACATTTAGATTACTTTACTAATTTCCGTCTAACCCGTGAGTCAATATTTAGATTTATATGGAGTAGGCACGTCCTTAAACAAATACGATAAGATGAGATAAGCCATAAATGTGTGATGCCCAAAGATCGCTAAAGATACCACGTCATTTCCTAGAATAATTGAAATCAGGATAATGATATTGCTCTGTTTTATCATATTTAATAGATCATCATCTTTATGAGATTTTCTGAAAGTGAGTAGTATGAATTGTGTTAAAATGCAAAGAAGTTTTAAGTAGGAAAGCGGTCTTTATTTGAAGAAATAGGATAATAAATGGCTTTGTGAATAAACGAGTTCGGGCGGTAGTTTTTCGTGATTTGGAAAAGTCGGAGTTTGTGATGCTCGCTTTCTGTTGGTTTTTGTGATGTAAGTCGTTGTTAGGGATGTATGAATTGTTCTTAGTGTTTAGATATGAGTAGAGGCGGCGACAGATCTGCAAAGCATAATAAGATTTATGATGGTTTAGTACAAGAGATGTTTGTTTTTTGGTGATATGGAGCTTTTGCGACATGAAAGTGGAGAAGTGACTTGAGACACAATCGGTCTTTGATAGATCTTGATTAGGCAAAGGGAATCAAAAGTGAACAGTTGTCTACAATAACGGCAAGATATTTGGTGGATGTGATCCATCGAATAGGAGTATTTGAGGTTGATTAGGGTATAAAGCTATTTGGTGGCATAGAACTAAACTTGTCGACATTATCAATATCGTTGTACTGTAGTAGTATTTGTGTTCCTTCCAAGACAGTTTTACTTGCTTTAGATAGCTTTGGGAGTTTTAAATAATGGCATTTTCTTGAGGACAGACATAATGATAGGTTTAGATTTGTGTCAATGTTTGTAGTAGCGCTAATTCTAAATATAGTTGTAAGGGTTTAAATTATGCTTCCAGTTTTTAGGTTTTGAAATTCTCGCCTTAATGAATCCTTCATAATACCACGCCAGACAAAACGTTAAGAACTTACGGTCTCATTTAGAACAAATATGTGTGTTCCAAAAATGAGTCTGATTTTATCAAAAATCTACAATAACTTTTTTATTTTGAATGTACAAAGTATATTATTAAATTGTTGTGAATTTCTTATCGAATTCTAAGATTATGTTTACTGCCATATCTGAACTTGAACTTTACAAAACAGTTAGAAAACTTTTAGGACATTTTAAGGTAATTGAATAGTTTTAGATAATAATTCTTGCAAAAACCCACTGAAAGATGCTGTTTATAAGTAGTAGTCTAAACACAATTTCAGTAATAATTTTTAAAATAATAAAAAAGCTCCTATGGCTATGTTCTTTTAAGCCAAGATAATGGTATCAACATTTTCATAAATTTAGATATCAAATAATCAATGTGGTATTTGTTCTTCATCCTGACTTGTTCGCTATATCAAATCACAAATACCCATGTTCCAACAAATGTATACGATGCGGAGATTAGAAATGACATAATCCAAACCCAAATTTTGTTCTTTTTAGAACGAGCAAAACGGTGACTTTTTCAAAATATTTGCAAATTGGACAAATGCAAATTAAAACGAACTGTCAATTATATTCATTTTATACTAAGTACTCGTGCTATTGTTACACGTCAGATAGTAATGTACACCCCTAAAAACAGCAGCAGTTAATAATTAATTAACGATTTTGTAACGATTTTCTTACTGAACCAAAGAGGCGGTGAAATATTTAATATGTTTAAAAATATATATATATATTTATTAACATAATATGTATCTGGGTGCAGAGTGCAGGTTTGCATGTCAAAATTTCTTTGTTTGAATATAGAATACCGGCCATGTTTTTGACGATTTGTGTGTCAAATTGATGATTTTAATAGGAGAAAAACTTATAAATACCAAAGTTTTAAATGCTTAAAAATTATTGATTAAAAAATTAATTTCCTAATACATAATGTTATTTAAGTTATTAAATATTTACAAAAATTTATAAACTTCCTTCAAATTAATTTAATTTTGAAAGTACTTATTAATATTATGACAATTGAAAACAAAACAGGTATGAAGCAAAGAAAATATCACTATTAGTAAATGTTTAATTTCATTTAAGCTCTTATATACACAAATTACTTTTTCTTACAAACGTTAAATGTTAACTCTGAAATCTTTCATTTTTGTACAAATTACTATTATTTCATTTTAGTTATGTACATAATTTTAATTTCTTAAATAAAAATTATTTTAATTTTCATTATGTCCATAATTTTAATCCTTAGATTAGTAATGAATTAAATTTCCATTACGTACATAATTTTTAAATTTAAAATAAAAAATTGTTGGATTTCTATTATATACATAATTTTAATTCAAAATACAATTGTCACTAGATTTTAAAGGGGTTATTAGATTTTCTACACAATATGGTTATGGTTCAGCGTTATATGCACTTAAAACCTAAACTCCCTAGATTCTAGTGATAAATTTAATGACTATCATTTTAAATTAAAAATGGTAATTTCGTTTGAATTAACATTAATGCAATTAATGGATTACTAACATAATGAAAATTTAATTGTATTTTTATTTTAAAAATTAAAAGTATGTACAGCCATGAAAAATTTCAAAAGTTGGATATACCACAAGTTCTGTAGACAAAAGTTTACCGAGAGTAAAAATGGAATTTTGAACACACTTTGGAAAGAGCCATCGGAAGTGAGCTAGACCTAAAGTATCTACACGTGCTCAAGATCTCGAGTTACATTTCATTACGTAACAGAACAACCATTGCTACATACTCCAGGGCTATAGCAGATACACATTTTCCCGGATGCCGTATAACTGCACAAAAAGATTAAAGGAGATGGGAATAAAGAAGTATAATGCTGTTGCGAAAGAGAGTTCTCAGTGACGAAAAAATATGATGCACGTCGTCTGGAATTTGCAAGGCGATATGTGAACGAACCTTTAGAATTTTTGGAGTCAGTGATTTTTAGAGACGGAAAAACGTTCAATAACCACAACAATGGACCACTAAAAGTTTTAGAATGGAAGGAACTCGTTACGAAAATAATCACATATGTCCTAAAGAAGCGAAGTGGTTATTTTTCTGTGAATGTGTGTGGGGTTGGGTTAGCGCGCGGGGTCCAGGAGTTTGTTGAGGCTATCGATGGACGTCTTGATTCTGCTGCGTATTTAGATATTTTGGAAACTATTATGAAACCTTCAGTCGAAGTGTTTTATCCAGACGAAGATTATATTTTCCAACAAGTAAGTATTCTTATTTCACTATACTTTCTCCAAAAATAGTTCGGGATCTGTTGAATTAACATTTTCATAATGTATTTTTGTTGTTAAAGGACAACGCCCTTATTCATACTTCTCGGGTTGTGCGCAATTGGATACGAGAAAATAACTTGGAGCTGTTACCCTGGCCAGCAAAAAGCCCAGATTTTAACATTATCGAAAATGTTTGGGCTCGAATACTTGCTGTTATCCGAAGACAACAAGGGCCAAATTTTATACCAGTAAATCCGTAATGCACTAATTGCAGCCATTGATACCGCATGGGAAACGATTAATATTAATTATATTGATACCTTGATAGCGTCAATGAGCAGACGCCTCCAAGAATGTATCAATAATAATGAAGTTCACACGCATTATTGATTTCTTATATTTATTTATATAGTAATATCTTTATTTAAAAAAAAGTTTTCATTTAATTTTTAAACTATAACTTGGTATCTTAAATTATAATTATGTAATAAATTCTTGTCAAAAAACTAAATATATACGTTGACAATAAGAATTGCCTTAGTTTTTATTTTCACTTTTTATATTAACTACAGAAAAAAAATGAAACGTCATAAAATATACATTTTGTAAGGACTAAATATTATGAATAGAGAGTTTAATGATTTTTTAATAACTTACAATAATTAGTAGGTTAGATTTATTTAAAAATAAGTAATAATCAGTCAACCCAAATAACCATGTTTAGTTTTTGATTTAATTTAAAAGTTATTGCTTGTAGACGTTTTTAAATCAAAATTATTTCTAATTTTATTTTGTAAACATTTCCTAAACAAAATTTTGATTCGATAATTAATCGAGCTATGGTGTTTAATTAGCGATACCTTCAAATATATTCTTTAAAGAAAAAAATTAAGTAAGCAACGTAAATTACCTATTTTCTAAAACGTGCTTAGTGTAGTGATTCATTCTACAGTCCTTCTATAAGATAACCCCTGCTGAGACTACCTGCTGTTAGAATTGTAAATGATACCCTTAAGCCACTTCACAATGTGCAAACTTTTGTTTACAGAAATTGTGGTGTCAAGTTTTAAATTTCATGAGTGTACATAATGGAAACGTAACTCATTTTAGTTTCTAATTAGAACGGTGTAAAAAATATTAGAACGTTTTTTTGAACCAATTAAAAGTATGTAGATAATTTAAATTCAATAATTGCTATTAAGTAGATAATAAAAATTCGTTCAATTTAAATACAGTTCGAATTTAGTCGTAAAGAACTTTGGTAAGTAAAAAATATTTACAATTAATGATTTAATATTTAAACAACTAACGTAACAAAATGTATGCATTAAATATTAAAACGGCGTGCCATACTAGTATTTACTAAAATACAACTTTGACACTTTGAACTGTTTAACATCAAAACTCAGAGCATACTTAGATAGAAATACGTTTCTTATAAAAACACAATAAATCATGATCTCCTCAAGAAAAAAATTAAGGCCTAACTTTAAGAAAGTGTGATATATACTAAAAATGTAATGCGCTTGAATGGAAGTTTTACCTTCTTTCCAATAATCGAAAAATCTAATATGGCTACCATAAGAAAAACAGTGTCACATTTTGCAGCTGTTTTGAATTTATTGACAAAAAAGAACGAAATCTACCATTTTCGGTTTTTGCCGATAATTTATAAAACCAATTGGCGGATCGTAATTATAAACGAATGCACTAATTTTCCTCATTTTTTCCATTTCACCTTTACTGTAGGTGTAATAGGAAACCAATCTGGGACACATGTACAATCAGTTGATATTAAAAATGAATTAATTTAGTAAATACATATGTACAAAAGTGTTACTGTTGTATATAAAACATACATTTTTACGAATAGTTTTACATTTTTCTTAAAGCCATACAAACTGTTGCTCTGTTTTATCTACTATTTATTAAATGAAACTATCTATCTAGAGTAAGTCGCGATGGCAGTTGGACATTTTCTTAGTTATGTCACTGAATTGGCAGATGAGAGAACATGATAGATTAACTAGTTTAGTTCTATTGGTAAATCGTCTATACTATAATTTATTAAATCTTTGTTTCAAAACTCTAGAGTTTATCTTGTTGGGTCGGTTACAAAATAATAGTTATTTTCAACATTATTTATATTCACATTATTTTAAGTAACCTACATAAAAAAAAAACAATCTACAGCTAAATATTTTATACACTAAAATTTATACCGAAAATTAACATCTTATAGTTGAAGTTATCCCCATTTTGTAGAGTAATTAGCAAAGAAAAGATTAGATTACATACAGCTGAGCTTACTTCTTGCCAGGAGCACTCGTTCGTCTGTTGGGAAGCATAAAAATATTATCAAGCATTTGTCTTGAGATTATTATCTTTACAAAATGACTTAAGCTTTGGAAGTCAGGTAAGTTTATTAATATCATTAATTTATTGGAATTTAATACTGAGGTTATTACTATTATTTGAATTAATTCATTACGTATTTTTAACGAACAAGACTTTGTTGAAATGTTAAAATAAAACAATTACATTACATTTTTTTTATATTTCTATTTGCAAAAAAATAGTAAAAGTTGTAACCAAATGTAATTTACAGATGTTCGTACAAAAATTCATATACACTAGACTGGTACAAAAATTAAATTAAAATTTAGTTTTATTTCAAAAAGTATTGCACAGTGACAGTCTAAAGTTAAAAGATGTTTTAGTTTAATATAGCTTCATTCTCGCAGTAACTTACGGAATACGTCATACTTGTTCTCTACTATTAAGTAGTACATAAAATAATAGATCAAAGTAACCCAGGAAAATAATATGGAGGGTTATGTGCCGGTTTTTCAAACCGAGACATATTAACATCTTTTTAAATATTTTTTATCAGAGACTAACCAGTCTACCGTCCGTTTGTATGTAAACACGATTATGAAGGAAACCATAACCATTAGTCAGATTTTTATGAAACTTGGCATCTAGGGTGTTATTTGCAGATATGATTCGGTTTGTATTCATAATCTGTCGAATTAAAGCTATACAGATTTTCCCATTCTTGAAATATTCGCCATTGCACTATTAATTAGTGTGATATGGACAATAACGTGATACTAATTATTTTGACAGTATTTCCAAAAATAAAAGATATGAAAAAGGAGTTATTAACAAACTTTTTTCATTACCTATAACTTTTTATTTAAATTATTTTTTTTTGAAACACCAATTTTCTTTTTTCTCTTTTTAGAAAAACAGATGCTTAACACCCATATGTCAATTAACATAAAAGTTTAAAGGGAGGGATTTGTAAACATTCATGAAGCTTAACGGACGAGAAGCTGTATTATGGTTTATTAATCTGAAGGACATCGGAAGTTAAGCAATATTTTTGTATTAACTGTCCTGATTATTTGTTTTCCATTATTTTGTTTGCTATTTCTTTAACCTACTATTTTTTTGTCATTTTCGTGACTGGTTTGCCTATGACTATAATAAATGGACTCAATTTTACTACCAAGACAGATCTCGACTAGTAGTGTAAAAAAAAATGTGCTCAAATGTAAGAAAAATAGTTTAACAAAGTTAAAAAGTGGTGAAGATGTTAGTTGAGTAACTCCTGGGGAACACAATCCTAAAATTCCCACAAAATCTGAGTTAAGGGAATAATGCGGCCATCTTGGAAAATCAGTCGTCATCTTTTGATTATAAGTCAATTGAAAGAAATTCAAAAATAAAGACAAAAACAAAAAGGTTTGTCACTCTGTCTGTTTTGATGGTAGGACAATTCCGGTCCTCTTGGCAAAGAAAGGCCTCCTCGTGTACTAGCTTGGAAATGTGTAAATCCCAGTGCGAAGTGAAAAGAACAATTTATTGCATTACTCTGGTAAAGTTTTTTAGAAGGCTTGTACCATCCATTAAACTAATAGCTCATCGACGATGCAGAATCATCCAGAGTTTGGCTATGCGCATGATTGCACAACCATCGCCAACGCAGCTGCTGCAGATTATAGGGAACACGAAAACTCACAGCTGATTAGAGTTAGTAAGAAATCAGGGCGCTGTAGAGTGACATCCCCGAGCCGATTTTCTCTTCCATCCTCAATCTGCAGGAGATGCTCCACGCCATTCCGGCACCTGGTAATGCCTACCCGGTGGCTGTGATTGTTAAAGCAGCTGGCGTTGGAAAAAGACTCGCTAAGTCAAAATTTGCATGGAGACGATGGCTTTACTTAGTTGTGAAGCAAGGCTTGAATAAAGAAAAGAAGAAGCACTAACAGGTTTGTGTCATCTCCAACAATCACAGAGATTTTGTCCTTTCTTAACTTCTAAGATGGCGATTGTAACTGAGACAGCCAGCATCGGTCTTAGCGTGAATTATTGAGAGATTCTGCTGTCTTCAAAAGTGTGGCATCTAGAAGTAACGCGACTAGATAATGCTTTAATTAATTGATCTGGCTAGAAACTGTTGCTACGATGACACTTCTTATACTTTTGGTTAAATTCAAACTTCGGACGAGAGTTGTCTTGGCTCTTCGTCTCATACGTTCAATGTCTTTCGTGCAACTCTCAGAATTACCTAGCTACAAACATTACAATGGTTCTACCGTGATGAGTTAGTCTTGACATGTACCCAGACACGTATTTTGACCAAGCGATATCAAATGTAACCGGTTTTGGTTATACAACTCAATGCAAGAATCGCCGGTCATCTATTGCAAGGTGACCAATTCGAGGAGATTACTCGAAGGAGCCAGCTTCTGCATTGCAATAAGTGATATCAAAGAAAAAAAGTTAAAATAAACGTAAAAGATATTGAGTTAAAACACTGAATTAACAAAGCATATGACATTTCGAGGTGCTAGGCGCTTTTTCGATTAACGAGTGTACCAGCATAGGCGTCCATCGAAGACCTGCGCATCACACATGTAGTATCATTCTTCGGAGTTTTCCAGAAACGCAATTTTTGCGATTAGAGAAAATAAAATCATACATTTTGATTGGTTTTGATGTGATTTACAAGATTTATTTCCATACTTTTTGATTTGATTGAGTAGAAATTGTCAGAAAAATTTACTAAACATAACCCAATTTAAATTAACCTTCTGTTAGTTGAAAAGCTAGTTTCCAATATAAAATGCTTTCAATGTATTTATAACACTATAACTAACCAGATTTTCCTCTATCCATAATTAGGAAGCAAAGATCATATCTGTACAGAATATAGAGAAAAAAATCACACGATAAACACATGCATGTTCTAACCCATTTTTGCTAAGAGACAATTGGAGAGTTGTTCCTAGTTTACAAGAGAAGCATTCAGCCAATTTTATTTCTAATTAAAATTGCTTTTCACATTTCAAGCTGAAAGTTTTTGCCTAATATTCCTGCACTATAAGTACACCCTAAAGCTTGTTAGTTGGGATTGACTATAATTGCGCGTATAAATCATTTTGGTTTGGAATCATGTTAGTCAACTTTTAACTTACATTCTCTAACAAAACTGTATTCTTATTCATAATACCCTATCCAGTTCTACACACCCAGAACACTAATTCAGTGTATTTACAATCACATGACCGATGCTAGTAACATATAAAGGTGTTTCTAAGTAATCTAAAAATATTATATAGGGCGTTTTGTTACTCAATTTTAAGACAAAAGTTCCATATCAAACATGTGATAAGTCATGTAATCGTAAATGAGATACAGAGGATGTTAAATTTGTTTATAATAAATCAGCTCTGATTTTTTTGCAGAATTAATTTTTACCTGCAAGACGATACTAAGTTTCAAAAAACATGATTATTCTGAAGTGGCCTTTGGAATAACGTGGTTCATGCATGGTGGAATCCTCCACATTTTTCAGTAGATTGGTATCAGGTTTTAAACCAATGTTTTTCCAGACCAATTGGATCGAGCGAGGATCCTCACACCCGTGGCTAAGTCCCCTAGGACCTGGGGATCCTGTCCTCGGATTTTTGTAGTATGAGGATATTCACCAAAATCGCTCATTTACACAACCCCGATATTAAACATTACAAGATCTTCAGAAATCCACCATTATCATACCAAGGCCTGTAATGTTAATCGTAACAATCTCTGGTATCTTCGAACGTATTCAACCAATCAATTAGACATCGAACAGATGGCATTTTAGCTTAAGGTGGACATTTTGAACACATGCTTTGTAACAAATACTATTATTTATTTTTTGTGTTAACACATATTGTTGATTTTAATAAAATAATAAAACACCCTATATCATTAACGACAAGACTTATCACTCATCTTTATCATAGAACTTCGTCTTCAATTAGTTACAGAAGCGCCCATATAATATTTTAGATTACTTAGGAAACACCCTGTATGAGTTTTTAGTGTTTTCATTTTTTGTTACAGAATATATACTTGAATGTTTTTCGATTTCACATTTTTTTAGTTTATCAAATTATGCAGTAGGTTCTAAAAGCGAGTGCATACAGGTAAAATGAAAGAAAGGAGGAAAACGAAAGAAAAAAACAAATGGATTCAGCTAGAGGTTGAAAAAATTAAATCAAAATAGTAGGAAGCCAATAACTACTGTTTTTTTTTTTTTTTTAAATGGTGAAACAAACTTATTCAAAGATTCAGCACTGATAACCAAATAAATTTTTTTATTTTGTTATGTTTATGTTTCCATTCACTAAAAATTTAGGTGTAAACAATCTGATAAATGCAAAATGTAATATAGATTAAATTAATTTTCCTACCGAATTAAAAATAAAACTTAAGGAATGCTTGAAAAACTCACTCATTTCCATTGAACCAATGAAGCAACAGGTAAAATCGAGTTTTGAAAGCAATAAATGTGTTAAAGAATACTAATAAAGAGTAGCTTCAGGATTAGCTTCTACCATCCTTCTAGATATTTTGTGTAGTACATTAGTATGGAAATATAGTCAATCACCGATTTCAAAACATTATTTAAATGATTTCTGTCAACAATTGGCTCTTTCATCAATGTGTCAATCAAGATACAACTCAACTTACTGGGATAATTTTCTATCCTCCCTTGGTTGAGAATTCTTTTATATCCCGCCTATTTCTATACCTAACAGAAAATTTGTTGTATGTTATATGTACTTTTATGTTAGGTTAATTTATACAACACTTTATAATAAGTAACCAACAAAGAAATTAAAATTAGCATAGATTGAATATCAAATCTTTTTAAATTCAATAATATAATAATATATAGTAAGTGTCACAGAGTTTATGATGATGATCCGTAATTAAGATATGAGGACATTGCCTATCCGCCTAGTTACTCTTCGAATTTTCATGCATTAGAACCGCGTGTTAAAATGCATATAAATACTTATTTAAAAACTCATCTTTTATTCTTATTAAGAATTCCTAGCCAATTACTATGATTTAAAGTTTGGATATTTTTTCCTGAGCCTATTTGCACTCTATCCATGTTTTCATAGTTCATATATTTATCATCTTGCTTAGTAGGGGTAACTGCTGCACTAGCTTGGGCTAGTTTGGTAGTATGCAGAATTATACCTCAAGCTATTTTAAAAAAATTAGCACATGTGATTACACAATAATAATTCTAAATAGAATTTTTATATGATAATTTATAAAATATATTGGTTTAAATTGAAAGTGCTGCACCATGCATATTGCATTTTGTAAGGTAGACCTACTCATTTTAGCTGTAATTATATCACATTCTTAGAATTTGAAATGTTATCGAATAGTCAGCTATTGTGTATTGATACTTACTAGTTGTCTTGAACATGCCACAAAAATTTTTGGTTCTTCTAATCTAAGACATTCTCATAGCCATTATCCATTCCGATATAAAATTCTTTACATAGAATTTATTATGTTTACAGAAAAGGTAGAGTGAATTCTTTCATCTGTGTTCACAGCTTAGCTTTTATTCTTTGAAGTTCTTTTCCATATCTGTTTTATTCTATGATACCAGTTTTCGATTTATCTTATTGCATTTAGTTTTTTCTGTTTCTATTTCGATTTTGAGTAGTCAGTGTTGGTTTCTTTAAATAAGCCTTTCTTACATCTATATACAGGGTCATTAATTGATTCGATGGTAGGTTGAGTACATTTATGGAAAACAGGGCATAAAGTAAATCAGAAAATTTGATTCTATCTGTACCATAAATGAGACACGATCTACCTTTCTAAAAATAATTTTTCATAGTAGTATTTGAAACATTTTTTTCAAATATAATCAGCCAGAATTTAAGTTGCTACTAATTAAACCCATATATTAGTAAATTTTTGATGCAGTTTTGCAAAAAGCCATTATATTTAACAGCTGCCTCATTACATTTATTTTAAATACTTATACAGCTGGAGTTAAAATTGAGGATTTTGACGTGACATACAAAAAGATCAAAACTTTATTTTCAAATAGAACACCTTGTATATTACTTGAAAGTTCTGATAGACAATTAAACGCCTTTAAGTTGATGTACATAGTGGTATCAAGTAAACTTTTTGAAATAATTTTAAGTTTGTGCTTAGCTTTTAAAGCTTGAGAACCATAATTGAAAAAGTTCTCCTGTATTCGCATTAAACTTTCTATCGTTTCATTGGCTGCAAATCAGAATACATTTTATTAAATTTTCTACAAGTTCTTCTACAATTTTGTCACATCTCTCCATGCAGAATAAATTAGATTCATCAAAACTGCATGCGAGTAATTATTTTGCTTTATTGTACTTTATTTTTAATACGTATTAAGTAGTAAATCACTATCTCAAAACTTCGACATCTGTCAAACACAGTGAATAATAGAACAATTGTCAAATCACATGGCGTTCCATAGCTAACTAATGCAAATTATGTGAAGACAATGTGATTTTTGATCATTATTGCATTTATTTCAAAAAGTTGACGAGTTAGCTATACCATTATGCTATATCAACTCAAAGGAATTTTAATTGTCTATCAGAATTTTAAGTAATATACAGGGTGTTCTATTAAAAAAATAAAGTTTTGACCTTTTTTGAATGTCACGTCAAAATCATTGGATTTTAAACCGCCCTGTATAAAATAAAATAAATAGTTGTTAAATATAAAGCTTTAGCAAACTGCATCTAAAATTTTAGCTTTATATGGGTTCAAATAGCAGCTAAATTTAAATTTTGGTGGGATCATATTTTGAAAAAAAATAACCTAAAATAATTATTATCTCGAAAACCGGTGTAAATAGGTATAGGAAACTATTCAGAAAAAAATGTCAGTAAGAAATTGCAATTCAAAAAATTGAATAATATATAAGGTGTTTTATTTAAAATTAACAAGTTGTTACTACTTTTGGGTAGAAGCGGCAACACCGCCAAGATGAAAATATTTTAGAAAGATAGATCGTGTCTATTTATGGCAATAGCCAAATTAGATTACTTGTACGCCTTGTTTTCCATAAATGTCTAACCTACCATCGACCATCAATGACCCTGGATACAAGGTCCGGCAAAAAGAACCGATCAATCATTTTCGACAATACACTCTTCTATCCGAGTGATGAAATTCATCATAACAGCGTTTAGAATCTGACCTGGAATGACGTTTATTTCGTTTCTTATGTTGGTTTTCAGGTTTTCTAAGTTTCTTGACTTATTCACACACACTTTACTTTTTAAATAACCCAAGAGAAAAAAGTCCGGAATAGCTATATTAGAAGATCTTGCGAGGCCAGGGAAGGTTACCATTCCTAATTTCAGTTTAGCAGATTCTTCAACGCAGAAAACTTTGTGTTGTCTCGACCAACGCTCCATTTTGGCAATTATGACATTACGAACAAAAATTGGCCAAGCCTTCTTTTTCATGTCGGAAACTTGCACAGAGATTCCTCTACGAATTATTTTTTAATCAAAGAAATAAATTAATCAGTTCTTTTGCCCGGACCATATATAATCGTTTTAACTTACCAGGATTTGTTTTGGTTTGAACTTTTTTATGTAGTTGGATGTGTATGTCGGTTCCGGTAATTTTGACTTCTATATCTTAGTCTTCTTTCTCCTTTCTTTATATATCTCTTTTGATATTGTTGATAGTGGCTTGTGTTTTTTGCTTTCACTTTCGTTTGTGTTATTTGTCCTCTTATCTATGTTATTTTTTAGTTTTCATAATGGGTTTTTTGAATAAGGCGTTCTGTCAGTAATTTATAAGTTTCGCAGTCATGTCCTGTTTGGTTGCATTGTCCTTTTCTATTTGTGCATGGTATGGATATAACTGTTGCAAATCGTTCTTTTTTGTGTTCATCTTTCCTGCAAATCCGTCTTGGGATTTCATAAATTTTGCACTACAATAAAGTCTTTGGTAGTTACAAATCTAAATCCTAAGTGCACCCTCTACTGCTTTTTTTGATTTAATTTCCGATTCTCGGTGTTATTTGAATGACCACTTTCGACGTTTCCTTATTTTTTTAGACCAGTTTTGAATCTGTACTCAACTCTTTTACAAATTCTTTTTTGGTCATTATGTCCTCTAGATTTTGTATATATATAATAGTTTCTTCGAATTCCTTTTTGCTTGTGGTGCTTGGTACATCAAACATTGCATTAGTGGGTTCCTCTTTTAGATTTTAACACTTTAACTCCTCATTAAGACCATCATTTTTTGGAACTCTTCTATTGTTTCAATTTTCTCGATTCACATTTTATGTTGTTGTTCTCATTGCCCAAATTTTAATTTTGTTTTTTTTTATATCTATTGAGCTTGTAAATTTAAATTGGATTGTTTTTAGGTTTTCATCTTTTTTCAATGTTACGATTATCATATTTGCCTTTTGGTTTGTAATATGTAATCTGATGGTTCATTTTTCTACAAATTCTCTCATATGTTTAATACTTGGTTTTGTTTTGTCTCAGTTCATTGTTATAGTTTCTCATTTTGTTCTTTCAACATTTTGTTTTTTCTCTTATCAATGTAGCTTGAAGAATATTATTTCTGCGACTTTCTCTTTTAAAGCTGCTTTGGAGTGTTTAGGAAAACGGTTAGTTACGTCTAGCTTATATTCGACGAACTTATTGAATTCTTTAAAAGAGCCTGCAATTAGAACAAATTGTCAGTTTCAGTAAATGAGTTATTCTCTCTTGGTCTTTTTGTATTTTCCTTGGTTTATTCTTATTTTGTTTCGTTTTTACACTTTTCACCACACTATACAGGTTTATACTGACCTTCTGGGGCACCATACATAACACTTACTTCAGAATACAATATTTAAAATGTACCATACGAATAATTAAATAACCAATAATCTTTCTTTTTTTATTTGTTGTATGAAGAAAAAAATGTCTTACTAGAATCCATTAAAAATATACAGAGTGTCATTTAAAAAAAGTTTACTATCAGAAATTTGACATACGTCAAAATAATTTATTTCTGTAGTTCACTCAGTGCAGTTCAAATGCTTATATGGTTTATATTACTTCTTCCTTGAAATAAAAAATGTGATAAGTCGCTAACACCAAACTCGATATTGCTACAATTAGAAATAAAAGTTCTATATTATTTGTTTTCTTATAAATCAACAAATTATTTAATGTACCAAAAATGTAAATAATGAAATCAATAAAAAACACCGTCCATTAACTATTTTCACTTTCTCATTGGCACTTACCTTCTGCTGCTTCTCCCAGAATCATCTGTTCTTATTTTCCTCATTTCCAGTTTTAAATCTCGACAGTATTTTTTTATCATTTACATCATTTCTTTTTAGAGATTTAAAATAATCTAAAAAACTTACCAAAACGTTATTCATTTTTGTCAATGATAGAAAAAGTACCAGATCATTCTCATCCAATCTGGGTTTATATAAACATTTGTGTCAGGAATTTACTCATTTTTAAATATTTTTGAGAGAATAATAACTATTTATGTGACCAAGTCCATAATCTACGAGCCACAAGATTATTGACGAGCGACGAAGAAGCGACGCCATAAAACGAGGTTGTAGACGACTTGCATGTAAGATTTTATGGTTAACTGTATGATTTTATTTTTATTGTCATACCGACGTATATCTAGTTGTCTCTGATTGTGCTTAAAAATTGACAGTTTTTACTCTTAAAATCCACACATTCTTTCTGACATTCACGTTTGACGTTGACAGTCGTCCATAAAATAACAAAAAAAGACTAGTCCATAAAGAGGCACTATATTGCCTAAAAAATGTATCATAAACATTACAAAATTGGCCGGTTGACCATAAATAATATTATAAATACTTTATTTATTTATTTGAATACGTCTGTCCAACAGAAAAAAAAAAAAATCCTAATAACAGAACAGGTACAAGTTACACTTATTAATTATGTGCGTACAAAAAGTATATAAAAAAAAATAATATTGTGGTTTCTAATATACATACATTCTAACTTAACACAAAACTAAAAAAGAAAACTTAAAAATTGAGTAAAACAAAAATACATAAGCATTAATATAGAAAAAAAGATGTTAAAGGTTAAAATTCAAGCATATTCTATGTATTGGTGATTTATAATACATATTGTTCTTGCATGTTCTAAATAAATTAGTTTTGAATATCTTGTATTAACTGTTGAATAATGAAAATTAATACATTACAAAGAAAGTGGATCATCTATTTGACTATGAATAAGTTTTTGTAAAATTGTTCAGAGTTAGATCTTCAACGTTCTTGCAGGGATTTTATTGAAAATATGTCCGAGTAAGGTATTATAAGATAACTCATTTGGTGGGTAATATAGTTTAAAATTTTAAAATAAATATATTTTAAGAACTTATGTTGAGTTTTCTCAATTGCAATTTTTAATTTGGTTGATCGGGTCCCAAATTAGTGAACAATATTTCTAGCTTAGATCTTACAAGTGTGTAATATTATGTATTGCTATGTTCGCTCTTATTTTTTTCTTTAGCAAAGTAATAATATTATTTTAAACTCAATTCTCAAATAGGGTGTGGTTCAAAATTATTTATTTATTTCTAGAATTAACAAAATACTCTCCTTATTCTTTTTGTTCACAATGCACCCTCTATTCTGACAACTCATCAATTTCAAACATTTAAGTTACTTAACTTTCAAGAAAAAAAAACAAACCGGCCACAAAACAAAAACTTGACTCACCTTTTTGTTTAATCTAAATCCACTGAAATCCACCAGTTGAAAGCACCATACTTTAGTCTTCGAACGGTATACTAGACAACGATTCAACGCACAGAAATCTATTGTCAAACTAGCAATGATTACAAAACCTAATTACAATAACAAAAATTTTTAAACCCTTAAACTAAATAGTCATTTCGCACTGTCACTAAACAACTTGATCCACCTTCAATTAATTCACGCACCCGAATTTAACACCGTTTAAAGTATGTTCGTAAAGTGATTATTTGGAAACTAACTTCAAATCTGCTTGCAGGTTCACGAATAGGTATATTTTTTATACTCCATTCACGTGGTTGTTAAATTTTTGTTTACCAACCCCTTTCTTCTTTATTTAAATACCCCGAATGTGCAGGGCACATCTGCATGCGTCGACGCCTTAGGTTCAATTCCCCTTTTCTTCCAACCAACACACAAAAAAAAAACACAAACACACGAGCTCAGCAGCCAAGTTTTTTTCTTATCGCCGCACTATTAATAAATCTGTTCCTTTCTTCACGTTTTCACCCCTCACTTTGGTATCGTTTTCACTTTGATTCCTGTCCACCTTGTGACATTGCGCATTATTTCACTTTACTTACATTTCTAATTACAATTCTTAAGTTTTTCCTCCTATTTTTCTTTTAAACTACAACCTAATACCTACTACAAAATATACTACTTAAATTTATTTACACAAGAATTGAATATAAAAAGGTATCAACCTTCCATTTTGTTACCAGTGTGCACCCTTTTTTTCTATATTTCAAAATACTTCTTTCTATTTAACTGAATACTACAGGTGCGTAAGAGACCCAACTCGACTAGGAAGAATTTAATTTCTTTAGAAAAAATGCCTCATCAGATCTTTTTCTACCGAATTCTT
>JALBCR010002182.1:0-92500 GCA_030710515.1 Abscondita cerata
ACATCTTGTGATTTTCTTCTATTGGGCGTTTGTCGGCGTGCTTCACGAAGCTAAAAGTTACACGTAAAATATTAATGTGGTTTCAATAATTCCAAGATAAATTAGTATGGAAATATAAATCCGACCGATTTCGCCTTAAGTGGCTTCTTTTGCTATTTCTTTTGTTGGTCTCGTAGTTGTATTAATTCTAATTACAACGAATGCTTTAGCACGTGTCTTGACCTCATACTCTACTCGTATATTACCATCTGGATAATTCCTGGGGGTGCTGGAACGAGTAATTGGAAATCATTCGCTATAAAAAAACGTGACGACTCCCGCGGTGTCACCAACCTCGAAGCTGCAACGGCCAATTGTACTCTACCGGTTGATGGTCGCTCACGCTGCGTTTCTGCTATTTCGAAGGAACACATCGGCTTTCCGAGCTTTGTTGTGCTGTCAACTGCTGTCGTTAGCAAGAACCTTCCTTATCAGAACTACATGCATTAGTACACAGCTAAGTTTATTGTTTAAGGAACCTATTCACTTTGCATGCGCTTGGAGCTCACGTACATGTGACAAGTAAACAGTTTGAATCCCTAGTGTATAAGCAAATTGTTATTCGGGGTCGACTTCATCCACCGACGTTCGGTTGTGTTTTCACTAGCTCCCTCAGAGCTGGGGCGTTTTAAAATAAAATAGGTTAAGCTAAAACAAAAGGTCTTTTGGGTTGGCGGGAGCTACTCACCATACTAGTCCGAGTTTAATTTGGTTTTTTTAAGTCACCGTGTGTAAGTGACGTGTGTACGTCGAGTTTCCTTAATCACCAATCTTAAATTGGTGCGCTAACTTTATTTTGGGGTGTAACAAACAAAAGCTTAACTGAAGTTAGACATTTTTGATTACGAACTCTAATTAATTTGTTGTCGCTTACGCACGTAAGTTTCATGCGACAGAATCTTTTACTTCTCCCAGATTCTCTTAGTATTTTAAGTTGTATGTGCTATATTTACATGTCTATTTGTCTCTCTGATTTGTAAACTAACTTAATTAAACGCTATTGAATTCCTGTTGGTCGGTTTTATTTTTTTCTATTACCCAGCAGGTGGCTCCTCGTTACGCAGCAGTTTATTTCTTTCAGTTTTCTTAAGGACTACCCCAACTCACCGACTAAGCCGGACACTGTGCGCTATTTCGAGCCAAATAGTATTGTTGTTTTTTTCTAGGTTGTATCGCTATAGCCGTCACTCTCTTTATTTTTTTTTTATTATTTGTGAACTACAACCGTTACAACTGGTGAGGCACATGGTTTACCACCGGAATTTGTCAAACAAATAGACATCTACACTCCTGAACTATGTATGACGGCGTTTGAGCAGCTGTTGAAAGAGAAGACAAAAAAAGTGGCATTGGTTCTACTAAGACCTATAGACCTATTAGTCTAGATAGTATTGGGAAGCTTTATGAAACAATAATAAACCAAAGACTCATCACGGATATAAGCCTTAACGGAGGTATTTCGACATTTCAGAAGGGTAAAAGTCATCGAAGCTACAAGGAAGGTCACATTTGGAACCAAACCAAATTACGTTATAATGATAACACTTGACATAAAAACGTTTTCAATGCGGTATCCTGGTCAGAGATTATCAGAGCATTAAAACAAAAAATATTAGCAGTTATTTAATAGAAATCATTAAGAACTTTTTTGAAGGACGTCATGTTATTATTAATAACTCTAAATATATTAATCCCTACAAAACAATCTGTAAAAAATTTGGTATTTTTGCTGTAGGTTTCAGTTTTAAAAATCATGTCCAACTGTAATTACAGAGAATCACCGTTAAATTAATACCTTAAATGGTGCGTTAATTTTAACAAATAGAACAAGGATCAATACTTGGCCCTACCCTATGGAATGTTCTTTATGATACTATTTTATCTACCACGCTACCAATTGGAACTACCTTAATAGCATATGCCGATGATTTGGCAATCCTCGTCTACGACCAAACCAAACAAGAACTGGAAGTTAATGCTAATTTTGCCATAAAAATAATAGAACAACAACTACACAAGATCGGTTTACAGTTAACATCACACAAAAGTGAACTACTTATTTTAGCCGGGAGATAAAAATTCAAAACTTTAACTGTTAACATAAGTAATGAAAAAATAACTAACATTAGGGCACTGAAATATCTTGGCGTCCATCTTGGCCACAACTTAAGCTTTGCAACTCATTTTAAGATAACATTTGAAAAAGCCAATAATGTGGCAAACAATTTAAACAAACTGTTGACCAGCAATAAATACATCAAGTACAGTAAGAGACGATTACTCAGCAACGTGACTGATTCAATTATTTTATATGCAGCCCCTATTTGGATGGACTGGTTTAGTCGTCAAAAATATAAAAATATGTTATTTACGTTTCAAAGTATTTGCTAAGGATATCGAACGATACCTACATCAGCTTTGTTCATAATCGCGTTCATCATTTCCTTACATCTATTGGCTAAAGAACGGAAATATAACATTGGTGCCAACAAAAAAGAAATTAAATCCACACTTATGAAATGAGAACAAGAATGGAACGATGTGGACGACCAAACCGGGACCAGTACGAAATAGCTGGTTTCACAGATTACACCATGGTGTAACAGAAAATATGGAGAGGTAGGATGTTGTATATTACAAATCCTGTCAGGTCACGGATGTTTTAATAAATATCTACACAAATTTAAAAGACGTATAAATCCTGGATGTGCATACTGTCATGCAACAGAAGACACGTCTTTCCTTTGTGAAAGATAGAGTGAACTTAGACATAATGCAGAATCTACCTTAAAGACCAAAATCCGCCAACAAATTTAATAACACTGATGCTAGAAACAAAAGAAAACTGCTAAATAATTATAGACTTAGCACACTCAATAAGTAATAACAACCAAAGAAAAAGAAGAAAGAAAGAAGTTGTTTAGTTTAGTAGACGACACTGATTTATATAATTAGTAATTTTAAAATATCATTGTAGTTTAGCTTTGTTTGCAACAATCTGTAATACCTTAATATAAATGAAGATGGCTAGTACTTGATGATGCAAACCGTAAAAGTGATTCCACAAGTCCCAGACCGAAAATTTAAAAAAAAAAGGTAGCAGATACCCATCATTAAGCACATTTTCAACATCTAGAGTAGGTAATAGTTGCAAAAATATGCTACTTTTGCTAATAGATATGTCTGTTTAGAGATACAATGTACAGGTTTTGAAAATTCAGGGCGCCAATCGAAAATCATTTATTGTAATAGGACCAAAACATGAGCCGATGATTGTAGTAAGATTGAATCGACAAAATTTTAATCCTAATTTAATCCCAGACCCCCCCTTTCTGGTCTTCTGGATACGCCGGTGCTAAGTGCGAGTCGTATGTTACGCCTCTGGAATTTTGCAAATGATGGGAGTTGATGACAAACATTTGAACTTGATTTTTATTTTACTTCTATTATTTAAACAATGTTCGAAATTACGTGTAAATTTTGTTTAGGAAAAATTAAGCAAGAACCAGAATTTGAACTAAACAATGATACCGTATCGAGTTCGAAGCTGTCGGAGGTAACTACCGAACAAGTAAGTGTCCCATTAAATTATATTCAATTATATTCCTTAATTTTATTGAAGGATCTGAGCATCACCGACAACCCAGTCGCATGTTATCAATGTAAAGTAGAGATTGATGCTGTTCACCAATTACGTCCACCTCTCGTTAAAGAGGAAATCAAGCAGGAGCTCCTTGACAATAGAATTATCAGTGATGATTGCCTGTTATTTAACACTGACATTCCTTCGATTATTGAAGAAAGTTCTCTGCTAAACATTTACTACTGTTATCAATGTAATTATGGCACTAACGACAAAAGAAAATTATCCGATCATATTTTCACCCACCGTTTGAAATGTAATCAGTGTAATTACACAACTCCAGATAACTCATCTTTAATAAATCATGAACAAATACACTTCATGATTGGATCTTTACAATGTAACGTTTGTAATTACACTTGCATTGACAATCAATCTTTAGATGAACATATGACTTCACATATTGGTGCACAAATTGATATAAATGAAGAGAGTTATCAACAGGTATCACAAATGAGTAATTCTTCATTCGAATGTCACCATTGTGGTTATCAAACTGTCAGCAAATTTACTTTGAAATTTCATTTGAAGACTCATAAAAAAGTTAATCAATTGTTGTGTAAGATATGCAGTTTTGGTGCATATTCTAAAAATGGTTTAAAATATCACTTGAGGAAACATACAGGTGAACAACCGTTTACTTCTGATGAATACGACTACAAAACTACAACCAAGGGTAGTTTGACGACGCATAAATTGATCCACTCTAATAAGAAACGATTTATTTGTAATCTGTGCGGTTATCGTTTCAACTATTCCAAGAATTTAAAAACTCACTTAATGAAACATACTGGTGAAAAACCGTTTACTTGTAATCAATGCGACTACAAAACTACAACCAAGGGTAGTTTGACGACGCATAAATTGATCCACTCTAATAAGAAACGGTTTATTTGTAATCTGTGCGGTTATGGTTACAACTTTCCAAAGGATTTAAAAAGGCACTTAATGAAACATACTGGCGAACAACCGTTTACTTGTGATCAATGCGACTACAAAACTACAACCAAGAGTAGTTTGACGATGCATAAATGTATCCACTCCAATAAGAAACGGTTTATTTGTGATCTGTGCGGTTATGGTTACAACTTTCCAAAGGATTTAAAAACGCACTTAATGAAACATACTGGTGAACAACCGTTTACTTGTGATCAATGCGACTACAAAAGTGCAACCAAGGGTAGTTTGACAAAGCATAAATTTATCCATTCTAAAGAGAAACGGTTTATTTGTAATCTGTGCGATTATCGTTGCAACTTTTCAAAGGATTTAAAAACGCACTTAATTAAACATGCAGGTGAACAACCGTTTAGTTGTGATCAATGCGACTACAAAACTACAACTAAGAGTGGTTTGACGATGCATAAATTTATCCACTCCAATAAGAAACGGTTTATTTGTGATCTCTGCGGTTATGGTTACAACTTTCCAAGGGATTTAAAAACGCACTTAATGAAACATACTGGTGAACAACCGTTTGCTTGTGATCAATGCGACTACAAAAGTACAACCATGAGTAGTTTGACGCATCATAAATTGATCCATTCTAAAGAGAAACGGTTTATTTGTAATTTGTGCGGTTATGGTTGCAACTTTTCAAAGAATTTAAAAACGCACTTAATGAAACATACTGGTGAACAACCGTTTACTTGTGATCAATGCGACTACAAAAGTATAACCTTGAGTAGTTTGACGAAGCATAAATTGATCCACTGTAAAGAGAAACGGTTTATTTGTGATCTGTGCGATTATCGTTGCAACTTTTTACATGATTTAAAAAGGCACTTAATGAAACATACTGGTGAACAACCGTTTACTTGTAATCAATGCGACTACAAAACTACAACTAATGGTAATTTGACGAAGCATAAAGTGATTCACTCTAAAGATAAACGGTTTATTTGTAATCTGTGCGATTATCGTTGCAACTTTTCACAGAGCTTAAAACGCACTTAATTAAACATACTGGTGAACAACCGTTTACTTGTGATCAATGCGACTACAAAACGACTACCAACTCTAGTTTGCAGAGTCATAAATGGATCCACTCTAAAGAGAAACGGTTTATTTGTGATCTGTGTGATTATCGTTGCAACTTTTCACAGGATTTAAAAAAGCACTTAATGAAACATGCTGGTGAACAACCGTTCACTTGTGATCAATGCGACTACAAAACTACTACCAACTCTAGTTTGCAGAGGCATAAATTGATCCACTCTAAAGAGAAACGGTTTATTTGTGATCTGTGCGATTATCGTTGCAACTTTTCAAAGAGTTTAAAAACGCACTTAATGAAACATACTGGTGAACAACCGTTTACTTGGGATTAATGCGACTACAAAACTACTACCAAGAGTAATTTGTTGATGCATAAATTGAGCTTTTCAGAGAATTTAAAAATGCACTTAATGAAACGACTATTTACTTGTGATAAATGCGACTTCAAAATTAATTTCAAGAATAATTTGCAGAAGCATGAATTGATCTACTCTTAAAAAAAAACAGTTTAATTGTGTGATTATCGGCGCAACTTTTAAATAATCACAAAGTACATTTGATGAAACTTGACGTCCGTTTACTTGTGATACACCAGTGGAAACATCGAAACTTACATCACATCCTTTTTTCATAAACATTCTAAAGTAAAACTGTTTAAATGCAATATGTGTATTTTTTACTGAATCAAATAAACTATGATTATTCTTACTTTGAATTAAATATTGAACTTCTATTTAAATTAAACTTTATTTTGTGACAGTATTTTTAAATATCATTTCTTCCGGACTAGTTTTCAAATTTCGTGTTGATTTTATGACGCTCCTTGTGGTAGGTATTTGAATCCCACTTCTAATTACCCGTCCAGATCGGAATTCCTGAGATAATATAATATCCCAGGACTGTAATATGTACTTCTGGACCCCTTTAAGGAAGGTTGAATGTGAAGAAAAGAAAAAACACTATTTCTGGTGGAGGCGACGTTTCGCATCTTAATGTGAGTGTTCTTTCTAGGCCGGTGACCAAATTACATGAGTGTTCCAATTGATGATGGAGGTTTACAAAACATTCTTTGGTTTAGGATGGGTTTTATCACTCACTTAAAATTAAACAATTGGCACAAGAACACCGTAATTTGAAACGAAAACGACATTGTATTGAGAACGGTGGACATGTACTACTTTAGGGTGTGAAACATCGCCTCTACCAGAAACAGTGTGTTTTTTTTTCGCTTCAACCTTTCTTAAAGGGGTCCTTAACACGGTCCTGGAATATTATATTGTAAATTTTTCAACATACATTTCTGATATATTTTAATTTAATGGTTTCAGTGTTTTTATAACAATTCACAATTCAGATTTGGCAAAATTATTTTTAATTTTGCATGGATAATAGCAAAAAAATCAATTTGTTACTTGGTGACTCGGAAGGTCGATATTACACTACAAGAATTACGGAGACTAACACCACTCCCACTATACAAGATTATTCACCAGCTAACAATACGTACTTTGTCACGTTAAAATACGACGAACTCGGTTTAGTAAGAATTATAGAATTCTGCTGATATTTCCTTTCAGTGTGTCGATAGATGCTACACTAGCACTTGTAACGCATCATTTGTGTTGGTAGTAGTCACCGTGTCAACCTTCGTATATCCGACTTTTACTTCAAATTAAGTTATTTATCTAAACATCGGGGTATCCTCTGTTCTTTTTAGATTATTCTGCTTCCAAAGCACTTATTTTGTCACTGATTTATCTGTTATTGTGACCGGCTGACGTAAGTAGTTCTAAAGCTACACCGATCTAGCATAATACGTACGTTTCCTTTCTTTTTAGACGAATTCTTACACGTATTTCTAAACAAGAAAGTTAGTCGACCCAGACGTAATTATTATCTTAAAAAATTGAAATTTTTGAATACAGTGTTATGGTAATTTTTAATTAAGCCGCCTGTTTCGAATAGAGCGTCGGATTATTATATTACATACCCATGGTAACAGGCAACCAACCTTGCTTGTGTCCAATTTTGAGAGAGAGAAATTGTCCACACGAATTCTAGCGGGAGCTTCTTGCGGTAACTGGATTGTTACTTCTAATTAATTAATATAATGTCATTATTCATTACTAGATGTGTATCTGATGTTACGAAACAGTCTTAAATTCCATACGCCGCAAGTTTGACTTTTATTTCAAAACCAGCATGTGGCTATATCGCCATCTTGACAATTCTAGAATTTTCACCTGGAAGAGTTTAATTACTAATCCGCGTTATCATTCGCTCGCAGGGTGCAACGATTTTTTAAGCACTGAGGGACGCATGTCCGATCCTTCTAAAAATTAATAACTATTTGGGGTTACTCCGAGAAGGCGACTTGTTATCTTATTACAATTCAATATTTAACCCGAACCTACGTGGCGATGGTAAACGTTTTTTTTTTGTGAAGTGTTAATCATTATTATTTCTATTACTATTTTTAATGCGCGAGTGTCAGGCGTGTACTTTAATTCTTTTGCGTCCTTAAATAAACATTTTGATATCGTTGGTGAACTGAATATCCTTACGAATTCTGGGTTTATTTACTCTCAATTTTCTTTAAAAAACGTCAATTTATGCATGATAATTTACTTTAGGCCATTAAGATTGCACCAAGTAACAAATTGTTTATTGTAATTCTTAATATAAATATTTACTTATAAAAAATAATTTTATGTAGAGTCTGAGTTGTAAATTAGTACAAAAGAATTCCGTTATAGACGGGTAGTTAAAATTTCCACCGAGATATTTGTGATTGTTGGCTGCTACCATTTTTCATCATTTGGACATAAATCGGAAGAATTGAGCAGAACAGTGGGAGTTCTCCGGGATTCAATTTATGTTCACATTTGCTTGACCTCTCTTCATTCATTAGAAGACACTGAGTTGTTCCGGAAAAACGCAGTAAAAATCGTAGAAAGTACCAGAATGGAGTTGAGACTCAACGTGCAGATTTTTTTCCAAAAATTGTTTTAAATGACGAAATACCAGTCTTGCTTCCAGTTCTTAGATTACTATGGAATAAAGAAGAAAGGATACTTAGTGGTAGATGTTAAAATGAAAGACGATAAATCCAAGCTTATCACAAAACAAAAAAATGCGATCCGAAGTTGCTCGAGTTTTTGACCTTGTTGGATTCACTGCTCCTGTTTTACTTTACCCAAAACAATTGGTGCAAAAGTCGTGGAAGGATAAAGTCGGATGTGACGACCTTGTTCACGAGGATACTATGAAAAGTTTTGTCAATCAAATTACGTCGGCATTGCCAGCTCTATTCGGATTCCAAGAAGGAAGTCCATGTTTTTAGTGATGCTAGTTGCTACGCTTATGCTGCGGTAATTTATCTACTATCAGAATACGAGGTACAAACTAAAGTAACCTTACTGTCTGCAATGTCTCGTCTAACCCTAGTGGAGATAAAATCTACCATAAACCGATTGGAGCTGTTAGCTGCCTTATTAGGTGCTAGATTGGCTAAACCAGAAATTGTAGGAGATATTCTGTTCGACTATTGGAGTGACTCCTCGTGTTGAATAAACTTGATAATGTGGACAGTATATATATTTTATTTTAACTTGTACACTTTTTTCTAGAATTAACTATACAATGATTTACTGGTACTTGAACTTGAAAACTAGAATTGTGACCCTTGATGGTCAAACGACAACTCGACAATAATAATTTACATTTTCTTAACAGGTCAAGTTGTTTTCTCCCCACTTACTTACCCAAAACGTTCCCCCAACCCTTACAATAACTTTGGCCTAAACACTTCGACTATTCTAGCCTGGATTAACAGGTGGAAAAATTTGTCTCCAACCGTATCAAAAAATACTGGGGACTACTTCTCCAAGTCAATGGAATCACATTCCGGGTGAATATAATCCGGTAGACCTTCCTTCAAGTGGATGCCCTTCAGCAAAACTTGTTGAATCAAAATGGTGGAAAGGACCCAACCGGTTTCTTCACGTTGAAGAAAATTTAAAAAGAAGTATTTTCCGTAGGACAAATTCCGGAAAATGTAGTAACCACCAGGGGACAAGATAGGCTACTTTGGATACGATCGATAGACAACCCGGATTTTATTGTTTCTATTCTTTTGGCAAGTAAGCACCCTTTGGTGGAATGCCTTATAAGAAGTATTCATCTTTCCATTGTCATGTAGGAATTTAAGCTACAATTGCAAAGCTCCGGGAAAAGTACTGGATTCCTCAGACCCGAAGAACCGTCACCAGTGTTATTCACAAATAAATACAGTGCCGAAGACATGAAGCCAAACCATTGGAAATAGAAACTGTTGATCGTGTTGATGTTTTTCAGACAACTGGAGTAGACTTAGAAGGACCATTGTCGATTAGTATGTCTAGATAGTAATTTACACTTGCGCAGTGAAGAATTTGGATTGGACGAAAATTCAGGAAGAGAGCTAAGTAAGAAAAATAAGTTAGACTCTCAATTGTGAAACTGTTGCATGGTGAGGAGGAGTTTGAGAACGACTCATCAGAAGCGTGAAAGGTCTGATGAAGCTGATGATCGGAAAATCAAAACTTTTTTTTGATGAACTTTGGACATGTCTTGCTGGAGTTGCTGCAACTATAAATGATCGTCCTCTTACAGCTATTACTGAAGATGCTAATTATCTCATCCTTTTTCCCCATCTATGTTCATGAGACGTACTATGCCTGGAAACTTTCCTGAAGGATGTATGGTTAAGGGTTTATCACAAAGCTACAGTCAGATGAAGAATCTGCAAATTCAATTAAAAGATCGGTTCTCGAAAGAATACTTGTTCCTTCTGAATATCTGGCATACTTTATGCTCCACAAGAAGGCATAGGCTGAGGAATACTTTCGGAAAATTCTAGCTGTAACGAAGTTTAATATACTTGATGAGGACCTGTCCCACCCAGAGGAGTTGTACTTAACCTCAGAAGAGGAGGACGATGACTAGTTAAATATTTTTGATTAATTTGTCAATGAAAGTACTCGACTAGTATTTCAACATGGTAATAACAACAACATGGTATTTATTCATCTGAATTCTAAAGTGGCCATTCCGTCACTTTGTATTAAATAGTGATCTTATATAATCTAGGTAAACTTCTTCTATTTAAATTAAACTTTATTTTGAGACAGTAATTTTTTTAATATTCCTTCGGGACTAGTTTTTGATATGAACTATCAAAAATTTAACATCTTCCATTTCAAATATTTATGATATTTAGGCAAAATATGTTTCTGTTGTTCCTTCTAAAAGATAGTTAATTTAGAGTTTCAGCTCCAAAAATTATTCTGCGGTGACGCCACTCGTCGAGGGTGTATGAGTAGAATAGCAGGGCGGGTTCTGGACCACATCGGATACTTAGACCACGACGGGGAACTAGGATTCTCGAATACTTTGTAGTGGGGAACTTGACCGCAAGATGGCGGCAATTTCTGGGCGGGTTTTGGACCACAAAATGGTGGTAACTTTGGGGCGGGGTTCTGGTCTACAAAATTGCGGATCACAAGATGGCGGCAATTTCGGGGCGGGTTCAGGACCACAAAATGGCAGAAAATTTGAGGTGGAGAGGTAGGTTCAGGACCACAACATTGCGGATAGTCACGTGAGCGGGTTCTGGTCTACAAAATAGCGGACTACAACATGGCGGGTAATCACGTTCGCGCTCCTGGGAGGGGTCACGTTCGAGGTTTCGTTCTGTAAAACCGGATGTTGGGATCATTATCCTTTATTTAGGTCAACAATAAATGTAATTTGATTTATAAGCAAATTTACTAAAGTGCTGATACGGCTGAAAACGTAATCTGAAACCGGATGTTGCTTAATCTTTATTAACAATAGCAGTTGCTTTAGAATGTAAATGCTGACTTGCAATACGCGAGAGAAGAGATTAAGAGAGGAGGGCAGAAAGATGGAGACATAAAAATAATGACAGACAAGACACCAAGGTACATAACAGATGGAAAAGGAATGAATGAAATAAGAATAATTGCAAGGTTCAGAATGGGTAATAAAGAAAATGAAAATAAATATTGGATGACTGATGAGGAGAGATTATGCAGGTTGTGTGGAGATGAATGGGAAAATATAATACATATAAAAGAGGGATGTAGGAAACAAGACACAAGGAAAAGGAATGGAAGTTACTACTAGGAGTGAAAGGGAAGGAAAACAATGGATGAGGGAAGTGTTGGAGAGGAGGAAAGTGATGGAGGAGAAGAAAAAGAAATATTGAAAGTTTAGAAAAGAGGGAATGGGGGTGAAGAAGGAAACAGGAATTTGTTGGGTTATAATTTATTGGAATTTTAAGTTATTTATTTTTTTCTATTTTATGGTCTAGTTAAGTTTGTTTATAAACCGAATCTTTTGTTATAACTTGTATATTTTAAGACAAAACAAATATTGAATTGAAGAAAGTACTTAATTATATGAAAATGAGCAAGATGTTGGTTAACCTTAATTAACAATAAATGTAATTTTGATTTATAAGTAAGCTAAATCTGAAAATGTATGCAAACGACACATTCTTCATTCTTTAGAGTTTAATTGCTGAATCCACAATGTCACAGGAAATGTTGTAGACTCTGGTGTGCAAAATAAACATACACGCAACTTCATTCCCATATTGCTAAATCTGAATTAATTTATGCTATCAGTTACTTCTGTTGTATGTACCTATAAAAATTTAATTGTCATATTTTCATTATTTTTTTATTTATTGATTGGCAGACATTGAAAATTTATGCCTAAAAGCATCCGAAGTTCAAAGAGTAGTTAAAAAATAAATTCTTCTTTTATTTTATTTCTATAAAGTGTTTTATCTTGGAACAGATTAAAATTTTCGTATGCATTTTTCTGGTAAGACTTTGTTGACTTGCCAAATATCAACTTAAGGTTAAGAAGGTGCTAAATTGTAACTAAATGTTAAGGTCATTTTCTTAAAACTGCTTACTTAAGCTATATACTAATGTTAAAATGAGATAGAAAATGTTGATTTACTATATAAAAATGAATACCCAACAGTTTATTCCTTCAGTTTTTCTTGTATTCAACTAGCAATATGGATCTCACATCGTTAAGTAGTAATACTTATTGTAAACCTTTTGAGAACTTGAAGGACTTAGTTATTGGTGAAAAACATAAGAATGTGAACGTAGTTGTAATAAATTGGACAACGTATAGTGGTTGAAACAGAAAACTTTAAAACTGTTTTACCTGAACGTTTTTACCGCTACTTTTTGGAAAAACATCGGATATGAAGAGCAGGGATGTGTTTATAAGTAGTTTAGGAAGTGTCGGCAAAACAACAAATTTAAGTTTTACTTAATCAGACATGTACTGTGTTTATAGGAAATAAATATCGTATTCAACACCTGTATTTTTATTTTAATTAATGGAATTGTATAAAATCTTATTTGCAAATTGTGAAAATATTAGTTGAGAACGTGAGCGATGAAGAAGGTAACGTTCGATGAATCATAGAATAGTGTACATAATGGTAGTATGGTTTTTTGCTTATGATTAAACAAGGAAACTATACGGGATAGGCATCGTTTTAGTCATAAAATTGAAGAACTTAATTAAAATCTGTCGTCTATATTACAAGAAAATCATCATACAAAAATTTACAGAAGCATTCCAAGGTCATGAGGTGTAATCAATGTTAAGAAACTAAAACCGTAAGGTTGTAATTGTTGATTTGACAAGTTATGAATATATTGACCTATAGATACAGTCAACATAAATAAATTCAAGAAAACCTGCACAATTTCTAATTTTTTAAAAACAACCAACCAAATTTTGAAGTTAGCTGTACTAAACATTTTGATCTTGATATTTTAACAAAAATACCTACTTTAAAACCTATACTGTTTGATTTGTTAATTTATAAGCAGGAAAGTCAATAATACTGTTTAACATCTCATGTTGTATGTATGTATGTATTTTTATTTTGTTTAATTCTATAAAAATTTTCAAAAGTAATTAGGTTTCAATTCCGATTCTTGCTATTGTACAACCTCTTGCGTACTTTACTGCAGGCGATTCGAAATTTTTATACTTGCCAACTGTTAGGTCGGCTATAATTATTGAAGAATCGACTATGTAACTGCTTTACATACCTGTCGGCAAAGTTGCTTACATTTACGTATGTGAACGCTTTCACGAGTCGACACTAGATGTCAAAAAACTTATCGTTTATATATAATCAAAAGCCATATTTTACCACAACTATGGTGTATGGCTATTTACATTTTAATATAAACACATCTGTCTGTCACTATAGAATTTCACTTTTCTAATTCACTTCAGTGTATATGTAAATTTAGTCCACTCCTTTTTATCATATGTTTTTATTTGTGCTTCTCTCCAGTTACATCCTCTGCTATCCAATATTTCTTCTATTACTTTATCCCATGTCTTTTTGGTCTTCCTTTTTTCTGTTTATTTCCTGTTCTAGCTTCCCATACTTTTTTAACTGCTCTCGTCTTATCCATCCTTTGTAGATGTCCCCACCATGCTAACTGTCTTTGTTCTATATATTCTGTTATAGATGTCAATCCTAAGTCATGTCGTATTTTAGTATTGTTAATTTTATCTCTTCTTGTGACTCCTTTTACTCTACGGAGATACTTCATCTCAGTTGCTTGTATCTTATTTTTTGTCGGTTTGTTAGTATCCACGATTCACAGCCGTATGTTAGTATAGGTCTATATACCACTTTGTATACATTAATTTTGGTCTTGTACGACACTTCCTTTTTGCTTATAATACACTTACTGATAGCATAATATGTGTTGGTAGCCTTCCTTATCCTGTTGTTAATTTCGTTTTCTTGTCCTCCTGTGTTTTCTATTTCCACTCCAAGGTATGAATATGAGCTGACTTGTTTGATTTGTTTTCAGTCTACTTTAATGTTTAAGCTTTTTTGTTTCTGTTTCTGCTAATAACTATATTAACTGTGTTGATATATAGATTCTGGATCGCTCTGATTAGTTGCCGATTTACACCTCTTTTCTTTAAACTGTCCCAAACTGTAATTCTAGGTACTTTGTCAAACGCTTTAACTAAATCAATAAAAGCTAATACTGCATTACGGTCTTGTTTTAATGTTTTGTCGATAATCTGCCTGACTGTAAATATGTGATCGTGCACACTCCTACCCTTTCTAAAGGCGCTCTGCCCTTCGTTTAAATTCATCTCAACTTCTTCCCTAAGACGATTATCCAAAATTTTCTCAAATACTTTTAATGCACTACATAGCAAAGAAATACCTCTGTAACTGTTGCACTCCTTGGTATCACTTTTTTATGTATTGGCGTAATTAAAGCTACTTCCCAATCTTTTGGTATGCATTCTCCTCTCCACACTTTATTATATACGTACAATAGTAAGATGCGCCCCTTTCTCACAAATTTTTTTATCATCACTGCGTTTACATTATCTACACCTGATGCCTTACCGTTTTTTAACCATTTTAATGTTTCATTTAGCTCCCACATTTCTATATAGTCATCGTCATCTTCTTCTTGCTGTACACTTGGGATGCTTTCTTCAGTCTCTACTCTATCCCTGCACTGTTTAGCAACTCTTGTAAATATTCTTTCCATCTATTCATTACTAGTGTATTTTCGCTCAATATTTCCCCTTTTTGTTTTCACGTACCTTTCATCACTATTCCTATTTTACTTTATTTTCTTTACTACTTTATAGAATAACTTTTGGTTGCCTTTACTGTTGTTTTCTAATTTCTTCCCAAATTCTTCTCAACTGTTTTTTTGACTCACTTACTAATTTTTAACATGCTTCCTTTCTTGCTTATATATCTCATAGTTTGTATTCGTCTTGTTTGTTAAGTAGTTTTTCCAAGCTCTCTTTTTCTTTTGATCTAGATTTTTATTTTCGTAGTCCACTATACTGTTTGTTTTCTTAGGTTTGTTATTTTGCTTGTTCCACAAACGTCGATGGCAGTGCCAATAAGCGTTTCTTTAAGTATTGTCCATATTTGTTCTACTGTCTTTTCTTCTAACTTTTCTACACTCTGCTCTAACTTTTCTGTTACTAATTGTGCATATTTTATTCCTACTTCTTCTTCGTTCAATTTATGCGTTTTTATTTTTACAAATTCTTCCCTCTTAGTACACTTCATTCCTTTTATATCTTCGTTCATTGTATCCTTTATTTTTGCTACTACTAAAAGTGGTCGCCATTTATCTCAAGACCTCTCTTTACTCTGCAATCTAGTATTTGTTTCTTGTTTTGTTTTTCCACAATTATGTAATCTATTATTGACTTCTCAGATCTATTGGTTACTTCTTTGGTATAGGTATGTATACTTTAATGTTTGTTCCATGTGTTTGTTATGACCATGTTTTGTATTAAACAGAAATCTAGCAGTCTTGTACCATTATTGTTTCGGTGTTCTTCTCCAAACTTTCCTACAACTTCCTTCTAAATGCTGTCTTGTTTTCCTATTCTGCTATTAAAATCACCAACTAAGTAAACTTTACCTTTTGCTCTATCTGTTACTTAAGTTAGTTCTTGCCAGTATCTATCTTTCACCACCACTTTTTCATTTTCATCCGGTCCGTATGTTACAATTACCGTTCTAGTTTGTTGTTTAGCGTCTCTTAATTCTATTGAAAGGGTCCTTTCCGACCAGGCGTTTGAGGTTGTGTATCATGTGTGCCCACTTCTTATCGAATATACACCCTACTCCTGCAGCCGCTCGTTCCTTTTCATCCACTCCGCTGTATATGAGTATATAGTGAGTTGTTACTCCACATTTTCTGGTATCCTATTCTGATTTTTTTCACTTCGTATTTTCCATAAAAATACAACAATATATAACAATATAAAACCTAACCCTCTCCTGCCCTACCCTATCTAGTCCTATTACTATTTCCCTCCTTCTAATCACCTCCTCCATCCATCGCAACCCCTCTCCTCTTCTCTTAATAACTCTTCCCTTTGTTTTTCCTCTTCCCTTAGTTCCTCACATTCTCTACTCAAGTGTTCCAAATTCTCCCACCCCTTTCGACACATTCTACACTTCCTCTTCTCGTCGTCCAACCAGTACCAATTTTCCCTCTCCTCATTCCCACATCTAAAGCTCGCCACAATTTTTTTCTTTTCAAATTCATGTCTCCTTTCAAGTATTTAGGTAATCCCTCCCTCACCAATCCATCATCAAATCAAATCAAATTTATTGGTCTTTTAAAATAACAAAGTGATTCGGTTCTTTCACAAACCTTTTAAACTTAAAACTAAATACGAAATTTAACTAAAAAACCTTAACAATCATTTTCTTTTTATCCATATTTGATTCAATCCATTATTAAGTCGTTGTATTTGTCGTTATATCTTCCTTGTCTAATCTTCGTTCTTCTCTCCTGCACCTGGTTATGTTTGTCTTTTTTTACTATCTCTTCTTTCATCTTTCTTCCTTCACCTCTTAGCTTTTTTTAATTTTTTTTCTTGCGTATCCTCCTCTTTGATAATATGCTTTCTTATCTTCTTTACCTTATTTCACTTTTTGTTCTTCTATCTCTTTCTAACATATGTACAGCATTTTATTCTGTTTTCTGTTTTCCATCTTTTCCTTCAGTTTCAATGCTCTATTTCCTGTTTGAATTATTAGGTATCCTGGTCTTTTATTATCTAATCCTAAAGTCCACCTCTTTGAATAACTAATTCTGTTTCCCTCTTCAACCTCCCATCCCTCTCTTCTCTAAGCTTTCAGTATTTTTCTTTTCCTCTCCTCCATCACTTTCCTCCTCTCCAACACTTCCCTCATCCATTGTTTTCCTTACCCTTTCTCTCCTAGTAGTAACTTCCATTCCTTTTCCTCGTGTCTTGTTTCCCTGCATCCCTCTTTCATATGTATTATATTTTCCCATTCATCCCACACAACCTGCATAATCTCTCCTCATCACTCATCCAATATTTATTTTCATTTTCTTCATTACCCATTCTGAACCTTGCAATCATTCTTATTTCATTCATTCCTTTTCCTCTGTTATGTACTTTGGTGTCTTGTCTGTCATTATTTTTATGTATTTCTCGTTATATTTTCCTTTCTTTATTTTTGCCCTTCTTTCCTGCTTCTGAGTATCTTTATCTCTTGCAATTATTTCCTCTTCCATCTTTCTCCCCCTCCCACTCTTAATCTCTTTATCTCTTCTCGCGTATCCCACTCTTTCATAGTATTTTCTTCTTTTAAATATTTTACCTTCTGTGCCTCGATCTCTTTCCAACATTCATATAGTATTTCATTTTCCTTCCTACTTCCCATTTTTTCTTTATACCTTACTGCAATTCTTCTTGCTTGTATCCTTATTTTTTCTATTTCTAGCTCTTCTTCCACTATATACCCCGGTGTCTACTTCTCTAGTCCTAACGTCCACCTCCAGTATTTCTCCTGTATCTTCTCCAGCTCTTGCAACCCCAAATTTCCGCTCCATACAGTACCACACTTCTTACCAACTTTTCAAACATCCATCTCCTTTTCTCTATATCTTTACCAAATATCCTTTCCCCTAACCCCCATACTTGTCCTACTATTCTATTTCCTTTCATTTTCATCTCTTTTATATGGTCTCCATCTTTGTTATCATATCTGATGTTGTAACCTAAGTATCTATACTTGTCTACTCTCTCTACCTCCTCCTCCCCCCACCACCATTTCACTTCCTTTCTTCTTCCTTTTCTTTTTTAAATTCCATAATTTTTGTTTTCCGACATTTGCTGCTAGTTTTTTATTTCCTAGGTATTTCTTCATAAATTTAACTACTCCTCTCATCTCTTCTTCATTTCTCGCTATTGCCACAATGTCATCCGCATAAGCTAAAACCCATATCTTTTTCCTTCCTACTACTATTCCTCCTACTTGATTTTTTTCCATTTCCTCCTCAAGATCACTAATGTATATCGAGAATAAGATTGGGCTTAGCGGACATCCCTGTTTTAGTCCTTTTCCGTCCTAAATTCTCTACCTAGCTTCCTCCCTACCCTCGTTCTACACCTTGTTTCTTCGTATATTTCCTTTATTGCATTTTTATATCTCTGTTTATTCCTACCTCCTCCATCCTTTTCCATAATCCCCTCTTTCCACATTATCAAATGCCGCTTTAATGTCTAGGAATATTGCGTACATCTTTCCTCTTTTCTTTGCTAACTCTTTATTGATTATGTGCTTTAATATGTATATATTGTCTATCGTTCCTCTTCCTTTCCTAAATCCTGCTTGCCAATCCGGTATTACATTCTTTTCTTCTATTTCTTTTTCCAATTTTTCTAACTATTTCCGCATATATCTTATAGCCCGCATTCATTATACTCACTCCTCTATAGTTGTTCGCTTTCTTCTTATCTCCCCCTTGTAAATTGGGCATATTATTGCCTCTCTCCATTTTCTGGAAACCCTTCTTCTTTCCATATTCTCTCGAATACTTCTCTTACTTTTCTCTCATTCCTTCTCCGATGTACCTCCATTGTTCTCCTTGTATTCCATCCGTCCCTTCTGCTTTTCCTTTTTACTTTATTTATTGCTCTCTCCATTTCTTCTTTTCCTATTCCACCCTCTCTGTGTCTTATTCTTCATTTCTTGCTTTTCTTCACTCTCTCCTACTAACTTCTTATAGTGTTCTTTCCATTTTCCTCATCTATATTTGCTTCCATCCTTCCTCCTTTTTCCTCTTTTTATTAATGAATTCCCATACCTGTCCGTCATTTTAATTTCTCTAATCTTTATCTCGTTTTGTTTTTATGTTCTTCTTTATTTTTTGCACATATTCCCTTAAAATTTACTTTTAACCTTTTGTATTCATCTATCTCTATCTTTCCTTTTTCCATTTCCTTCTTCCTTTTTAATTCTTTTTCCTCTTCTCGCATTCTCCGTTCCACCAATCTTTTCTTTTCCCTAATTCTTGTTTTCTTAATCTATACTTTCTCTTCTCTGTTGCCATTTCCATCCTGGTTGTAATTCTCTCCATCTCTTCCTCCACCTCTCTTTTAGTATTTACTTCCTCTTCCATTTCCTCTCTATATCTTTTTATACTCTCTTCAGTCCATACTTTGTTTTCTCTCCATACCTCTTCTTGTTCTTGTACCTCTTTCTCTCCCTCTTCTATCATGAGTACTTCTAGCGGCTGATGGTTCGATTCTATCTCCTCTCCTGTTCTTAGTGTTGCTATGTCCTCTTTACTTTTTTCGTTTATAATCACATAATCTATTACTGATTGGCCTCTTTCTCCTACATATGTAAATTCCCCTTTTCCTTCTTCTTCCAAATTTCTGTTCATTATTGTCCAACCTATTTCTTCACATAGTTCTATCAAAATTTTTCCTGGTCCGTTTATTTTCTTATCCATTGATATCCTATTGGTTATCTCTCCATTTACCATTATTCCTCCCTCCTCTGCTATCCTAGCATTCAAATCTCCTCTTATAATCAACTTGCCTTCATCCCTTTCTTCTATTGCCTTTTCTATAATTGCTTTTGTTGTGCGCATTTTCTTTCCATATATCGTAAAAATATTATATTTTCACCAATCCATCATACTTCTTATTATATTTACCCGTCCTATTCTTTTCTCTCCTTTTTTGTTTTGCGTATCTCTATCTCTTTGCCTAATCTCTTCACTTATTCCTACTCCTCTCCCTTCTCTTCTTCTCCTTTCTACTTCCTCTCTCGCATAACCCCCTCTTTCATAGTATAGTCGCCTTGCTTCTTGTCCATGTTTAATCCTTCCATCTTTATCTCTTCCCACACCTTTTTTACTATCCCCATCTCCTCTTCTCTCCATACCTTCTTCATACTTCATAGCGATCATCCCCGCGTGTATCCTTATTTTCTCCATTTCCACTTCTTCTTCCACTATATACCCCGGTGTTTCCCTATCCAACCCTAATACCCCTTTCCAATACCTATCTTGCACTTTATCTAGTCTTTCCCATTCATTTCATCCCCATACCTCCGCCCCATACGTTTCTTACTAATTTCTTAAATAACCACCCCCTTCTCACAACATCCTTTCCAAATGTTCTCTCTCCTAAACCCCACACCTGCCCTATTATTCTGTTTCTTTTCCTTTCTAAGTCCTTTAGGTGTGCCTCGTCCTTATTGTCATATCTCATCCTAAACTCTAAATATACTACTTCATCTACTTCTTCCATCACCTCGTCCCCCCACTTCCATTCCTCTTTTTTCTTCTCCCCCTTCCCTTTGGAAGATAACAATTTTGTTTTTCCTAAAGCGGACACCCTTGCCTTAATCCTCTACTTGTCCAAAATCTCTCACTTAATTTCCCTCTAACCTTACCCTGCACTTTGTTTCCTTATAAATGCCCTCTATACCCTTCACTATATTCTTCTGTATGTTCTTTTTTCTTAATAACTCCCACAATTTATGTCTGTCCACATTGTCAAACGCAGCTTTAATGTCCACGAGCAACGCATACACTTTCCCACTTCGCTTTTCAAATTCTTTATTAATTAATTGTTTTAGTACGTACACATTGTTTATTGCCTTCCTCCCCCTTCGAAATCAAATCTACCACTCCGTTATTACTCCTTTTTCCTCCAGCTCTTTATCCAGCCTTTCCTGCAATATTGATGCATACACCTTATAACCAGCGTTAGTTACACTAACTTCCCTATAATTCCTTACATCCTTCTTTTCCCCTCTCTTGTGTATTGGGCATATCATTGCCTCCCTCCAATCAATAGGAAATTCTTTCCCCATCCCTATCCTATTCATTATTCTTCGCATGCTCTTTCTCGCTTTCTCCCCGGTGTAGTTCCACTGTTCCTCTTGTATTCCATCTGTCCCAACTGCCTTTGCTTTTTGATCCTTCGTATGGCTCTTTCCAATTCTTCCTCCGTTATTTTCATCCTCCCTTCTTCTCTCCTACTTTCTTTTCTCCATATTTCTTGTGCTCTCCTCTTAACCCCTTACTACCCCTTTACAATGATCCCTCCATTCTTTCATTTTTATTTCCTTCCCTTTCTTTATTTAAGAACATCCATACTTCTCCTTCATTTTCAAACTTTTATTCTCTTCTCTAGCGTTTCTTTGTACTCCTTCTTTCTGTCCTTACAACTCTTTCTATACCGCCCTCTAAACTCTTTCACCTCTTTTATATCAATTACTCTCCTTTTCCATCTTCTTATTGCCCTTCTTACCTCTCGTTCTGCTTCCGTGCATTCCCTATTCCACCACCTCCTTTCTCCTCTACCTGACGTCTGTCTTTTACAATACTTCCTTTCTCTACCGCCTTTTCCATCTTCCCACCTCATCTCTCTTAACCCCCTCTACTCCTTCCTCTACCCATTCTTTTCCTCCAACCGTTTTCTGTAATTTATTATGCTGCTTTCAGTCCAATTTTTTTCAATCCATTCCTTCTCTACTTTTACTTCTTCTTCTCCCTTTTCTTTTAATGTTAACTCTAGTGGTAGGTGATCGGACTCCTCCTCGTTCCCCACTCTAAACTTTTCTACTTCCTCCCACACCTCTTCATTTACCAACACATAATCTATAGTCGATTCACCCCTAAAATTAAACTAAGGTCTTTTGCATTAAAGAAACAACCGGTATACTGGTGGAACAACGAAATAGCCGTATTAAGAAAACAACGCACATCTCTCTCTACGTAGAACTATAAGCCGTTACCACCATAAAAAAACAAACCCTCCTGTGGAAATCGTCACAAATTATAAAGTCCTTAGAAATAAATTAAAAATTCGTATCAACGCAAGCAAGAAAGAGGCTTGGAATTTGGAATAAACTACTAGTAGAAGCCGACGAAGATATATGGGGTACCCCCTATAAAATTGTGATGAGTAAAATGCGGAACCTCAATCCAATCAACTTTAATACCGAAGAAGCAACCAAAGTCATACAAAATCTCTTCACGAATACAACCAAACTCCAATGGCCTGATATACCAATTGATGACAACGTAGCTGTACCATATAGGATATTATAAACACAGCACAATTAATTAAAACTGTGTTACGGTTCAAAATACTAGAACCCTAACGTAGGTCGCAACAGTTGCATGTTACGACGAAAGTCGAATTTTCCGCGCACGCTACGATTTTCCCATTGGTGGATAGATTCTTCTCAAAATTTATCGATACGACGAGAGGACATCTTGTAATTTTGCTTTTATTGGGCGGTTGTCAGCGTGCTTCACGAAGCTAAAAGTTACACGTAAAATATCCATGTGGCTTTAATAATTCCAATATAAATTAGTGTGGAAATATAAATCCGACTGATTTCGCCGTAAGTGACTTCTTTTGCTATTTTTTTTGTTGGTCTCGTAGTTGTATTAATTCTAATTACAACGTATGCTTTAGCACGTGTCTTGACCTCATACTCTACTCGTATATTACCATCTGGATAATTCCTGGGGGTGCTGGAACGAGTAATTGGAAATCCTTCGCTATAAAAAAACGTGACGACTCCCGCGGTGTCACCAACCTCGAAACTGCAACGGCCGATTGTACTCTACCGGTTGATGGTCGCTCACGCTGCGTTTCTGCTATTGGCTTTCCGAGCTTTGTTGTGCTGTCAACTGCTGTCGTTAGCAAGAACCTTCCATATCAGTACTACATGCATTAGTACACAGCTAAGTTTATTGTTTAAGGGACTTATTCACTTTGCATGCGCTTGGAGCTCACGTACATGTGACAAGTAAACGGTTTGAGTCCCTAGTGTATAAGCAAATTGTTATTCGGGGTAGACTTTATCCACCGATGTTTGGTTGTGTTTTTACTAGCTCCCTCAGAGCTGGGGCGTTTTTAAATAAAGTAGGTGAAGCTAAAACAAAAAGTCTTTTGGGTTGGCGGGAGCTACTTACCATACTAGTCCGTGTTTTATTCTAGTTTTTAAGTCACCGTGTGTAAGTAAGGTGTGTACGTCAAATTTCCTTAATCACCAATTTTAAATTGGTACGCTAACTTTATTTTGGGGTGTAACAAACAAAAGCTTAACTGAAGTTGCGAATTCTAATTAATTTGTTGTTGCTAAAGCACGTAAGTTTCATGCGACAGAATCTCTTACTTCTTCCAGATTCTCTTAGTATTTGCTATATTTACATGTCTATTTGTCTCTCTGATTTATGTTTTCTTTAACGTAGTAGACCTTAAGTAAAACCTTTTGAATTCTTGTTGGTCGGTTTTATTTCTTTCTATTACCCAGCAGGTGGCACCTCGTTACGCCTCAGTTTATTTCTTTCAGTTTTTTCAGGACTTCCCCAACTCACCGACTAAGCCGCACACTGCTGTGCTAACTCTTACAAATACGCGATCTTGCACGAATTTAGTGCGCTATTTCGAGTCAAATAGTATTGCTTTTTTTTTAGGTTGTATCGCTATAGCCGTCACTCCCTTTAATTTTTTTTATTATTTGTGAACTACAACCGTTACAACTGGTAAGGCACATGGTTTACCACCGGAATTTGTCAAACAAATAGACATCTACACTTCTGAACTATGTATGACGGCGTTTGACCAGCTGTTGAAAGAGAAGACAAAAAAAGTGGCATTGGTTCTACTAAGACCTATAGACCTATTAGTCTAGATAGTATTGGGAAGCATTATGAAAAAATAATAAACCAAAGACTCATCACGGATATAAACCTTAACGGAGGTATTTCGACATTTCAGAAGGGTAAAAGTCATCGAAGCTACAAGGAAGGTCACATTTGGAACCAAACCAAATTACGTTATAATGATAACACTTGATATAAAAACGCTTTCAATGCGGTATCCTGGTCAGAGATTATCAGAGCATTAAAACAAAATATTAGTAATTATTTAATAGAAATCATTAAGAACTTTCTTGAAGAACGTCATCTTATTATTAATAACTCTAAATATATTAATCTCTACAAAACAACCTGTAAAAAAATTGGTATTTTTGCTGCAGGTTTCAGTTTTAACAATCCTGTCCAACTGTAATTACAGAGAATCACCGTTAAATTAATACCTTAAATGGTGCGTTGATTTTAACAAATAGAACAAGGATCAATACTTGGCCCTACCGTATGGAATGTTCTTTATGATACTATTTTATCTACCACGCTACCAATTGGAACAACCTTAATAGCATATGCCGATGATTTGGCAATCCTCGTCTACGACCAAACCAAACAAGAACTGGAAGTCAAAGCTAATTTTGCCATAAAAATAATAGAACAACAACTACACAAGATCGGTTTACAGTTAGCATCACACAAAAATGAACTACTTATTTTAACCGGGAGATAAAATCTCAAAACTTTAACTGTTAACATAAGCAATGAAAAAATAACTAACATTAGGGCACTGAAATATCCTTGGCGTCCATCTTGGCCACAACTTAAGCTTTGCAACTTATTTTAAGAAAACATTTGAAAAAGCCAACAATGTGGCAAACAATTTAAACAGACTGTTGACCAACAATAAATACATCAAGTACAGTAAGAGACGATTACTCAGCAACGTGACTAATTCAATTATTTTATATGCAGCCCCTATTTGGATGGACTGGTTTAGTCGTCAAAAATATAAAAATATGTTATTTACGTTTCAAAGTATTTGCTAAGGATATCGAACGATACCTACATCAGCTTTGTTCATAATCGCGTTCACCATTTCCTTACATCTATTGGCTAAAGAACGGAAATATAACATTGGTGCCAACAAAAAAGAAATTAAATCCGCGCTTATGAAATGAGAACAAGGATGGAACGATGTGGACGACCAAACCGATGCCAGGACAAAATAGCTGGTTTCACAGATCACACTATGGTATAACAGAAAACATGGAGAGGTAGGATGTTGTAATCACAAATCCTGTCAGGTCACGGATGTTTTATGTCATGCAACAGAAAACACAGTTAAGCCCACGATTTTCCTTTGTGAAAGATAGAGTGAACTTAGACATAATGCAGAATCTACCTTAAAGACCAAAATCACGCCAACAAATTTAATAACACTGATGCTAAAAACAAAAAAAAACTGCTAAATAATTATAGACTTAGCAAACTCAATAAGTAATAACAACCAAGGAAAAAGAAGAAAGAAAGTCTAGTTTAGAAGAAGACACTGATTTATATAATTAGTAACATTGGAAGTCTCCTTAAAAGGACAATAGACAATAACTTGGCAAAACTGGCTAGCCACATGTTTGACCATTTTAACTTATGAAGAAAGAATCGATCTTTCCGATTCTAGTAAAATTTTGTAGACCTTTATAGCCCAATGTGCTTAATTAACGGTTAAAACCGTTAAAACGCACACGTATCTATGCATTTTTTTTTATCAAAGCGCATGAAAATGCACCTACATTTTATACACTTCGAAATTAGTTTGCGGGAAGCGCCAACATTTGAATTTTGAAATTCAAATATGACTTCTATTCCATTTTATAAAAATGAAATGTTGTCGGCTGATGATGAGTGTTGGTGGAAGCGATTCTCATGATTATTTTTATTATTAATGTTTAATTAATAGAAAAAGTGATTTGTCTGTAAAGAATTTTTAGGCGCAAAGAGTCATTTATCTGGACGGAGTTTCTTCAAGAGCAGGTAAGTCACATATTTTTTTAGTTTATATAATATCATGGTTAGGTTTAGGTTATCACTTGAAATACGCGAAGAATTAGTTTTTTTTTGAATACATTACAAGCTTCATTCACTCTTTGCAAAACTAGGTTAATTGCGTCAAATAGCATGATTTATAGATTGCTTCTGTTCTTCAAACGTAGCTGGTCTCGGTGCCTTCGGAGCTTTTGGTTCTGAAACTCTTAGTGCTTCACGGAAATACGCATCAACCGCATAGTTCGCCTTCCTCTCTCGCTTGGAGGTTCGATCCAGTGACCAATAAAGGTTTCTTCTTTTTTCGTAATCCTTTCCCTCGAACTTGTACACAGACTCGGTGGACGTGTCTAATGTAAAGTTTCTCAAAGAAGATTCCCCAAGACCGGCCAACTTCTGGTTTAGCTCTTCCGTTTGGTTCTCACTCTTTTTCAGGATTTCATTCATGTCTTCACCCGTAATATCACTATCTTTTGTAGCAAACACTTGATCTGCTCCGAACCGAATCATGTTCAACATATCATCCTTATTCAACTGATTAGCTTTGTTGTCCACCAATCGACCTTGTCCAGTCTCAACTTAATTTCCGCTCTTTCCACAATATTTTCCTCCACGGTGCTTTCCGTAATAAATCTGAACACTCTAACTTGCTTCATTTGACATATAATATGAGCTCTGTCTATAGCTTGGAGATCTATTTGGGGATTCCAGTCAGAATCCAGTTTGCCGTTGCCAAATTAATTCCGAGACCATCTGTTCACAATCTTCCGAAGAGTTAAAGAGTTCCAGTAAAAGGAAATTGGAAAAAGCCAACGCGTGCAAGTTGTTCTGAAGAAGTGTTCCTGTAATCAACAGTGTATTTAACGATTTAAATTCTTGAACATACTCGGACGACTTCGACTTCTCGTTTTTGGTTCTGTGCGCCTAATCAATAATGACGTATTTCCAGTGGAACTTTTTAAATACTGATTTCTCCTTGATTACTTTCTCATACGATGTAACTCCAGACGATGACGTCCAGAATCACTCTCATTATCAACCCTACTATATATTGGCTTCTTCTTGTTTAGTTTCGAACGGTTCAGAAACAGTTTTCGAGATACCTAACTGTAAAAGTATTCAGACTCGTCATTGCAGACTACAACTTACTTCAATCGCTTTATTTCTTTCCACCCAAAATGTACAGACGAAGGGTTTGTAGAAATTACAAAATTGCTTGTATGTTGTGAGCATATTTTGATTTCCGGATCTTCTTCCATTAATAATGCATCCTTTCCTTGAATAAGCCTCTTTTCTAACTTGGGCAAATACTAATGTTGAGATTGAATACGTTTAGGCACCCCGGAAATATTCTAATGCATCAATATCTTCATATATTTCATTCCAAAAAATATTCACATCCCTTTTCCTTACCAACTTTCTTACTTTTTAGGATGGTTCAACCAACATGTTGCGCGTGTTCGAAGGGAATTCGCAGCGGAAGAATAAGAATTGCTTGAGAAGTCTGGCATCTTGTCGAAGGGAGGGTAAACGCTTTAGGAGATCAGTATCATGAGGAGGATGCCTTACATAACACATGTTGCAAACGGATACGGAGAGAAGAGCATCGAATGGAAGACGATGATGTATGTAAAGAGAATGGTGGATGTCAAGAGGATGGTGGATGTGAAGAGAATGATAGATGTCAACATGATGGTGAGCAAGTACCTGTAGGTGCTGGAGATTCTCGTGCTCAACGATCTCGTGTTGTTGATGTCACTCGTGTTGAAGGAAAGAGTAATCTGCTGATCAATCAGAAAGAGATAGTGCAAGCTTCGAACCAGGTGTCTTCCTCGTCTTCCTCAGTTCAGTCTCCGCGTCCCAGGAAAAAGTCCTTCAAGTGCTATAGTTTCCGAAGAGGCTCGAGTTGGACTTACTGGGGGTATCTGAAATGAACTTCGAACGGTATGTACATATTAATATAACATTTCATTTTAAATGTATTGGGACAAGTGAGATTGAATGAAACTAACGTAAACTAAACCTGTTACGTAAAAAATGTATTGGGAAAAGTGAGATTTAAAGAAACTGGTGTAAAGTAAACCTGTTATGTAAAAATGTGTTAAGAAAAGTGAGGTTAAATGAAACTTGATAATATAAGACTATAATAGATTTAGGCAAATGAGCAGAAACCTAGACTGAAGTAGCTCCGGCAGTACCAAGCCAACAATTTGAACTCTCAAATGAGAACGAGGTATTTTAATTAACCAACTAAAAATTATTAAACTTTTACGTAATTAATTAAATGGTTTTGTCAGGTACGCTTAGAAAATTCAGAGAGATCCGCTCGTGACTGCGTTGAGACTCATTACTCCGCAGCTTCAGAAAGCCAGTCTCTGTCAATTGGAAGTCAGAGTCAACGTCGCAAATCAATCGCAACGACATCGTCGAGAAGCAAAAGATTAAGCTAGATCTATTATCTATCACATCTACTGAAGCATGTTGCTGGATATGCAAATCAACAAACCCCGAACAGTAATGAAGAAGTCTGCTAGAACTGACATGTGGCTATCGGAAGAAGTTTGGATTCCGCCAGCTACTAGATGTTGCAATAGTCACCTGATCAACCAGAGGATCCTCGACGACGAATCCAGATCCCTTATCAAGCAAAAAGCAACCGTTGGGACTTGGTTTATTAAGAAGGAGCTTTATTCTTCTCTTAACCAATAAAGCCAACCAACCCCACATTAGCATAAAATCTGATCAGCTAGCTGACAAAGATTTTAAGTTGCTGTTTGGGATTCAAAAGCAGGAGTTTGAAGACCTGTTAGGAAATATTGGTCCTCATTTGCGAGACAGCTGTCATCAATCTCTTCAAGATGCCCTAGCATTACTTTTGATAAAGCTCCGACTTGGGATTTCTCAAAAGCTTCTAGGATTCTTGTTTGGCATGCCTCAACAAAAGTGAGCACCAGCATGTCGAGTGGCTGAGCTATTAAAAGAGTTTGTATCGCAGAACGTTGGATACGATTCCATTTCCCGTAAAAACTGATTGCAGAACATGACTCAGCTTATATACGGCAACTTTACCAAGTCCCTGTAGGCAACCTTATTCTCTTTCTGGATGGTAGGAAACACAACTTATTGACTGTAACTTATTGTTGGCTTATTTAGAAACTGTTTCTTGTTTACAGCTACATACCTGTATGTGGAGAAGAGTGAAGATAATGAATTGCAGCGGAAAACGTTTTGCTTCGCAAAAGGTAGGAATTTGGTAAAGCCGACGATGGTGATTGCTCCATCTGGAAGAATCATCGCAGCCACTGGGCTCTATTGTTCTGATGCTAGACATAATGATGCCAAGATGCTTCGTCATACGTTTGATGATCCTTCGGGTATTTCTACGCTTCTAAAACCAGGAGATGTGCTACTTGACTTGACAACGGCTTAACATCGTTTTAAAGGAATCATAATTAAAATGATTTTCTTCTGCAGTGAACCGAGGGTTCAGAGATGTTAAGCAATTTTTGGAAAGTCAGGGCTTTGTAGTAAAGACGCCAGTGCTTTTGAACAAAAAACAAAACCAGTTCACTGCTGAAGAGGCCAATGAATCTCGAGTAGTTACCCTAACTCGATGGAGGGTGGAAGCTTTGAATGGAAGACTGAAGGGGCTTTTCAAATTCTTTGATATGAAGATCCTCATCATTATTACAATCGCAATTGTAATGACAAACTTCGTCTCTTACTGGATATAGATGTGCCTTCATCAATAAGTACCGTCCTCCAAATTATACCGAATTGACAAATTCTCAGAAGATAATCGAGGAAGTTTCTAGGAAGTCCTCTCTCACAAACACACTCAAAAATGAGAGTTTTGCCAATTCTCCGAAAGACAAGCCTGTGGAAAAATCTTGCGACCGTAATTACGAAGGATTCCCATTGATGACGCTGAATGAACTGGAGGAGATCACTTTAACTCTTGTAAGTGACGATCTCGAATCGGAGTCAGAGGATGAAGCTGTGTCTGAGAACGGAGCTATTTCTGAGAATGGTAGGGCAGACTCTGCAGATGATATTGTTGATGGAGATGATGGCGTTTCTGATGGGGAAACTGGGATTGCAGCAGATGATAAAGAAAGCGAAGACGAGAGCGATGCTGAAGCGAAAGTGGAGTGTGAAGAGGAGGAGGAGGAGGAATCAGAGTCAGAAAGTGAGATAGAAGACTGGAGTATGTCCCTGCAAGAATAGCAGTTTTAGTTTTCAAAATTGTTTTAGTGGATAATAGTAATATATTGAACCGCGGTCGTTCCTAATGTTGTTTTCTATTCTTATGAGCTATACTTAATAAAGCACTACTAGCTTTAACATGGATAAGATATGAACTGTAATTAAATGAACTTAATTAACTTTAATATATGCCAAAGTCGGAGCAATATTTTGATAATCTCGATGTAGAATACTTTATGAAGAGAGAAAAAAGTTTTACATATAAAGCTCATGTAAAGCAAGAGTATAGAAATTCGCACGTTAGGAGAGAGTATAGAATAAACGAATACCATTACAAGAGGACTTTGGAATTGGCAGAAAAGAACAAAGGAAAGGTGCAAAGCATAATGAAAAGACGAGAGACTATTTTCCGACCAGAAAATAAAAGAAAGTACGCTTTGTTCCATGTATTAAGCCATCATCAGACATGTCTACAGTAGCTGATGTTATTGGTCCTATTATAAGTAGTATGGGTATCATTAAAATTAATCATAATAAATATAAAATTCTTACTAAAAACCTAATTATTCGCATCTGTGCATTCATTTTAGAGTATTTTAGTTTATATGGATTGTTTAATTCATGTCATCAATATTTTTAATTTGCATATAATTTTTAAGTAATACGCACTGCACTGATTTTTTGTCGGATTTTTCACCTCGGGTCAAAATCCAATCACCCCTAGCGACAGATAATAGCCTGATTTAGGTGCCTTAATGATCAACGGTTTAGGTCTAATTACCGTTGTAAAACTAGCCTTAAAACTATTAGTTACCGTCTATTGTCCTTTGTAGTCGATCAATTTCTACGTAGTGGGCCTTCAACAGGAGTCAAGGTACGATTGCTCAATAGAAACGACAAGCTATTCTTTCGACCAACGGTTCGACCAATTCCTGGTCTTTATCAAATCAGGAGTTACTTATAAACTAACTTGCATTAATTGTTCGAAGGTATATATTGACCAAACAAAACAGAAATTAGGGGACCGAATTAAGGGCCATAAATACAATTGCAGTAAAGGTAACACAGATACTGAACTTTTATTACATTGCAGTAAAGAAAGAGGTTCACATATTCAATTTCTAGTCACCTAAAATTTTAGATATAGAATCAAATTTTAAAAAAACGCTTAATCTCAGAGATGATATTCATCAACATTTTTCATAATAATGTCAATTTCAACACAGATACAAACAATTTAAGTAGTATGTATAATTTCCACCATAAAAATTAACAAATCTTAAAGATCATGTTTTTTAACAACTATTACTACAAATAAACGTACAACTAAAATAACCCACCACCAAATTATAACTACATTAAATTAATCTTATAATTAATAAAAAAAAAAGCAAATCTAATCTCTTTTCGCATTCTTGAACGTACCGTTATTTATCTCGTGACGTAGACCGAATTTATCTACAAGAACATTCAAATGAAAGAGAAATTTGCAAATATTTCCTAATACATTACTTCATTCTTAACCTTTGACAAATTTAGTACCTCTCCAACCAATTATATCAATTTTTGTACTATAATAATCATTAAGTAAGGTAGGTGAATACAGTATGCCCAGGTTAAGAGACTATTGAGCTTTACTGTGCTATCAATAATGTTTTCGTGATTTTTTTGCATCATGCCAGAGTTTAGGCCTCTAAGTAACAACTAGTACTGTTTGTTTGGATTTATCTTGCTTACTTTTGCTGGGAAAAGCATTTTAAAAACCATCTGTACTGGGCATATTGTATACCCTAGGTTGGTAATATGCCCAATAGTGTGAACTATAATATGTTTATTACTAAATCTGCAAAACATAAAAGTAAGACAACAAAAGCATCTTAAAATGTTTAAATATTAAACTTTATTAATAAAACCAAGTAAATAAACCAAAATAAACTAAATTAGTAGTAAATAATGAATAGTTAGTTACAATCTGGGCAAATAAATTGTTCTTTGTCAAATTTTGTCCAGCCAACACATTCTTCGTGCACATACACCAAGCATGTGCAACAAAGCCGCATATCTTTAATTTCCGCTCGAGCACATATTTTGCAAAACCAGTCCTGAACTTTCTCTTTATTGGTCTTCTTTGTCACCAAGCGAGGAGGTTTTTGTAGCTTCTCCAGTTTATTTTCTTTGCCTTTTGCCTGTGTTTGGAATGTGGATTTGTCACTGTCCATTTTATCATTTTCTTTGTTTTTCTCAGTTAAGAAGACATCCTTTTTACAACTATAGCCCTACTATTAATGGCTTTTTCTGTTTTTAGTTGTCTTTGCAACTTTTGCAGGTGTATCCAGCATTTCAGTAAAAGACATGTTTAGAGTTTTTCCTCAGTTGTCTTGTCTCTCTTTGAAACACAGTTTTCAGTTAAAATCGAGTTTTTTCGGCTTGATCAGCAATAGTTGTATCATTATGATCACTCTCAATTATCTCATCACAACTATCATCTGATGTTGATGTGTAGTCCCCTGAACTATCACTTGAAGATTCATCCCCAACATTCTTTGTTTTATAAAACGGTGTCTTGCGGTGAGCTTGCGTACGTGTTTCTTCTGGAGATTTATATGAACATCCTGGAGTAGGAGATGGGGTTGTTTGACGTGCAACAAAAAGATTCCACGCGAACTTGATTTTCAGTAGAAACTTGCTCAGTAAAGATACTTGGGGCAAAGGCTATTTCAGGAATAGCACCTGGATTGTATGGAAATATGCCCTTTGCAATAAATCCTGACTTAATGTTCGAAGGTGTCATTGCCTTATCCCAAACTATGGAAAATATCTCTCCAAATCTTTGCTTTGTGAGAGCACGATCTTTATATTTTGTCCAGAAGAGCTTGTTCATCCCAATGATGTTCAAAGGATCGGAAAACCGATTTGTCCATTGGTTGGAGTTCATGAGTCGTGTTGCTCGGAAGGCATAAAAGAGTAATATTATGTTTATTAGCAGCATCAACAATTGAATGATCTAAATGACAGGATGCTCCATCAAATATAAGCAAATAAGTGCCTTCCAATTTGTACTTTGCTAAGTGTTCCAACCAAATAACAAATGTATCTACATTCATACTACCCTTTGGCGTCATCAATGCCAAAGTACCATGAGGAAGATTGTCCTTCCATTCAGGTTTCATACGTCGTCCTTTAAACAAAACAGTTGGAGGAATCGCGGCATTTGCACATGCAACAATAGTCACGTTTTCTCCATGTTCTGGAGCTACTAAATGTACTCTCTTCGCTCCTCTCTTGGCTAGCACTGCCTGCTGGTGATGAAGTGTAAGCCTACAGCCTTTCTCGTCAACATTGAAAATTCTTTCAGGTTTATCCATTAAATCCAAATCTTCAAGCACAGTTTTCAATTTCCCAAAATAGTCCTCAACTATAAATTTATTTAATTTTTGAGCACGAGCTGGGTTCATGCTCTGCGCCTTCCTTACTGAGATTTCTGGATGTCTTTGCATAAATCCTTTTAGCCAATAACGCCCAGCCATGTTTTTTCTTTTGAGAACGGATGGGGTAAAGTGTTTTCTTCACAATATTTGAATACGCATTTTCTTAAAATCTTGTTGGTAATTGGATATCCAACTTCGGCTAATCTTACAATTCTTCCTGATAATTCTCTCTCTTGGTCGTCATTTAAAGTAGTTTTCCTTCCCATTCTAACCTTCTCACTAATATTATTATCCAAATATCGCTTTAAAGTTCGTCTTGAAATGTTGTATCTTGCAGATGCGGCATTTTTAGATAGACCATTTCTGATTGCGGTAATTGCCTCTTCCAATTGTTCGTTACTCCACTGAGACCGGATTCCTTTATTTCTGGCTTTTGGCATTATATCTAGAATAGAAGAAAGATTAAAGTTATAAAATAGTATTTGTTAGCAATATGCCCATGGGCACATTGCCAACACCGACGGTGAGCGTATTGTCAACGATCACTTTAGGTAACATTTCTTTGTTTATCAAATATGGGTATATTGTTATTATTATAATCTTACCTTTATTTGAAGTCAATTTGATGTAGATAAACACCACTTAAGAGTTATTTTTTAAAATTAGTTTAATTGCCTAAATAACGTAAAGAAATTATATCTATTTTTACAATATTAATGTTTAAAACTACACACATCCAAAAACCACCGAATTTAACTCGCAACTGATACTGAAACCATTGAGAATGCGTCTCAAGAGTACAAGTACAACGACTGGCACGCTATTCTGGTGGTATTTTTGTCAACTTCCGGAATAATCATCATGGGCATATTGACAACATGGGCATATTGTATTCATCTACCTTAATTTCTTTCACTAATGAACTTTTTACAAACAATAAGTATCTCTTACAATAAGTTAAATAATTACAGATATTCAACATTACGCTCGACAGTGGTAATAGTCCTACATCTCTTATGACGATCAATTAATTCGCTCACTAATAACCATATTTATTCTGGTAAGTTTGTATTATTTTGTTGCTTTTTGTCCTAGTCTGAAATTTAAGGTTATTTTGATAAAACCAAAGAAAGCTGTGATAATTGTTGTTAAATTTATAAAAATATGTTTGATATTTTAAATTTTTATTGTACTTTATTGTCTAATCGATTGTGTATTAATTTATTTCTTTATTAATAAAGATACCTTGATAAAGACCAGGAATTGGTCAAAACGTTGGTCGAAAGAATAGCTTATAGTTTCTATTGAGCAATTGAACCTTGACTCCTCTTGAAGGCCCTCTACGTGGAAATTGATCGATTACAATTAGTAATTTTAAAATATAATTGTAGTTTAGCTTTGTTTGCAACAATCTGTAATACCTTAATATAAATACAGATGGCTAAGGCTTGATGATGCAAACCGTAAAGGTGATTCTACAAGTCCCGGGTCAAAAATTTAAAAGAAAAAAGGTAGCAGATAGCCAGATACCCATCATTAAGTAGCACATTTCCAACATCTAGAGTACTAGGTGCAAAAATATTTTTGCTAATAGATATATCTGTTTAGAGAGAAAGTTGTACAGGTTTTGAAAATTCAAAGCGTCAATCAAAAATCATTTATTGTAATAAGACTAAAATATGAGCCGGTAATTGTAGTAAGGTTGAATCGACAAAATTTTAATCCTAATTTATTCCCAAACCCCCCCTTTCTGGTCTTCTGGATACGCCGGTGCTAAGTGCGAGTCGTATGTTACGCCTCTGGAATTTTGCAAATGGTGGCAGTTGATGACAAACATTAGAACATTATTTCTATTTTTTAAACAATGTCCGAATTTACGTGTAAATTTTGTTTAGAAAAAATTAAGCAAGAACCAGAATTTGACTTAAAGAATGAAATCGTATTGAGTTCGAAGCTGTCGGAGGTAACTTCCGAACAAGTAAGTGTCCCATTAAATTATATTCAATTATATTCCTTAATTTCAATGAAGGATCTGAGCATCACCGACAACCCAGTCGCATGTTATCAATGTAAAGTAGAGATTGATGCTGTTCACCAATTACGTCCACCTCTCGTTAAAGAGGAAATCAAGCAGGAGCTCCTCGACAATGGAATTACCAGTGATGATTGCCTGTTCTTTAACGCTGACATTCCTTCGATTATTGAAGAAAGTACTTTGGTAAACATTTTTTATTGTTATCAATGTAATTATGGCACTAAAAACAAAAAAAAATTGTCAGATCATATTTTCACCCACCGTTTGAAATGTAATTGGTGCAGTTACACAACTCCGGATAACTCATCTTTAATAAATCATAAACAAATGCACTTCATGATCGGATCTTTACAGTGTAATGTTTGTAATTACACTTGCATTGATAATCATTCTTTAGATGAACATATGACTTCACATATTTGTGGTCAAATTGATATAAATGAAGAGAGTTATCAACAGGTATCACAAACGAGTAATTCTTCATTCAAATGTCACCATTGTGGTTATCAAACTGTCAGCAAAGTTACTTTGAAATTTCATTTGAAGACTCATAAAAAAGTTAAGCAATTTTTGTGTAAGATATGCAGTTTTGGTGCACATTCTACAAATGGTTTAAAATGTCACTTGAGGAAACACACAGGTGAACAACCGTTCACTTGTGATCAATGCGACTACAAAACTACATCCAAGAGTGGTTTGACAAGGCATAAATTGATCCACTCTAATAAGAAACGGTTTATTTGTAATCTGTGCAGTTATCGTTGCAACTTTTCACAGAGTTTAAAAACGCACTTAATGAAACATACTGGTGCACAACCGTTTACTTGTGATCAATGCGACTACAAAACTACAACCAAGAGTAGTTTGACGAAGCATAAATTGATCCACTCTAATAAGAAACGGTTTATTTGTAATCTGTGCGGTTATCGTTGCAACTTTTCACAGAGTTTAAAAACGCACTTAAGGAAACATACTGGTGACAAACCGTTTACTTGTGATCAATGCGACTACAAAACTACAACCAAGAGTAGTTTGACGATGCACAAATTCATCCACTCTAAAGAGAAACGGTTTATTTGTAATCTGTGCGGTTATCGTTGTTACTCTTCACAGGGTTTAAAAACGCACTTAATGAAACATGCTGGTGAACAACCGTTTACTTGTGATCAATGCGACTACAAAACTACAACCAAGAGTAGTTTGACGATGCACAAATTCATCCACTCTAAAGAGAAACGATTTATTTGTAATCTATGCGGTTATCGTTGCAACTTTTCACAGGGTTTAAAAACGCACTTAATGAAACATACTGGTGACAAACCGTTTACTTGTGATCAATGCGACTACAAAACTACATTCAAGAGTGGTTTAACGAGGCATAAATTGATCCACTCTAATAAGAAACGGTTTATTTGTAAGCTGTGCGGTTATTGTTGCAACTATTCAAAGGATTTAAAAACGCACTTAATTAAACATACAGGTGAACAACCGTTTACTTGTGATCAATGCGACTACAAAACTACAAACAAGGGTAATTTGCCGAAGCATAAATTGATCCACTCTAAAGAGAAACGGTTTGTTTGTGATCTGTGCGATTATCGTTGCAACTTTTTACAAGATTTAAAAACGCACTTGATGAAACATACTGGTGAACAACCGTTTACTTGTGATCAATGCGACTACAAAACTACAACCAATAGCAGTTTGACGAAGCATAAAGTTGATTCACTCTAAAGAAAAACGGTTTATTTGTAATATGTGCGATTATCGTTGCTACTTTTCACAGAGTTTAAAAACGCACTTAATTAAACATACTGGTGAACAACCGTTTACTTGTGATCAATGCGACTACAAAACTATTACCAACTCTAATTTGCAGAGGCATAAATTAATCCACTCTAAAGAGAAACGGTTTATTTGTGATCTGTGCGATTATCGTTGCAACTTTTCACGAGATTTAAAATCGCACTTAATGAAACATGCTGGTGAACAACCGTTCACTTGTGATCAATGCGACTACAAAACTACAACCAATAGTAATTTGAGGAAGCATAAAGTGATTCACTCTAAAGAAAAACGGTTTATTTGTAATCTGTGCGATTATCGTTGCAACTTTTCAAAGAGTTTAAAAACGCACTTAATGAAACATACTGGTGAACAACCGTTTACTTGTGATTAATGCGACTACAAAACTACAACCAAGAGTAATTTGCCGATGCATACATTGAGCTTTTCAGAGAATTTAAAAATGCACTTAATGAAACGACTATTTACTTGTGATAAATGCGACTTCAAAACTAATTTCAAGAATAATTTGCAGAAGCATAAATTGATCCACTCTAAAAAACAGTTTAATTGTGTGATTATCGTCGCAACTTTTTAAATAATCACAAAGTACATTTGATGAAACTTGACGTCCGTTTACTTGTGATACATGCAACTACAAATATACAACCAACTCTAATATGCAGAAGCACGAAAGCATCCACTCTAAAGAGAACCAACTTTTTAAATAGTTTAAAAGCGCACCAGTGGAAACATCGAAACTTACATCACATCCTTTTTTCATAAACATTCTAAAGTAAAACTGTTTAATGCAATATTTTTATTTTTTACTGAATCAAATAAACTATGATTATTATTACTTTGTATTAAATATTGAACTTCTATTTAAATTAAACTTTCTTTAGTGACAGTATTTTATTAATATCATTTCTTCCGGACTAGTTTTCAAATTTCGTGTTGATTTTATGACGCTCAACGCTCCTTACGGTAGGTATTTGAGTTCCACTTCTAATTACCCGTCTAGATCGGAGTTCCTGAGATAATATAATATGCCAGTACTGTAATATGGACTCCTGGACCTCTTTAAGGAAGTTTGAATGTGAAGAAAAGAAAAAACACTATTTCTGGTGGAGGCGACGTTTCGCATCTCAATGTGGGTGTTTGTTCTAGGCCGGTAACCAAATTAAATGAGTGTTCCAATTGATGATGGAGGTTTACAAAACATTCTTTTGTTTAGAATGGGTTTCATCACTCACTTAAAATTAAACAATTGGCAATAACACCGTAATTTGGAACGAAAATGACATTGTATTGAGAACGGTGGACATGTACCACATTAGGGTGTGAAACATCGCCTCTACCAGAAACAGTGAGTTTTTTTCTTTTCTTCGCTTCATCCTTTCTTAAACGGGTCCAGGCGTCTTTATTACGGTCCTGGAATATTATATTGTAAATTTACGGAAGGAAACACTTTTTCAACGCACATCCCTGATATATTTTAATTTAATTGTTTCAGTGTTTTTATAACAATTCAGACTTTGCAAAATTATTTTTAATTTTGCATTGAGAATAGTAAAAAAAAATCAATTTGTTACTTGGTGACTCGGAAGTCGTCGAACAATCCTAAATTCTTGACTTTTATTTCAAAACCCGCATGTGGCTATATCGTATATTCATATTTAATAACAAACATACTTTCGTTATCAACGCCAGTTTCCATGAATATGAGACAAGAAAAAGTAAACACTTCCGAGTACCGTTATGTAAATCGAACAAAAACAAAATGAATCCACGTGTGTTAGGATTAACTACATTCAATAAATTGTCTAATGACATTAAAGATGTCAACAGTCTCACGATTTTTAAAAAAAGGTTCTCCCAATATCTGGCGCAAAAGGCCTTATATTCCGTAGAAGAATAAGTTTCATTCTTTGTGACAAATACTTAGTCAAACTATGCATCTTTAGTTTGTAATTTTGCGTATATATAAACACATATTTTATATTTATATTTTTACAATGCTTTTGTGACGTATCTTATCTATTTTATTTTGTAATGGCGCATATAGATAAAAATAAAATTATTATTATTATCGTCATCTTGACAATTCTAGAATTTTCACCTGGAAGAATTTAATTACTAATCCGCGTTATCACTCGCTCGCACGGTGCAACGATTCTTTAAGCACTGAGGGATGTATGTCCAATCCTTTTAAAAATTGATAATTATTTGGGGTTACTCCGAGAAGGCGACTTGTTATTTTATCACAATTCAATATTTAACCCGAACCTACGTGGTGATGCTAAACTTTTTTTTTGTGAAGTGTTAATCTTTATTATTTCTATTACTATTTTTAATGCACGAGTGTCATGCATGTACTACTTTAATTCATTTTGATATCGTTGGTAAACTGAATATCCTTACAGTCGATTAAAACAAAGGAAAGAAAAAAAACGTACTTACACAGGAACAGTAGTCGAAGACTTATTCCCTAATTTGAATGGGATGATTTTACTTCAATTGATATTACAAAGCACATGTCTAATTGTTCAATTTTTAGACAACATTTTCCATGTACACCTTTTCACGACGGTCAGCAAATAGGAAACAAGGTATATCTTTTGGGAGCAAATAAAGATAAATTGTCGGAACTGCCAATTTCAACAAGATATTTTAATACAAACATTCATATTTAAACGCATGAGTGTAAACACGGCTATACGACAATACGGTAGGGGAGAAATTGGTCTATAAATTAATTATTTGCGAAATAATACCCTCACAAATTCACCCTTTGTATAACAATGTTCTACTATACAATACAAACACATATACTAATTTAAATCTGAACATACAGAAAATGTAATAAAAGAAAATTATTTTTTTCCCATTGTGCCCCACCGGGCGGGGCAGAACGGGGTCTATCTAATGAAGATCAAAACTTCAGTCTTTTTGAGTACAAAGTTCGCAAATCAATACAGAATCGTCATCATCATTGTCAAAACCAGTACATGACATATGTGCCCATTTTTTACAACTAACACAAGTGCAGCAGCCCTCATTCGACTGAGAATATAAATCTTCACAATACAAACACTTCGCATCTTCATCGTTTTCTTCCTCTGAACTATTCTCGTTCTCTTCCCTATTCTTTTTTCGTTATTTTTTCTGGTCTTATTCATATCTTTTAATTTCTTCCTTTCAATCCTTTCAAATTTTATTCGTTTTGCCACTACTTCTTCCAATTCAATTTTGTGTGGGGATGATGTCAAGACTGTCGTCTTGCCCCTTTTTCTTGTTGCTCTCTTCTGCCCCGTTTGAACTTGATGCAAAGGAATCACATCTTTCGGAGAGACACAAAAGAATGAAGAGGTAAGCTCTCTTGTGGGACTAGCCATCCAAGAACAATCAGGACTTGCTTCATAACTAGAAATATTTTGTGTGTTATTGTCGATTTTTATAATGTCTTGAAGAGGTTCACCAATATCTTAAGAAATAACTGGAGGATTTTCATCATTATGCAACATAACTTGAAGATTTTCTTCCCTTGTATCAATATTTTTCTCAGAAGTTTGAGGAAGTTCTGATGTGCTGATAATATTGTCATCAGGTAGTGTAGTTTGTAAATCAATATCAGTAGTCATAGATGGCAAAAATTCTGTATCTGTAAAGATATTCGGGTCTACAGGCCAGATACCAGTCTTGCCAAACCCATTCAGTACAGTTTTCTTCGAACTTCGAAATTTCAAACAGTGTTATCACTTTTCCTGGATTCGTTCTTAACCATTTTCGTGCTTCTTCATCATAATGGAGTCTTAGCGGCTTCATGAATGATACATCTAGGGGTTGCAACCGATGCGAACAGTGTGGAGGGAAACATAATATGATGACTCCACTGCTTCGTGCTATCACTTTCAAATTCTTTGTATGAGATGCATGGCCGTCCAAGAGTAGCAAAACAAAATTATCTTTTTTCGCGTTTGAAAATTCGATGAATTTCAAAAGCCATTTTTCAAAAATTTCGGTTGTCATCCAACCGGAATCATGAACTTTGGCCCATCCTCCCGCGGGTAGGCCCAATTCAAATTCCTTCCGTTTCTTCTTACGAGGGTATATCAACATCGGTGGCATGTATAATCCACTAGCTGAAAAACATATTTCAGCAGTGACAGTGTTTCCTCTTTCCGCTGACTTGTCGTTGTCCTTTCGACAACTGTTTGGAATTGACTGTTATACCTGTCTCATCGCAGTTATAAATTCTATCTGCACATACACGCTTAAAGCCGTAAAATATTCTTTACGTTCTTATTCTGAAAACTCTCCACTAATGCCATAAAACATTAAATAAGTATGCATAAAATCAACCAACAGGCTAAAAAATGGCGGCACAGAAACGGAGCGAAACCTAACCCTAAAACGCAATTTATACGTTTCTAACAATAAAAATACGTAAAACAGGTAACCGAGTATAAACTTACTTTGTTATACAACATATCCACCATGATGCTTAAAACTAAGTTTACTAATTAATGGGTTTTGCGTTATAATAAACAAAATGGAAACATATCCTTCGCCTTAAAAGTGAATCCGTGTGAGCCGTGACCGTTACTAATACGCATGCGTTGTAGACTTGCGCGCAAATTACGTATTATTGAAGTTGAAACGACGTTTCAAAAACTACGTTTATAAAATAGCACAAAAAACACGTTCAACTGACGTACCATTTTGGGCAGATGACGGAAAATGACGTTTAAGTTACGACATTTGTACATATACCTGCTACCTGGGGAATTGAAACAACTGTTGGAGACACCAGCCTTAATGCATAACTGTTTCCGAGTGTTACTAGCAGAATCAGCGGTTAAATTTTAAATTCCCCATATTCTTCAAATCACTTATTACAGTTTGCAACCATTTGATACCAATTTACCATTAAATTATGTTTGGTTTCAATCTTTTTATATTTAAGTATTTTTATATTATTAAACGAAAATAATAATGTAAACGTAGTTAGTATAATATTTCAATAAATATCTAAGAAAATTTTTGTTGTGTCTTTATAAAAAATGTAAAAATTACAATTAATGCATTAGTACATGGTAATTGTGTTTAGTACTTACTATAGAAGTAAAATGTGTACGACCTATGGACTTACAATAGTGTACATACACCATAGATAAAATTCGATGTCAAATGGACCAAAAATGTATATTAGGTAAATCGGCCATGAAGAATCGCAAGAAAATATTTTCAAGTTTTAAAAATGACCACCAGAGGGCGTAACTGCCATCTTAAATTTTTAAATTACATTTTCTATAAATTTCGCATAATAAACAAACATTTTTTTTCACATTTGTAAAGAAAACCAGTTTATCTATCATTTTTGTAAAAACAAAAGTTCTGTTATTTCAAAAACAAAGATGGCGGGGGGTGTTCAATTGTTTTGCAATAACCTGCTTTAACTTCTTAACGGTCTGACCGATTTTAAACAAATTTAGTATCGTTGAAAAGAGCATTCCTTAAGCAATAAGTTAATTTAGTTGAATCCTTCTCCGCCAGGGGGCTAGTTTTGACACCATGACTCAAATTTTTAAAAAAATCAAATGGAATGATAGGCCAGTGAAAACCATTTTTCAAAATCTCGTTTCTAACCTCAAATATTGGGAAAATGAGAATAATGGATGTTTGAAGATCGAGAACCGCGTGGTAAATTTTCTAAAACTATTAAAAATTTAGCACAAAATGAATAAAATGTTAAAGAGACAATTGTGAGTCTAAATAGAATTCATTTAGGTATTATTTAAAAAATATATATCATCAGAACATTCATGTTGCTCCAAAGGGACTAAACGCATTTTGAACTTATTGTCACTTTAATATTACTCTCGGAATTCTAACCTTTAATTTAAAAAGTAAGCCTAAAAACCTAAATAGGTATACTATATCCGAATTCGAATATGTTAGACCATCTATTTTGGAACCATTTACAAAGATTTTAGTAATTATACTTTACGGAATTCTTTTTATGAAATGGTCTGTGGTTCTAAAAAGAACCGTTTTTAATAAATCCCATAAAAGGAAAAAAAGGGATCTAATGGCGACCCAGGTGTTCAAAATGGCCTCCGTTATTTTGGATGCACATCTGAAGACGCTGATGTGTTGAAAGAACAGCATTCTCAATTTCAGCTCTTGGAATGTTCAAGATGGCATTCTGATTCTTGCATTCATATCCTCGCGGGAAGTTGGCCTTGTTACTAAAACTATATCCTTAATTCTTCCCCAGGGATAAAAATCAAGGCAGGTTAAATCGGGAGACCTTGAAATATTTAATAAGTTTTAATATGTGCGCAACTATAAACAGAATCATTCCAAAATGCAACATCCAAAGATTCTTGTGTTAAATACTGAAGCAATTTTACCGCGACGAAAATTACAAAAACTTGTCTTGGAGGCCAAGGGAACAGGCTTCCTCTTTCGATCCAACGGTCAGGGAAGGTGGCATCTAAATACTGGCGAACAGCAGGGGGATAATGGGCGGGACAACCATCATGCTGGAAAAACATATTTTGGCGGACGTCCAGCGGAATATCATCCATTAAAACTGGAAGAACATTTTCTAAGAAATGTAGGTATGTTCGACCATTTAATGCTCCGTCCAAAATAAACGGACCAACAACCCGCCCTCCAATTATCCAACACCAATCATTTACACTATATCTCCCTTGATGCTGGACTTCTCCAAACCAGCGCGAATTATTTCGGGCCCAAATTATGTATAAATTCAATTGCCCATTACTACTGAAAGTGGCTTCGTCAGTCCACAACACATTTAACAGAAATTGAGGATTTTCTGCTACCATGTTTAATAGCCAGTGGCAAAAATCTATCCTTCGGTCGAAATCTGGAGGAGTAAGGCTTTGGTGTAAGTTGATATGGTAGGGGTGTAGCCTAAAACTGCAAAAATTTAAAAATTTAATGGCAGTTACACTCTCTGGTGGTCATTTTTAAAACTTGAAAATATTTTCCTGCGATTCTTCATGGCCGATTTACGTAATATTTTTTTACACCAAAGTCATACGACGAACGGTTCTCGAGATATGACCGAGGAACAGTCTTATTGGGTCACCCGGTACATCGTACATTAACATATTTTTTTTTGTACGTACTGGGTACACACTTAGTATGTTGATGTGCTATATGGGATACAAAATTATATTATTTCTACGCAACAACTCCACTATATACTATTTTTTAATGTTACTAACCCGATCTATGTTTTAATAATTATTATCCTCAACAGAAATCTGGACTACGAGCCAAGTACGAGTCGTATGTTACGCCTCTGGAATTTTGCAAATGGTGGCAGTTGATGACAAACATTTGAACTTGATTTTAATTTTCCTTCTATTATTTAAACAATGTCCGAAATTACGTGCAAACTTTGTTTAGGAAAAATTAAGCAAGAACCAGAATTTGAACTAAACAATGATATCGTATCGAGTTCGAAGATGTCGGCGGTAACTGCCGAACAAGTAAGGGTCCACGTTACTATGTCTGTTCAATTACATTCTTTAATTGTATTGAAGGATCTGACCATCACCGACAACCCAGTCGCATGTTACGAATGCAAAGTAGAGATCGATGCAGCTCCACCAATTACATCCACCTCTCGTTAAAGAAGAAATCAAACAGGAGCTCCTCGACGATGGAATTATCAATGATGATTGCCTCTTATTTAACACTGACATTTCTTCGATTATCGAAGAATGTACTCTGGTAAACATTTATTATTGTTATCAATGTAATTTTGGTACTAATGACAAAAAAAAATTATCCGATCACGTTTTCACCCACCGTTTCAAATGTGATCAGTGTTGTTACACAACTCCTGATAATTCATCTTTAAAAAATCATAAACAAACGCACTTTATGATCGGATCTTTACAGTGTAACGTTTGTAATTACACTTGCATTGACGGTCATTCTTTAGATGACCATATGACTTCACATATTGGTGATATAAATAAAGCGGGTTATCAACAGATATTGCAAACCAGTAATTCTTTATTCAAATTAAACGATGTCGGCAAAATTACTTTGAAATTTCATTTGAAGACTCGTACAAAAATTACGCAATTTTTGTGTAAGATCTGCAATTTTGGTGCACTCTCTAAAATTGGTTTAAAATATCACTTGAGAAAACATTCAGGTGAACAACCTTTTAGTTGTGATGAATGCGATTTCAAAACTACCACTAAGTCTTATTTGCGGAAGCACAAAATTATCCACTCTGAAGGAAAACGGTTTAATTGTAATCGGTGCGATTATGGTACTAACTTTTCAGAGAATTTAAAAATGCACTTAATGAAACATACCCATGAACGACCATTTACTTGTGATAAATGCGACTTCAAAACTAATTACAAGCATAATTTGCAGCGGCACAAAATTATCCATTCTAAACAAAAACGGTTTAATTGCAATCTGTGCGATTATGGTTGTAACATTTCGAAGAGTTTAGAAACGCACTTAATGAAACATACAGGTGAACAACCGTTTACTTGTGATAAATGCGACTTCAAAACTAATTACAAGTCTAATTTGCGGAAGCACAAAATTATTCACTCTAAAGAAAAACTATTTAATTGTAATCTATGCAGTTATCGTTCCAACTATCTAAAGAATTTTGAAACACACTTAATGAAACATACCGGTGAACGATCTTTTATTTGTGATAAATGCGATTTCAAAACTAATTTCAAGAATAATTTGCAAAGGCATAAAATGATCCACTTCAAAGAAAAACGATTTAATTGTAATCTGTGCGGTTATCGTTCCAACTTTTTAAAGGATTTAGAAACGCACTTAATGAAACATACCGGTGAACGACCGTTTACTTGTGATAAATGCGATTTTAAAACTACAGCCAAGTTTAATTTGAAAAAGCACTTAACGACACATTCGGATAAAATATCTTTTAGTTGTGATAAATGCGATTTCAAAACTACAGCCAAGTCTAGTTTGCAGAGGCATAAATTGATTCACTGTAAAGAAAAACGGTTTAATTGTAATCTGTGCGATTATAATTGCAACACTTCAAAAAATTTAGAAACCCACTTAATGAAACATACAGGTGAACAACAGTTTACTTGTGATAAATGCGACTTCAAAACTAATTATAACTGTAATTTGCGGAAGCACAAAATTATTCACTCTAAAGAAAAACGATTTAATTGTAATTTATGCGGTTATCGTTCCAACTTTCTAAAGGATTTAGAAACACACTTAATAAAACATACCGGTGAACGACCGTTTAGTTGTGATAAATGCGACTTCAAAACTTATTTCAAGAATAATTTGCAGAGGCATAAAATGATCCACTCTAAAGAAAAACGATTTAATTGTAATCTGTGCATTATCGTTGCAACTTTCTAAAGGATTTAGAAACGCACTTAATGAAACATACCGGTGAACGACCGTTTACTTGTGACAAATGCGACTTCAAAACTACCTCTAAGTCTAATTTGCAGAGCCACTTAGTCACACATTCAGTTGAACGACCTTTTAGTTGTGATCAATGCGACTTCAAAACTACTACTAAGTCTTATTTGCAGAAGCACAAAATTATACACTCTAAAGGAAAAACTGTTTATTTGTAATCTGTGCGATTATCGTTGCAGGACCGTTTACTTGTGACTACAAATCTTCCACCAGAAGCAGAAGCAGAAAAGCATCCACTTTTTAAATAGTTTTAAATCGCACTAATGGAACTAATTTTAATAAACATTCTAAGGAAGAACTGATGTTGAAATGCATGTATGACTTGAGCAGTAAATATTTTCGATCTTTAAAAGAACACTGGATGGTACGTACTACTGAACTCAAACAAGCAGAAGCACTTAATGACACATTCAGATCAACGACCTTTTAGTTGTGCTAAATACGACTTCAAAACTACCACAAAAGCTTATTTGCAGAAGCACAAAAAGATACACTCTAAAGAAAAGCCGCTCTTTAAATAGTTTAAAAGCACACTTGTGGAAACATTGAGTTGAAGGGCCACAAAACTTCCATCCTATCTAATTTTCATAAACATTCTAAGGCAAAACTAATTGCAATATTTGTGACTTTACAGTATATATTCTTGATTTTGAAAAGAACTCTTGATACTGGTGAACATGTGTATTTTTACTGAATCAAATAAAATATTATTATTATTACTTTTATTAATAAAATAATCCTTTGTATTAAATATTGAACTTCTACAATATAAACTTCTTCAATTTAAATTAAAATTTATTTTGTGATCAGTAAAGAGTCAGGGTGGGGTAAAATTAAGCTCTATATCTTTCTTAATTTTTCTTGTGCAGACATATTTCTGTGGTTATCTGAAACATACCTACGATATTTATATAGATGATCAGTTGGCACCAAAATAATTCCCCTTCATTTACAATTATTCCAACATATCGGGGGTAAATGAGAATCTATGTTATTATTTAAGGCAACAGCTTGAAGTTCAGGGCAATTGTGAACCAACCTTAATTTGGAAATTGTATCGTATCAAAAGGACCCATCTTGAACGGAATTCTTGATATACTTTGATTTAATGGTTTAACAGTATTTACTTTTATAATAATTCACAATACATTGACAACTTCAATAAACAATTTGTTACTTAGTGACTCTAAACAGATTTCGTACTTCGATATAACACTCCTACTATACTTCATTCTCCCACTAATTATATTTTTTAAACTCAATAAAAAAATTATATAATTACACTTGGAAGAATCAGTCTATACTAACTAAATGAAATAAAATATTAATTTCCTATCCTTCCGAACTAGGAGACATAACGATTTTCTTTCTTCACTTTCCTTCCACACCGGGTAGTTACCACCTCTTCAGAATCAGGAGTTAAGTAATATAATGTCATTATTCACTACTAGATGTGTACCTGATGGTTACTAAACAATCCTAAATTACATACGCCGGAAGTTGACTTTTATTTTAAAACCCGCATGTGGCTATATATCGCCATCTTGACAATTCTAGAATTTTCACTTTGAAGAATTTAATTACTAATCTCCAAGTTATCTTATCCCTTCAACTTGAACCTACGTGGCGATGCTAAACGTTTTTTTTTTTTTTTGTGAAGTGTTAATCTTGGCTAGTTTTTATTACTATTTTTAAAGTGCGAGTGACTTTGTTCTTTGCGTCGTTAAATAAACATTCTGATTTTCTTTTAAAAACGTCGAATTTATGCATAAGAATTTACTTTAGGCCGTTAAGATTGCACTAAATACCACTAAATTTTGATCAATTCCTAAAAATGTTTAGAATTACCAAGTAACAAATAGTTTATTGTAATTCTGACACTGCTTTGATATCGCTCTTTGTTTCCGGATCCAGTGTGAGGTAAGAGACGATCCTGCTGGTACCTTTGCTGTTCGAACATGTCCTTCTCTTCCAGGGTACACTTCCACAATCCATTCAAAACGTCGTTTCTTTTTGTCACAGCCCACTAGAATGACATCTCCTACAGACAAAGGGCAAAAGATACATTTCTATGGTTTCTGGATAAGAAGGGACAAGTATTCTTTCCGGAACCGATCTTTGAATTGAATTTGCAGATTCTTTATCTGACTGTAGCTTTGCGATAATCAGACATAGTACGTCTCATGGGGAAAGAGGGATGAGATCATTTCCATCTTCAGTAATAGCTGTAAGAGGACGATCATTTATAGTTGCAGCAAGACATGTCCAAAGTTCATCAAACGAATGTTTTGATTTTCCGATCATCCGCTTCAGCAGACTTTTTACACTTCTGATGGGACTCTTCACCATGCAGCATCCATACTTTCTCGGATCCACAATGGTCCTCCCAAGGCTACCTCAGTCGTCTGAAAAACGTCACTGTTTTGAACACGAGCAAGAGGTAGAGCTGCAGTTCCTACTTCCAATGGTTTGGCTTCATGTCTTTGTAGCGGTCCAAAACTTGGTCGCTACCTTATATTTAAATAAGGCGCGCATTTCCCCCGCTAGCTTACATTCAATGCATGATGACGAGTAACCTTTTCCGCGCGCGAGAAGAATAGAAATGGCGACAGAGGTGAAAAAAAGTACAACCACGCTGAATACGTTTACATTTTATCTGTTTCGTTTTTAGTAAAACGAAGTTTGAATTAATGGATTAGCTTTATAGCGAATCTATCGACATTATTGGTGTTGTGTACTTTCCGTTCAAAAAAAGTTTGATTTAGAAGAATAAACGTGCGTTACGAAATTGAAGAATATTCGTTATCTTTTTGTGCGTTTGATTTCTACGTTTCTGTCGATGGAAAATCGACTGTCAAGGTCAGTCAAATCATCTGCCCGGGTTTCTACAAATTCAACGTCCCTCATTAAAACAAGGAACTTCAAGTAAGTGCTTTTATAATAATATCAACAATTCTTCGAACTTTCCGTGCATTGAAGTTAATTTTGACAAACAAAGTCAGCCTAAGCTGTTTGTAATTGAATGTTTACGTAGTGCAGTAGTTGTTTTTTTTTGCGACTACATTATATTTATCTTTTTGAGTTGTCGGTTGAGCGGAGAATTTACATTTCAAGTTATTTTAGTTTAGTAACGTTTTTAACGCTTGTAAAGGATCATCGCGTTTTACGTGCATAGTTTAAGTTTATTGAAAGAACTTTAATCTTTCATTCGATACCGTAGTTTATAAGTCAATTCATTACTAGAGTAAACGAATGTCAATGTGTTTTGTTTATCATTTAATGCTGAATTTGATTTGATTATTAGATTTATGTTTTTTTGTTGAAATTTGTTTTTATTCCCTTAAAGGTTGTACTTGTTTTCCCTTAATAAATAAGCTGGTGCTCATTAATTCGTTATTAATTATGTTTTTAGTTGAGAAGCATCGCAATAAAGGTAAGCAACGAAATATAAACTGCAAACATTCCCACGACCCCTTAGAGTCTACGTAACATTTATCTGAACTTTAGTCCGTGCATTTTACGTTCTTCGATTAAAGAGTTTTTGGCGTTACAGTATACATTTGTGAATGACACTGGTGACCGTTCTCCAGGTCTGAGGAGTCCAGTACTTTTCTCGGAACTTTCCCATTGTAGCTTGAATTCCGGCACGACGATGGAAAAGATGAATACTTCTTATAAGGTATTCCACTAAAGGGGGCTTTCTTGGCAAAAGAATAGGAGCAATAAAATTCGGATAGTCCTTTCGATGTATCAATTTTGATTTTATTCTAAGTAGCACATCTTTTCCCTTGGTGGTTACTAAATTTTTCGGAATTTTTCTTTCGGAAACAGCCACGTTTTTGTAATATGAGGAGAATTTAAGAGACCGGAACTTTATCACAGACATCAGTGCTGAGGATTTTTTCCGTTCCACGTTAATGTTGTTTTCAAATAAAATCCGAAGCACACTGGAATGGCCAATTTCATCCCTCCCACCATTTTGATTCAACCAGTTTTGCTGAAGAGCATCCACGTGAGGGAAGGTCTGCCGGATTATATTCACCCGGAATGTGATTCCATTGACTTGGAGAAGTAGTAGGTTCTTTGATACGGTTGGGGACAAATTTTTTCCACTCATTATCTTTTTTAATCCAGGCTAGAACTATCGAGGAGTCACTCTAATAGTGAAACGGAATATCTCCCACGACTTCTCGAACTGGTTTAGCCAATCTAGCACTCAATAAGGCAGTTAACAGCTCCAGTCTGTTTATGGTAGGTTTTTTCTTCAATGGAGCGAGACGAGATTTTGCAGACAGTAAGGTTACTCGTATTCCGACAGTAAATAAATCACCGCCGCATAAGCGTAGTCACAAGCATCATTAAAAACATGGAATCCGAATGGAACTAGCAATGAATTGACGTAACTTGTGAAGAATACCAAGATCCAAAACTGTTCATAGTATCCTCGTCTCATCCGACTTTATCCTTCTACGATTTTTTGCACTAATTCGTTCTCAAGTTCAAGTCAGGTACCGTTTTCTCTAGTTACCGCGTTTTTTTCTTAAGTTATCAGTTTTTTTTAGTATCTACCGATTTCCACACTAGTTACCCATTTTTTCCAAGTTACTTCGATTTTTCCTTAGTTACCATTTTTATTTTTCCGTTTTTTTCTTAATTACCGATTTTACATTAGTTACCGATATTTCCGTGTTACCGATTTTTCCTTAGTTACCGTTTTTTTTATTTGCCGATTTTTCCTTAATTACCGATTTTTCTTTAGTTACCTATTTTTCCTCAGGTACCGTTTTTCCCTAGTTACCGTTACAGTTGCAGTTTTTTATAATTACCGTTTTTCCTTAATTACCGATTTTTTCCTTGTGTTGATTTTTCCTCAGCTGTTTCCGCTTTTCCTGTTACCGTTTTTCCTTAAATTACTGCTTTTCCTTAATTACCGATTTTACATTAGTTACCGATGTTTCTTTAGTTACCCATTTTTCCTTTCATACCGTTTTTCCCTAGTTACCGTTTTTTCTTAGTTATACTTTTTTCTTTTAGTTACCGTTTTTCCTTTAGTTACCGATTTTTCCTTAGTTACCAATATTTCCTTAGTTACCCATTTTACCTTAGTTACCGATTTTTCCGTGTTACCGATTTTTCCTTAGTTACCGATTTTTCCTTAGTTACCGATTTTACCTTAGTTAACTCGATTTTACATTAGTTACCGATTTTTCCTGTTACCGCTTTTTCCTTAATTACCGATTTTACATTAGTTACCGATGTTTCTTTAGTTACCCATTTTCCTTGATACCGTTTTTCCCTAGTTGCCGTTTTTTCTTAGTTACCGTTTTTCCTTAGTTTCCGATTTTTCCTTAGTTACCGATTTTTCCTTAGTTTCCGATTTTTCCTTAGTTACCGATTTTACCTTAATTACCGATTTTACATTAGTTACCGATTTTTCCGTGTTACCGATTTTTTCGTGTTACCGATTTTTCCTTAGTTACCGTTTTTTTTATTTGCCGATTTTTCCTTAATTACCGATTTTGCAATAGTTACCGATTTACCTTAGTTACCGATTTTACATTAGTTACCGATTTTCCGTGTTACCGATTTTTTCTTAATTACCGATTTTACATTAGTTACTGATTTTTCCGTGTTACTGATTTTTCCATAGTTACCGATTTTTTCTTCAGTTTTCGTTTTTCCCTGTTACCGCTTTTTCCTTAATTACCGATTTTTACATTAGTTACCGATGTTTCTTTAGTTACCCATTTTTTTCTTGATACCGTTTTTCCTTTAGTTACCGTTTTTTCTTAGTTACCGTTTTTCCTTAGTTTCCGGATTTTTCCTTAGTTACCGATTTTTCCTAGTTTCCTGATTTTTCCTTTAGTTACCGATTTTAACCTAATTACCGATTTTACATTAGTTACCGATTTTTCCGTGTTACCGATTTTTTTCGTGTTACCGATTTTTTCCTTAGTTACCGATTTTTTTATCTTAGTTCGTTTACCTTAGTTACCGATTTTACATTAGTTACCGATTTTTCCGTGTTACCGATTTTTTCTTAATTACCGATTTTACATTAGTTACTGATTTTTCCGTGTTACTGATTTTTCCTTAGTTACCGTTTTTTTTATTTGCCGATTTTTCCTTAATTACCGATACATTAGTTACCGATTTATTTCTTGGTGAAATGAGCGCAGTCATTTGTTTACTACAAACATGGACTCAAAAAAATTATCTACAAAAAATTTCAATTAGGTAGTAGTAGGTTTTCAACTTTTAGCAACGGTTTTAAATTCTTCAAAAATTATTGACGGAGTTTTGTACCAATAACCCCAACGAAATTTTAATAAAAAAACAATTTTTATCTGTTACTTTACTTGTCATACTAGACTGATCACTCAACAAAAATTTAATTGTCGGATTATCACCACAGGTTACTTGTAAGTTGTAAGGACTCAAAAAAATTATCAAAAAATTTAGTCTTAAATTAAAAGTACAGTCTTGTAACGATTTTTAAAGAAAACTACCAAACAATAAATGCACCAATTTGATGGATACCCAAGCTTTTAACGGAAAATGTCAAAAACTATTGTTTTTTTTTGACGGAATACGATGTAAATCGATGCGTAGAGTACTAGTGACTAGTTTCTTTAAATTTCTTAAAAATTAAGACACTAAACACTTTTCTTATTAGAAAATTTTTATTTAAAACGGAAACGAACATTTTTTTTTTCCTAAATCTTGTTTTTTTTGCTGAAAAATTTTCTGTTCTAAAGAACAAACCTTTTCTATTCGCGCTTGATTTTGTATAATTTCGAAATTACTAGATGGCGACGTCGCCAACTTAACCTCAATGAATTTAAAAAAAAATCAATAAAATGGATAATACGAAGAAAGAGCGACGTTACAGACTAAATAAAAATAATTATTTCAGCTTTTACGCTGATGTGACGAAAGCCTTTCAGAAAGATTGCGAAACGCTGCTACTAGCTTTCGAAAGGGCCAACGACTTATCATTCAAGGCGTTTTCTGATGTCTGGAAGAACTTCCACTTCGGCTTAATGTTTAGGTGAGTACCTCGGCGCTAACTAATAACTAATTTCACTAAAATTCCTCGTCACTAGCTGTCGCGATGTGATAGAAGAACAGACCTCATTCACTGAAACTTGTTTTTTTACCACAAAAAAGTACATCGTGTTCTCGCAAAACATCACAATTCAAGTCGGAGCTTTGTACATGCTGTACGCGTTATACTACAAACAACAGACGATGTGCGATGATAAACACACACTGTGTCTCGGAAGGAAAGCGAAGATCCGCTGTACTTACGAAGAGTTTGTTCTTATGTCGAAGCTTGTCGAAAGGATGCAACAACGCGACATCAATGACGCTGCCTTCATTTTTACCAAGTTGAAGATCGACGACGCGATTCGTTTGGTCGCGCTTCCGCAGGTATACGGTCTTGAAGGCAAATTCCTGTGGCAGGAACGTATTCCGATCGATAATATATTCGAAACAGTCAAGAGAGGGAACCCGTGTATAATGTAAAGTCGACGTTGTTTTCGCCCAACTTGTACGGCTTGGGTTTGTTGGACGAAGTCAGCGAAGACTACGCCAGAGGTTTGGAGAAATATGGATGTAAGTTTTTTGTCGATTCATCAACTGAACTGAGTATAGATTTTTTTTTTATAGTTCCGAAAGTAGAGTGTGACAGGGTTTTGGATTTAGCGGAGGATGTTCAAGCTCTTTGCAAAGCGATGGAGGATATGGGAAAGTTGGAGGAGGAGGTGCCAGTTCGTACGGCCATTAAGAAGAAGGCGTTCAAATCGAAGGTGAAACAAGCTAGGTGACACAATGTACAACTTTAATAAACTTTACGATAATGTATAATAATATTAGGTATAAAATAATTAGATTTGGCGATTAAGGAAGGCACTTAGTTTCCTTTTTTCCCTTGAAAATGCTTCACAATAGGTAGATACTAACTAGAATAGAGTGCACATACACTTACCCTTAACGATTAAAATTTTGTTTTTGGGAGATTTCCGTTCTTTCCAATTTTATCACAGATTTGTGAAGGCACTCGTTACTGTTTTTTTGTGTGTTGTGTGTCTGAAAAGAACGAAAATCTCTCTTGTAATGAAAATTCAGCCGAATATGTTAGTTAGATTAGAAAAAATTATGGTGTGGTGGGCTTCGGCGGTTCCGAATCTTTCGACCCGCTTGTGAGTGACACTAAAAAGAACAATGGAATTAAAACTGAGATAACAACATTAATCTCACCTATGATGATGATAAGAATTGCGACCCCTATTACGCCCAAAATTATCATCATCTTCATGTTTTTCCACCAATATTTCTTGTGCAACCTCTGCGCTTGTTGCTCAAACCTTTTGCCACCTTCTTGTAACGCGTCCGCCCGGCTATCCAATTCGGATAACTTTTGATCACGTTCGAGCACCTTCTCGACATTGACCCGCATGATGCCGACCACCTCGTTCACCTGATCCTGCGTTTGTTCGAGCATCGTCTTCTTCCCAGGCGCTGTTCCTTGACTACCCGATGCGTTTTCCATCGTTAACACTTAGGAAAAAAAACAAAAGAATGTCGTGCGTAAATGCGACGTTGCAATTTAGTAAAAGATTAATTAGCGTTTCGTTAATTGATATTTATAGTTAATTACTCACGTCCAGTTAAATAAGTTTGTGGTCCAAGTACTTGTTATTTTAGCATACGTCAGAAGGAAGTGTCATGCGATAACTCATCTAATTGCATGCGTGCACTAAATACATAATTTGTGACTAAATTTATACAGGCTGTTTTTTATACTTCGAGTGGAAGTGGGGGGACGTACATGTATGTTTTAGGTTAACAGTGACAGTTGACATTATTTTAGGTTAACAGTGACAGGTCGGAGCAATTTAGGTATTTGCTATTTTCACGTGACAGTGATAGCTCCGTCCTTGCACCTCGCTTTCTATTATAGCGACTTCAAAACAATTTCACCGATTGAAAATAAACTAAATAAGTAGCTGTATCCGTAACTTAACTGTTTCCAAGAATCAATACGTAGCGACATAATCCATACAGGCTCTTTGTTATACATAAACCAATTTTATAAACCCTCAGACAATGACGTTGATTACCTTCACTTACCATCAAAATTTTCAAAATTAAAACAACTTTTATATTACATTGAAATATTCCAATAAACTTCGTGTACTAGTATTGAAAAACACAACATTAGGAAAAAAAAAAGAACGTGAGATGCATTCAAATTCTGTCCGAAACGCAAACGATGCTCCAAAAAACTGCAAACGTAACCAGACACGTTCGTACACGTAAAAGCGTATAAAGATTTTTATTTGTTTCACTATCGTGCAGTGACGTTTTGTGCAAACAAAATCGACTCCATTCGGTCGTCGTTGAACCTCAAGCCGTAAGGCCCCCATTATAAGCGTAATCGGCTTTATTGTGCATAATCAGGCAATCGTCGACGAAATAAAAACTATCGGAACGAGTTTCAAACGGGCACGCAATCATCTCGTTAACTACAACAAAATGTTTTAATTGAATAAGTCTTAAACGATAAGACGAAGACTCACTTAAATCCGGAGGCAGATTGGGAAACTTCGTAGATGTGCTCGCATGTGTTTTTCGAATGCGGAATGCAAAAGCCGAATTCGAAATCAAACGTTTTCAACAACTTGTCGCGAAAGAAATGACGTTCGATCATGCGAAATCTATTCACTGGACGACTGCCGATGGTGAATTCGACCCTGAAAGTTGCAAACAATGCTTGCTCTTGGGTTTCAATGTATACAAGTCGATACACTTACGTGGCCCCGACCATCTTCAGCTTGAGGAATTGGGGTGTAAACTGGTAGCGTCATTGAAACGGCCAGCGTTCGGTCGATCGCCTCTTCGTGTCGGTTAGCTTGTCCGATTCATCGGTGCCTTCCGATATCGGTTTCGCTATTTCGAACAGCACGGCGCCGCTCTCCAAGTCCCTGATTTTGAATTTAGTAAAGTCGATTTCGAAGACGTTCGCTTCGGGCGAACACAAATACGTATCGGTTATGTTTGGTATTCGTAGAACGTCGTCCGGTGTAATTATTTTTTTATTTGCTATGGTATCGAGGAGTTTGCTTTGATATTTACGTTCGCTTACAACGCTCATCGTACGACATTTATTTTTATTTTGTTCTGTGGAATTCAATATGACGGGTTACATCGAATTTTGTTACGTCGAAATATGTGTCTCATGTACCGTTGTTGTAAAATCAAATTTATTGTTCTCTTAAATCCTCATTCTTTTTTGTCTTCCATCAATTCTTTACCTATCTCATTCACTCAATGCCTTCTCCTCCTCCACCCAATAGCGTCCTTCTATTTCCTTTCTTCATTCCCTATCCTAAATCTCGCTATTGGTCTCTTCTTTCTGATTGTACTTTCCTTCTTTTATTTTCTCCGTTGATTTTTGGAATCCTGATCTCTCCTTACTCAGCTTCTAGACACTTCTTCCTTCTTATCTCTTCTCTCGCGTATCCCCCCCTATATCTTCTACCACCATTCATATAGTATCTCTTTCAATCTCTTGTTTTCCATCTTCTCATCATGGCTCATTAACCTCTTCAGATTTACTTCTTCTTTTTCCACTGTACTTCCTCTTGAATCTTAAATTCGACTAATACCATAATCAATCACCGACTCGCCCTCTGTCCTATAAACGTAAAACCCCCATTTCGTTTTCGTCCTCCATGTTGCCATTTATCATATCGTCCAGGTTTTCTTCCTTTCCTTTATCCTTCTTTTTACCTTCCTATTTAACATCATTCCCCCCACTTCTCCTATTTATGCGTTGAAATTATTATCCCTTCTTTCGCAATTTTCTCAATATGTCCCTCTCCCTATTATTTCCCACTCCCCCTCTCTTTGCCCTTCCCACCTTCTCTTTTCTTTCCGCGAATTGCGTGTTTCCATTTCCTTGTACTATATTCCTTATTCTTTTCATGTCCATTTTGTTTTATCACCCTTCCCCCATATTTCCTAGTTTTTTGTCATCAATTTCCCTCTCTATCTTCTTTCCTTCCCCTCTACCCACTTTTCACGTACCCCACCCACACTATTTTTCCCTTCTTTTAGTTAAGGTTTACAAGAGGTGGCATAAAATGCAACAGTTGCATTTGATGATACTTGACGAGGGAATTTCAATGCTACCCTTCATTTTCTTAAATATGAGCCCCTGACACCCAGGATCACGAAGATTAACTCTTTAAAAATGATATTTGTATCTTTCATGACCTATTTTCCATATTTTCCTAACCTAACCTATTTATTGTCAAAGAAATCCTCAAAAAATTTTAGTTTTTCAAATAACCTATCAAGACCTACAGATCATAAACCGTTTTGGAAGTTGATCTTAAGTGACTACGGTCATTCACTACCCCACCCTCAACAAAAAATTGGTCAGACTCAAAAATGATTCCCACTCCAAAAATCATGTTTTCACGGGTTGACCCTTCGTGACGCGGATCATATTTAAGAAAAATTAAGGGTACCATTGATCTCTCCTCGTAGAGTATTATTGGATTAAGTAGTACATTTGTGAAACCTAAGCTCTTTATTTCTTGTTTGTTTCCGTTTTACCACTAAAACTCTTTCTTTCATTTCTTTTCCACTAGTTTCTTGCACTTACTTTCCCATTTCTCATTCTTCGTCGTCATTTCCGCTCTTAATTCCTTTATTTTCTCGTTTGTTCTTTTTAAAAATTTAAAAATTGTCTCTGCTGCCATCTTAGTTTTTGCATTTCCGAGAATCAACGAAATTCAGATTCATTTACATCGAAACAATAAAAATTTTAACACATATCCCAAAGATTTATAAAAGTTTATAGCCATACCCGCTAGATGGCACCAACGAATTCGCGGTACCAGATACACAAGTGTAACATTTGTCAAATGCCAATTTAGTCACCAGGCAGTCTCGTATAGTTCAGTTATTTACGATCATTACGAGAGTTTTTAAACTAATTCAAAAGGAAAACTGTTAAATAGAACAATTGTAATCGTAATAAATTGCATATAAAGTGCGACGATCCACAGCCACGCAGGCTTACCAACACCTTCAAGATTACGTGTCTGCCAAAGCGCTCGTATCAAAAGCTGACGTTAACGTGGCTTATACACAATGAAAATTCTAATTTATTTAAGTTTATTAAGTGCGTGCACCCCAATCTACGGTTACTTCATAACCGTGGACGCGCACGCCGAAGAATGTTTCTTTGACAAAGTCGAAGACGGCACTAAATGAGTAAGTGTTTCAGCCATCGCAACAAAATCACTCATCGTACATACAATTTCCTCGTAGGTCTCACGTTTGAAATAGCCGAAGGCGGTTTCCTCGACATAGACGTACGCATAATCGGACCGGACGGCGAGGTAATGCACAAGTTCGATCGCGAAACATCGGGCAAATACACCTTCGCCGCTCACACACCTGGAGTGTACACCTACTGTTTTCTCAAACAAAATGTCACAATGACACCAAAAGTCGTCATGTTCAATATGGAAGTCGGGCGAACCAACAAAACGAACCGGGAAAAGAAGGCGGTGAATCAACAACGAAACTCAAGACATGATCAGGGAGCTGAGCGGTAAGCTGCTCGAATCGAATTAGTTTTTGTTTAAACGATGTATTGATTGTAGGTGCACTCACCGGAGTCAAACATGAGCAAGAATACATGCAATTGCGCGACCGAATTCATAGGAGCATCAATGAAAGCACAAATTCACGCGTCGTCATGTGGTCGTTCTTCGAGGCGCTCATATTAGTCGCAATGACTTTAGGACAAGTTTATTATTTGAAACGATTTTTCGAAGTGCGTAGGGTCGTGTGATTTGAAGTTTTTTTGTAAATAAATTGTAATAATTAGTCTTTGTACAATCGCTTAATCATCTAGTTCTATTTCTAACTCAAGATCAGCGAGTTCGACTAAGGTTCAACGTTGCAAATCATAATGCATCGAAAATAGTAAGTACAGGCGTCGAAACCATACCAGCTGTGACCGGTGTTGTTTCATCGCCGTCTTCACTACTTTATAATCTATTGTGCTTAGGATGTATCTGCAATCACATGGTCACTTAATATGATAATTACTAAGCATCAATTACCTGTGCCGTGAAAGGATATAGCAAATTGGTATGTCCAAAATTAACCAATACTTCCGCAGTACGTTGATAGTTTCCAATACGTACACCTTGCACCCTTAAAACCGATTCAATTTAATGACTACAGAACCGTCGCTCCCTTACCTTTTGGCAAATTACTTTCAGTTAACAAATACGTGATGGCATAATATATACTGCAATGATTTAAATGTTGACTCACTCCATGTTTATCAAACGTAATTAAAGTATCTATGCTGTATTTTTCAACTTGATCTAAAACGATGTCTGCAATCAAATCGACCGGCCATTTTTCAGTCATCGAATCAGGTAACAGAGTATGACTTTGTATGACGATACAACTTTCTTGCAACCCCAATACTTGGCACGCTTTATACAACTCGTTTTTGCGCACCTTGCCACAATTCGCTCCTGAAAACATTAAAGATTATCTAGAAGTTAAATGAACCGGGTCTTACCTACTAACCTTTAGATAGGCACATGAGGTAGACGGTGCAGTCTCGATTTCTCGTTAAGTTTATAATGGTGGGGCAGAAGAACATGCATTCGTCATCGGGATGTGCCGTAACGAGCAGCACCCTTCGGGGATTGTCGACGTCGCTTTGAAACCACAACAGTCGCCATTTGACTATCATTAAGTACAAAATTACGCAACTTAAGAAGTAAATAATCACTGCTAAGAAAAAATGTTCGAGCGCATCTTTGGTGTAGTCGATGAAATAACCGAACTGTAGAAGCAAGGTTTCGTTCAGGAGCACGAGCAGGTTTGTCGTGGAGTTGGAGAACTCGTCGAACACATTCATTTTATTCCTACTTTCGTTGTTATCCCATTTTTCTGGAATAAAAGACTTTATGAAACACCAATCAAGTCACTTTGCGTAACAGTAGACACATATAACCTATACAACTTACGTTTACATAATGAAATTTTTACGGCTCGTTTCCCAAAATGTACGCTTTTTCGGTGGCGGCAACGTTTTGGAGCCGATCAGCATGGCTTTCGCTTCTTACGAAAGCACCTTGACGTATGCCGATACTCAAGCGTCACCCCTTATAATCATGCACGGGATGTTGGGGTCGAAAACCAACTGGAACAGCCTGTGCAAGGCTTTTCAAAAACAAACTGATCCGCAACGCAAGATAATCGCCGTAGATGCCCGAAATCACGGCGACAGCCCCCACAGCATCCATCATCCATACCCGCACATAGCGGAAGATATCAAAGAATTCTTGACGAAGTCTAAGATTAAAAAAGCGTGCTTGTTGGGGCACTCGATGGGCGGGCGTGCGATGATGTACTTCGCCTTAAAATACGTAAGTTGGCAAAAGTCGACGCATTCTACAAAACATTTCAGCCCGACTTCGGAGACAAATTGATCATTGAAGATATGTCGCCGGGAAAAACGAGCCCGAGCTTAACTTCATTACCATCCCTATTTATGGCGTTACAAAAAGTCAACCTACCGATGAATACGCCAATGTCAATGGCACGTTTAGAAGCAGACTCACAATTAGCGAAATGCATCCCGGACAAAGGGCTTCGCTCGTTCCTTCTCACCAATTTAATGCAGAAAAGCGACGGAAGGTTACAAACACAATCACCACTCTCCATTATTCGACACGTTTCAATTTCAGCTTCTCGTGGAGACCTAACATCCCAGTACTCTTAGACAACTTTACCGAACACATCGCTTCATTCCCAACCATAATCGACCAAAAATTTAATGGCCCGACGTTGTTCGTAGCAGGAGGCCTCTCCGACTTCATACAGTTGGTTCACCCTCACTTAAAAAAAGCAGTAATCACAACACCATAACTGTTTCAGAAAATCTGACCACGCCGTAATACAAGAGTTATTCCCCAAATCACAATTAAAAGTAATTGAAGGAGCTGGCCATTGGTTGCACAGTGAAAAACCAAACGAGTTCCTAAAAATATGTCTGGAATTCCTAAGTAACAAGCAACTCACAGCAAAAGAATAAAAAATTTATTTATTTACAACCCCTTTTTTTTATAAAGACGCGCAATCGACGATCGAAAACACAAAACTTACACAACCGAAACGTAACAAAGCGCCGTGGTGTACTATCGCTGCACCCTCCCATCCGGCAGTGATTGTTTCGAAACTACTCGGCATGCACAAACACTCATAATCATTCGCCGTTAGGTCTTTTGAATTAATAGTCGAACCACGTTTCTTATTTACGATGGTACGCACTTGGTCCTCCAAACACTTTTTTTCTTCTTGCTGTCGTACATATTTTTTCGTTTCGTCATTTGAATACAGAACATTGTTAACGTAAGACCCGAAGCAGGAATAATTCAACAACTCGTACTTTTGCGTGACCTATAACAAAAAAAAACAATCGCTTGTAACGCAAATGCGATTACGATAACCAACCTCGTCATAGAATATGACAGCATGTTTTGGTGATATGTAGTTGCAACGCCCGAAAGCGTCTAATTGAACGTCATTAGATGCGCCTTTGCCTATCGATAGTATTCGATAATGCATTGCGACGGCTTCGGGAAAACGAGCCGATACCGTTGGCCGATGGCCTAAAAAGCTTCCATCGTGCCTAACATTAGTTGGAGCCACTTGGCTCGTCCGAATATTATAAAAGTGCTTGGAAACGACGGGACACAGCATCGCCCTTGCGCGCAAATTCGACTTCGGTTTATCACTCTCCTTTTTCGGGCTCGAAAATATGCGCGATATCCTTTCGATGTCGTCAGCTGTTAACAACTCACTCGGCAATGGTCCGTCAAAGAACTTACCAAAATAACTTGTATCCGATTGTGACAACAACTCCTGTATCCGTTGATAAGCGAGCAATTTCAATAATCGATCGTCTAATTGCAACAATTGTTGAGACACCTCGTCGTTCATATTTTCGTTGTTCAACTCTCCATTCACCATTTCATAATTTTGATCGTTGACTTCTTCATCGTCCAGTCTTTACGTCACATCTTCGATTCACAGCCGTGTTATATCGTTGAAGGTCTCGCAAGCACGGGATCAAATCCACTGGATTTTTATAATGGTATTTCACCATCGGAGGAACAGACACCTTACAACGATGTGGAAGTTTAACTTTAATACGGAACGGTGGATTTTTTCTGTGTACTTTTCGAAAAAATTCTATTTTGATCGCGTCCTGATCGACCGGTCCAGTAAATTTGTCCCAAAGTTTTACCCGTTCCGTCGCAGAAACCGAAGACAATAAATTGCAGTCCTAAAAAGACGGTTAGAAATAGGCAATTGGGGTGCCATTATGCTTACTAAAAAGTGTTCAACGTGACTTGGACAAAGCCAGCGGCCGGATGGTGGCGTTGATAAGGGTGGATCCAAGCAGTCAAGGTGATAGAGTAGCGGACAATAGTCGCACGCGATTAAAGGCGCCACTCTACACGTTTTCCTACACTCAAAGCATTTACCACCCGGAATTGTTTTCGTATCAAATTTAAGTTGTTTGATGTTGCGCCTTGACAATGTAAATTTTTCAACTACAAATAAATTAATGATAAAAAGAATTTTGGTAAAAAATATTTCATACTTTTGTCAGTGCCCGGAAATAATGACGGTAAACTCATGCTACGAGGTAACTCAAACTGTTGCGGATTCAATGAATGAGCCGCTTCGATTAATGTTTCTAAAGGGTTTAATTTGGTTTTCTTTATCGGCGGCTTTGTTGATGAGGTTTCAGGTGTTGACATGGTTCGCTTGGCGCGGATCCCTGGCTTGTTCGAGTATGTACAAGAGTGACATAGCCACTCGCCTGTCGGAATATCTTTCTCCTCTAAAGGAGGATCGCTGAAAGTGTCTTGTAAGCATCGTACAGGTTACATTTCAATACGTACTAGCATAACAAGTGAAAACTTGATGGGCACTTGTCGCAACAGATCAAATCACCTCCTTCGCCGCATGCATCGCAACTGTCATGGTTGTGACCACGACCTGGCTTACGAAAATAAGGATGTTCAAGTTTTTTCACCTTTTTACCATCTTCCGATTCTGGTGGCGCTATCAGCTTCTGAATTTGCTGGAAAACTAAGATGAAAACTTCGCCGTCGCGTCTGGTACGTTACCTCCATCACGCTGATGGTGGTGTCGACGTTAAACTCCGGTTTGGCCATCGTCATGGATTTAATTAAAGCCAAAAAAAGAATTTAAACTTTATAGGTTAACAACGCAAAGTGCGCGTTAGTTCTCAAGTTTTAAAGTCTACATAGAATCAGTTCGATTAAATTTTCAATAAATCGGCTTATTTTAACGCTAAAATTGGTGCTAATATTTGTTTTTACGAATAATTTATCAGCGATTATTGGCGCCGATGAACGCCATTTTGTTTGGTTATGCATGTGCGCCAACTATCAATGTCTACCAACAGAATTAACCTACTTTGGTTAAAACAATTAAGATTTAATAATAAATAAAGTCAAATTTGATAAATTACACAATCATCATGTATAGAAAAAATGTCACCTAAAAAAAATGGCACCGATGTCTTTCAACCGCTTAACATTTTCACTTTCGCCTTCAACAAAGTTCGTAATTCCTTAACGGCAGTTACATGACTATTATTGACGTTTTCTAAAACACTATTTTGACCATCGGCACTTAAATTAAGCAAAGTCAAACGTTCAGATAAATCGTACTCGTCCGGCAGATTCCAATTCTCCAAGCACACGTCAAGAACATTCATCTTCTTCTTGATCACATTCACCAAATTACTCAGCACGTTCTTGATGGTCGAATCCAATTTTTTTTTCGATTTCTTTTGCGGCTTCGCCAAATCGTTGCACAACAAACAAATCGTAGCCGATAAACTCATAATCTACAAACGACAAAGTTACAACACTAAAAGAAAAAAAACACAACATGTACCTCGACCGCATTGACCACCTTTTCGATTACCTGCCTTCGGTTCCAATAAAAATCATTCGATTGCTTCAATCGATCGACGACATTCACAACGTCGTTCTCTAATTCCCTAAAATTATTTTGTACATCTAAAACGATCGTGTTGTAACTTTTCGCATCTTCCGTTGCGATATTAACGAGCAAATTAAACATTTGAGCTAAAATTTCGAAATATCTACAATTTAGGTGCGAGTGCAGTCGCGAAGGTAACGGCATCGTGATTAAGTTTTGTTCGATCGGTGCTGACTTACTAGTCGACACTTTATGATAAATTTCGGCCCAATCTTTGATGACACCCTTGAGCGTGTCGATGCACGTGTTCCGAGTTCCCTCTTGCGATTTCACTATGTTTACACTAGCCGATAGTGCCCAAAGTATGTGTGTCCTAAGTTTAAGAAATTGAACGTTTTGTAAAAATAGTTCACAAATTTCAGGAGATTCTTCCGCGGGGATGAAATGCGTTCGGGTCCCATGATACGTACACACTTAAATCATGATTGTCTCTAGAAAATTTGATTTATTTGTGTGATTCTTTTGTATGTGATTGAACCTTAGCTTGTCCCATTCGATGTTATTGTCTTTTGGAAGGATGTTAGTGTTGTATAAGTTATCGATTGATGAACACTGGACGATGTTCAAAATGATCCGATCGACGGCCACCATGGTGTAATGGAAGCTGTTGTTCAGCTTCTCCCGGAAGTCCATGAAATCATCTAGTTTTATAAATGACCCGTATTTGTAGCAAAATGTTAAATGATCAGAGCTCTAAAATTCTAGTCATTTAATTTTTCGCAATTATTTACATCAACTTACATCTTTATAATTGGAAGAGAAAAATTTTAGAGTCGAATCTAATAAGCTTGCAGTTAGTGTAAGTAGCCCGGTTGTTGGCAACCGGGCGCAGTGTGTATAACCCAACGAATCCATTTGCAAATGCTTGACGTCTAAGCTTTCGTACATTTGTTGCGCCCCAATTCCGGCACCTACAACAGTGGTGTGATCTCAATTCAAATTAAGTTTTGTATCACTCACCGATCGTGTGAAACAATCGAATAGACAAGAGTTTGGCGTTGAAAGAACACGGACTATTTTTAAGTAAATTATCTAAAAGCACCAGAGCTGTCACAATTGGCTTAGAACTTCGAGTCAACCTCGCCAAATCGTACAAGATGTGTGCAGCTAAAATCGCGTAAGGATCGGAAGGTCCTTGATCCGTCGTTAACAAATTTAACCCATACGTTTGATATCCGTGTTGATAATGCAAAGAGAATGCGGTTACTAAAGCGGCTAAGTGATCACTAGATAAATTTCGGTGGTTACCGCACAGTCTCGAGAGCTGTAACGAACACAAATGCCTTTGCATTTGCTGCTCCTAAAAATATCGAGTGTGTATTTTTTAATGCAGTTTCACAATTACCGTTTGTGGAGCGCTCGTTGAACTGATTCCGACATCTTTGACTAGGCGATTCGCTAAATCGATTCGTTTATCGGCACTCAACAGGTTAAGGTGTATACGTAAATCCGATACGCAACAAGGTTTGTGTCCGAATTTTCGAAAGTACTCTATGAATAACTCGACGGTATCGCCGAGAAGATCGCTGCTATCGATGCCGGCTGCTACTAGGTTCGAGCACAGCTCAAACCTAGCCAAGTCGACCCTCTTAGGAAGTACCCTAAAACCGGTTGATTTGTTTTATTTATAATGGTAAAATCCCTTTGCGTATACCGTTATCAGCTCCATTCTCAACCAACCGGCATATGAATTCGTGCGCCTTTTCGGGTAAATCGTCGACGTATTCGACGTCGCTTTCGCCGTTGGTTTGATTTTCGAGTTGGTGATTATTTACTTGCATTTCTTTCATTAAATGAAATACGGATTTGATGTATTCCTTCCAAATATCCCATCGGTCTACACTAAAGTACTTCCACATATTTTTGCCCGCTAGTTAGATGTACTTACCTTTCAATTAAAATTCCTTTGCAAACTAAATTAACTTCCGACCACTTTTCTAACTTAATCAGATACGGTAATTTGTAAGTGACGACCGTGCTGCACACTAATTTCGCGCCCAGGCTGCCGTTGAATATGCGCAAAGCATCTTCGTATTTGTTTTGTAACTCGAGGATCATTAAATAAAGTTGCACTTCTTGTTCGGCTTCCAATTTATTTTCGACAATTAATTTATCGATCATCCGTTCTGCAAGACTTAGTAAAACGCCCGTTTTGATGATTCTTTTTCCCGGTTCGCCTGTTGCACGACACTCATCACAGCCCAACAATAGTAAGGATTTTTCGGTTTCAATTTGTATAGGTTGAGAGCCGATTGTTGTTGTAGTTTGAAATCGCCAATCCGTACGTACGACATGAACAATTGCGTGTGAAACTCTTCGTTATTCGGGTCAGCTTTAACAGCGTTCTCGTACAGCGTACAGATCTGTTCTTCTGCAAACCGAGAGGTTTAATAAGTCAAGGACATTCGTAAAGCAATACTTACGTTGTTGCAGCCTCTGTAACATAAAGTCATTGCTTGTAAGGTCGCATCGTCTATCGGGTTGTCATCGCTTAGCGAATCGAGAAGCGAAACGCATTCGGCTTCGCGCCCCATTCTTAGCAGCGAGAGAGCTTTTGAGCGCTTTCGCGCACGGCGAGTTCGGTGTCTTTTTGAGCACCTTCTCGCATTCCTGCAAAGCTTTTTTGTTGTTGCCGCTGTCGAGCCACTCTGAAAAAACATAACCTCACTTAAGTGGACGGAGACTTTTCCTTAGAAGCTACCGTAGATCGGTCGCAATCTTCGTTCGACCACCGAATTATCTTGCACGTGCACTTTTGAGGCCATCACTTTTTCTTGAAAAAAAGATCGATCACATAACACTAACGAAAAAAAAAACAGACGCGTATTTATTGAAATCGGGGTTGAAAAACTAATAATTTGTTGGATTTTATGGTAAATTAATCGGGAAAATCAGAATTTTTCTGCATACACACAACTAAAGAAGGAAAATTATCTTGCTTTATTTTATAGGAATCTGTAAATTGGCTTTCGGTGTCGTTCGCATGACGTACGCAAATTTCGAATTTTAAGCGCAACTAAATCGTATTCAAATTTTTTTGACTTCCCACAAAAAACAGCAAAAAATTGACTCCTAAATTTAATCAAAATCCCGCGATACCAATAATTTTAAAAGCGAAAAAACAATCAAGATATCGTTTTTTTTTTAATAGTTGGAGTGAAAGTGGGCGTGTCCACTGCACCGGAAGTACCCAAAATTTTTTTTTTCGAAAAACCGCGACCGGTTTTAATTACGCAACTCCAGAAGACAATTAAAAATTCCGCATTGTTAGCCGCACGGTCGTCATAAATAGTAAGTAAACCGAGTCGCGTTTAAAAACAAAGTAACGGTGTCACTTTCTTGCAAAAGATGTGGGACACCTCCATAAACTGACCTTACTTTAACAGTAACAGCCTGAATGTGAACAAGTGCTTTTCGAGTCGCGCCCAAAAACTAAAAAAAAAAAAACAAAAGTTTTCGGATTTAAGACGGCTGCGGGTAAGTCGCTATTGTTTTAGAAAATCGCTTTTTTTTAAATTAATCTCGAAAATGAAAACAAAAATTATGTTGCGGTTTAAAACCCACACGGTAACGGGAAGAGCGTAGCGTTTAGAAAGTTAGTCATTGCTTATTAGTCAGCGAGTCACTGATCTTGAACCTTTAGGCGAACGGGGTCGTTAATATTTAAATAAAGAAAACAATAATTTGTACAACATCTGTTATAGTAAAGAGCAAAGAATTTCGACGTTCAAGGTCGCATACAGTCGAACCTCGCCCTCGTGAGCCTTTCTAATTGTTTTTTGTTAATGATTTCTAGTTAAAAGACGATTGAAATGTTGATGATTTGCTTTCAATTTTTGACTAAATAACGCTTGATAATTTCACCAACTTCTATGATTCTTAATGTGATAAGCTCGACCTCAAGTCTTTTCCGTTCCTTACACTAATTTAATTCTACAAAACACTACGATTATTTAACAAACACTTTTTAGTTTTTGAATTATCATCAACAGGTAAATTTTTAATGTAATAAATATCAATTGAATTATGTTCAAAATTTGATTATAAATCTACTACGATTACCAAAAATGTTTTTAAACAATTTTGAATTATCATTATACGCAAAATATCACGATTGTATTTTTCTAATTGTTTTGGTGAAATGACGTTTTACGATCATCTATAACAGTGTACGAAATCATTTTATTCAAATTCTGATAATTTTCATTGAGATTATCGCTTCGGAATCTTTTTTCATAAATGCACAATATATTTCATGTTTTTGTTGATAATTTAATTATTACATAGCGATAACTCATAAATGACTGAACAATTAACAGACTTCTATGATCCTTAAGACCGTTTAAGACTTATTCAGATAATTAAACATTGGTTATATGGATAATTCGATATTTTTGATAATTTAAAAACTTCTCCAAGTAATAAGCGCGATTTCATAAGATTCTTTAACTACCGCAACTAGCAAACAACGCAACTTTTGCTTTTTAGATAAATTTGTTTTGAATTGGAGTTTGTGACCATATAATTCTAAAACTTTTTGATTCCCAATTTAATTGTTTAGTTTATATAGTACATTATCATCTATTTTGTTTAATAAACTAAGATCAAAATAAATTGATGCCAAAAGCCAGCATCATTAGAAAAAAAGTTTGATAATTCTACTTACATAATTTTTAATGTGATGCGCGGGATCTCAATACTTAAATTCTACATTACATTTTATGATAATCCTGTATTTGAATTATCACTAAAAACAAAATTGTTTAATTCCAACAAATGTTGAAAACTCAAAAAAATAAATAATCAAAAGTTGATCATTCTAATGATTCACAATGTGTTTAAGTTTACATTTTCACAAACTATTGTTTTAATATTCTTTGATAATAATTATCGGCGGAGAATCCAAATTTCTTAAATTTTTTAAATATCACAAGATTTCAAAATTCAAGGTCGCGCTCAAAGTGATAAGGCGACCATATTTTTTCTCGATAATTTTACCGACTTCTATGATTCTTAATGTGATAAGCGCGACCTCAAGTCTTTTCCGTTTCTAACACTAATTTTATTCTACAAAATAGTGCAATTATTAAACAAAAATTTAAAATTTTTAGAATTTAAATTATCAGCAATCGCTAAATTTGATAATTCCATTTTTAATGTCATAAATATTAATTGCAATCTGTTTAAAATTTCATTGTAAACGACCATCTTGACAGTGTACAAATTTATTTTACCAAAATTCTGATAATTTTTTTATTGTGATTATCGCTTCGAAATCTTTGTTTTTGTAATGGCATAATATATTATATATTTTTGTTGATAATTTAATATTAGTAAGCCATAATTCATAAGTATTGTAAGTATTGTTTAATTATTTCGATAATTTGACACAATTGTTATCGAAATGGAGAAATATTAACAGATTTTTATTATTCTTCAGTCCGATCAAGACTAATTCCTTACCTATTCCGATAACTAAACATCGCAATATACTTGTTATATAATTCGATATTTGAATTATCACCACAAGCAAATTTATTTCTGATTTACAAAATTCAATGATTCAAAAACTGTTGCTGACTTTTGAGAGTGACTTTGGATCTAAACCTTAACTACAGCGACTAGCAAACATCATAACTTTTGTTGTTCTAGATAATTTGATATTTGATTTCCGACAATCAAAAACGCAATTATTATTTTTGTTAATAACCTTGTATATTATCATCAAAATCAAATTTATTATGCGATAAATTTGAAATGTAATATTTTCTTCTTCTTGATAATCCGTTTTGAATTATCGTTAAAAGCTAATTTTTGATTAGTACATCAATTTAAACTTTTTGTGCCATCCAATTGTTTTATCGATTAGCACTAATTTAATAATTTGTTTCATACAGAGGTAAAATTCTAACAAATGTTTTTATCACAATAAATAATTTCAGTGATTAATTAAATATAATTCAATTAACCTGATTACTAAAACTCTGATAATTTTTTGATAATTCTGCATCATAATCATCACTTTGGAATTTCTTTTTATAAATGCACCATATATTTAATTTTTATTGATAATTTAGTTATTAGTAAGCGATAATTCATGAATATTGCAAGTATTACTTAATTTTTCTATAATTTATCACATTGTCATCGAAATGGATAAAAAATAACAGTCTTCTACGATTCTTAAGCCGATTTTAATAGTTCATAACACTAATTAGTTAATTATTACGATAACTAAAAATGGCAATTTTTGATAATCCGATATTTGAATTGCGGTAACGCAGTTATAGCTCGATATTTGAATTATCCCACAATTTATTTCGAATATCAAAATTCATTAAATGTTTTGTTGCTGACTTAATTTATTTATATTTGATAATTTTAAGACTTCTCAACGAAATAAGCACCGATAATACTAATTCGATTCCATGATTACTAAGTATTGCAACAGCTAACTTTATTCTAGATAATATGATATATTAATTTAGACAACTCAAAAAACAAAATTCTGCTTTTGTTGATAATTCTGTATTTTGTTATACCCAAAACAAATTTTTAATTACTACACTTTTAACAACTAATATGTGAAGTTCAATAAAAATAAAAAAGTGATAATTCCATAGACTTCTATGATTATGAATGCGATAATGGCACCCTCATTTATATAATTTCGCGGTTTGACCTCACCGTATTAATATATGATCATTTTGATAATTGTGTAGACTTTTTTAAAGTTGATAATTTTGTAGATTTTTACGATACTAATTGATAACGCAACGTCCAGATCACGCACAGTAAAATCTTCTCGCGCGATACATTCAAGTTGTTTTTCTTTTATTTCAATTGAAATTGCACTTTTGATTTCCTTGATGTTTCTTTATCTTTAACAACTTTTCGGATTTATCACAAGACATCAATAATTCCACAGAATTAAAAAATTCTTGTGTAATTCCTGATTTTGAAACTAGTTTTCCTTTCAGAGACTGCCTCGATTATCGCGTTTTATATGTTTTGAAGATTATCACAAAACGAAGAATTGTGTCACACAATATACAAAATATTTTTCCTGACTGATTTTTATTGTATAAAAAGCTTGATAATTTTACAATTTATAACCCCGTGATAATGTAGAAATTGCATAGACTAATTACAAAGTTGATGATTTTGCCTCGATTATCGCGCTTTATATGTTTTGATTACCAGGATATGCAAAATATTTTTCTTAACTGATTTTTTATTTAATAAAGCGCTTGATAATTTTACAATTGATTTTAAAGTCGAATATTCTCTTTGATATCGCGTTTTACGTGTTTTGATAATCTTAATTACCACAAAGCGGAGAATTATGTAGCACAATATGCGAAATATTTCTCTTTACTGATTTTATTGTATACATAATTTTACGATTGATAACCCCGTGATAATGATAAATGTATAGAATAATTACAAAGTTGATAATTTTGTCGCGATTATCGCGTTTTATATATTTTGATAATCTGAATTATCACAAAACGAAACGATATTCGAAATATTTTTCTTGGATGATTTTTTATTGTATAAAACACTTGATAATTACACGATTTATAACCCCGTGATAATTTCCACGATCCTAATCGATAACGCGGCTTTGAGGTCATGTATAATAAAACCTCTCTCTCGCGAGACGATCTAATTGTTTCGCTTTTGTTTCCAGGTCATGCATTGAAGATGCTGTTTCTATTGATTTTGACCGTCAACTTATCGCTGGTCCGCGGTCACGGACGCCTCATCGAGCCGCCTAGTCGCGCGTCCGCTTGGAGGTACGGTTTTAAAACGCCCCATAACTACAACGATCACGAGCTCTTCTGCGGAGGATTCACGGTGCAACAAATGAACGGGGGCAAGTGCGGTGTGTGCGGCGACAATTGGAAGGCTAAGTACGAAGGCGGTACGTCGCGACGCCAGTCTTAACCAGTTCTTGTTTTCTGCAGGTTGCCGCGCCCCCACGAATACGGCGGCACTTACGGACAAGGGGTTATAGTCAGGCAGTACAACGTGGGGAGCGTTGTCACGCTTCGCGTCGAATTAACAGCGAGTCACTACGGCTACTTCACGTTCTCGGTGTGTCCCGACTACAAGAACGCGAGTCAAGAGTGCCTGGATCAGCACGTGCTCCAAAACGCGCGCCCTCAAGCCGGTTTCGTCTACAACGACATCAGATTCTACCCGCGCGAAGGCAGCAAAGTTTACGAGATGAAGTACCGTCTACCGGACATGCAGTGCAACCACTGCCTATTGCAGTGGCGGTACATTGCCGGGAACAATTGGGGCAAGTGCCCGAACGGCACCGAACAAGTCGGTTGCGGGCCACAAGAAGAGTTCCGCGCTTGCGCCGACATCACGATAGGAAAATACGTCAGCGAGCCGCCATCGACGGAAACGAAACGTCTACCACCAGCACGGAAGCGGTACCACCGCCCGAAGAAACCTACAGCCCGCTATCAATCATCCTAATAACGTTGCTCTCTTTTTTAATAGTCTGTTTAATTTTCTTCCTTCTTTATTTTCATTACTACCAAGTTGGTGGTAAAATCAAAAATGGATCAAGCAACCCAAAAACGAAAGTTCGCGCCTAAACCGCCACCTAGAGTTAAGCGCTCCCTACATAAAATCGACTTGTGATAATTTTGTACTGATAATTTTTTTATAAATAAATAATAAATCTAGTGTGTATGCGCAATTTCGTATGTACGTGCGAGTGGAAGGAGATAACTGGGGGAAATCCATTATTTTATTATTCGCACAGAGTAGTTCCGCCCGATTAGTTTAAACGATGAGTTCCTTGAGCGCGACTTGTTTTGCGATTGTCTTGTTTCTCGCGAACTCGTCGAAATGTCAACTATTTAGTCCGTGCCCGAACGTGTTCGAATACCGATACGATAATTTCGATAATTTGTATGGTTATATCGAGGTGCCCACGCCGAAAACGAATTCGAACAAAATTACGTTGGAAGTTCAATTTTCGGTTGGAAACGTTGTCCATGTGAGTACTTGAGAAAATCTTTAATAATATCAAATTACGTAATAATTTATTCCACGAATCAAGCAACACTAGGTACTTTCGTTTGTTTCAATAATTCCATAGATCACCGCGATTTACATACCAAAATGATTACAGCACACAAAAGTATCAAAAGTGAATGGTCATTTTTGCATCGATAATTCCATTGTTGTTTATGACAAATCGTTAATTTTTTATAATTGACGTTTAGCACGACCACAAATTAATTAAGAAATTTCATGACTTTGATTTTTGTGATAATTTTTTTTGTGGGCATTTCCCACTTCGTTTTCTATGACGGACTGTAATTTAGAATCATATCCGGTAATTAATCAAAATTTTTAATTTTCGTTTATTTAAAAGTTCAATAATTCCGCGTTCTGTTGCATAATTATCGCATTTTATTCCATTTGCATTTATTTTTTTAAATAGTTCCTTAAATTATCGCAATTTATTCACTCTCGAACTTCCCCTATTAATTACAAAGTGCTTCTACGATTGATTTAATTAATTTCATTCGACAACTCTAATTATCAAACATTTCAAAATATCAAACATGTCAATTATGTATTAATAAAGGTTAACTATATTTGTTTTGGTTAATAATAATCACTTTTTTTCAATATCTTTACATTTGAGTTGATAATTATTTGTTTAATGTGTAAAGTATTTTAAAATTAAATTAAATAATAAAAAAAATCCTTTCTCGTAAATTCTTGAAAATCTAAAATTATTGTTCAATATTATCGATAATCACGGAGACTTTTATAATTTTTTTCAAAATTATCGCATTATTTTCTAAATCGCCTGGACTTTTATTTCAATCATTCGTGATAAGCTATGGAATAATTAAAACAAAAAAAAGACTAGTATAGATAGGAAAACAATTTTAAAGTTTGTGTCTTAATTATCGATGTAAAAGGAAATTATTTGTTTAAAGTGTAAAGTATTTTAGAATTAAATTAAATAATAACAATAAAATCCTTTTCGTAAATTCTTGAAAATGTAAAATTATTGTTCAATATTGCCGATAATCACGGAGACTTTTATATATGTTTCCCATTATCGTTAACTGACTGTTCTGAATCGCGTGAATTTTTATTTCAATCATTCTTGATAAGCTATAGAATAATTAAAACCAAGAAAAAACTAGTATAGATAGGAAAACAAATTTAAATTTTGTGTGGCTTAATTATCGATGTAAAAGGAAATTATTTGTGTAAAGTGTAAAATATTTTCGAATTAAATTAAATAATAACAAAAAAAATCTTTTCTCGTAAATTCTTAAAATGTAAAATTATTGTTAAATATTGTCGATAATCACGAAGACTTTTATATTTTTTTCAAAATTATCGCATTATCGTTAACTGTCTGTATTGAATAGCGTAGATTTTATTTCAATAAATTGTGATAAGCTATGGAATCATTAAAACAAAAAAAAGACTAGTATAGATATGAAAACAATTTTAAAGTATGTGGCTTAATTATCGATGTAAAAGAAAATTATTTGTGTAAAGTGTAAAGTGTTTTGAATTAAATTGAATAATAACAAAAATCCTTTTTCGTAAATTCTTGAAAATGTAAAATTATTGTTTAATATTATCGATAATCCGGAGACTTACAATTTTTTTTTAAATTATCGCATTATCGTTCACAGTCTGTTCTGAATTGAGTGAATTTTTATTTCAATTAATCGTGATAAGCTATGGAATAATTAAAACAAAAAAGATTAGTATACATAGGAAAACAATTTTAAAGTTTTTGGCTTAATTATCGATGTAAAAAAAATTATTTGTATTTTTAAATCGATAATCACGCAGACTTTCATAATTTTGTTCAAAATTATCGCATTATTGTTAACATTCTGTTCTGAATCATGGTGATTTTTATTCCAATCAATCGTGATAAGCTATGGAATAATAATAACAAAAAAGACTAGTATAGATAAGAAGACAATTTTGAAGTTTGTGGCTTAATTATCGATGTTAAAAGAAATTATTTGTGTAAAGTATTTTCGAATTAAATTAAATAATAACAAAAAAAAATCCTTTCTCGTAAATTCTTGAAAATGTAAAATTATTGTTCAATATTATCGATAATCACGAAGACTTATATAATTTTTTTCAAAATTATCGCATTACCGTTCACAGTCTGTTTTGAATTGAATGGACTTTTATTACAATCAATCGTGATAAGCTATGGAATAATTAAACGGGAAAAAGACTAGTATAGACAGGAAAACAATTTTAAAGTTTGTGGCTTAATTATCGATGTAAAAGGAAATTATTTGTTTTAAATGTAAAGTATTTTAGAATTAAATTAAATAATAACAATAAAAATAATTTTTCGTAAATTCTTGAAAATGTAAAATTATTGTTCACTATTGCCGATAATCACGGAGACTTTTATATGTTTTCAAAATTATCGCAATATCGTTAACTGACTGTTCTGAATCGCGTGGATTTTTATTTCAATCAATCGTGATAAGCTATGGAATAATTATTTAAAAAAAGACTAGTATAGATAGGAAGACAATTTTAAAGTTTGTGGCTTAATTATCGATGTTAAAAGAAATTATTTGTGTAAAGTATAAAGTATTTTCAAATTAAATTAAATAATAACAAAAAAATCCTTTCTCGTAAATTCTTGAAAATGTAAAATTATGTTCAATATTATCGATAATCACGGAGACTTTTATAATTTTTTCAAAATTATCGCATTACCGTTCACAGTCTGTTCTAAATCGCGTGGATTTTTATTTCAATAGATTGTGATAAGCTATGGAATCATTAAAAGAAAAAAAAGACTAGTACAGATTGGAAAACAATTTTATAGTTTGTGGCTTAATTATCGATGTACAAGGAAATTATTTGTTTAAAGTGTAAAGTATTTTAGAATTAAACTAAATAATAACAAAAGAAATCTTTTCTCGTAAATTCTTGAAAATGTAAAATTATTGTTCAATATTGTCTATAATCACGAAGACTTTTATAATTTTTTTTTTTAATTATCGCATTATCGTTCACAGTCTGTTCTGAATTGCATGGACTTTTATTACAATCAATCGTGACAAGCTATGGAATAATTAAAACGGGAAAAAGACTAGTATAGACAGGAAAACAATTTTAAAGTTTGTGGCTTAATTATCGATGTAAAAAGAAATTATTTGTTTAAAATGTAAAGTACTTTAGAATTAAATTAAATAATAACAAAAAAAATCCTTTCTCGTAAATTTTGTAAATGTAAAATTATTGTTCAATATTATCGATAACCTGAATCTTATATAATTTTTCAAAATTATCGCATTATCGTTCACAATCTGTTTTGAATCGCGTGGAATTTTCTTTCAATCAATTGTGATAAGCTATGGAATAATTAAAACAAAAAAAGACTAGTATAGAATTTTTAAGTTTGTGGCTTAATTATCGGTGTAAAAGAATTGTGTTAAGTATTTTCGAATTAAATTAAATAACAAAAAAATCCTTTTTCGTAAATTCTTGAAAATGTAAAATTATTGTTCAATATTATTGATAATCACGGAGACTTTAATTATTTTTTTCAAAATTATCGCATTATCGTTAACAGTCTATTCTGAATTGCGTAGATTTTATTTAAATCAATCGTGATAAACTATGGAATAATTTAAAAATAATGTTTTTTGATAATTCTGTAATTTGTTAATAAACGAGATCTACATAATTATCAAACCAAATGTTCACAAAAAAATTCACGATAATATCAGTCTTTTAGGATCATATCCAAATCCGACTTACACTCCCTTATTGTAAAAATAACAAATAACAAAATATTATCAAAATAAATAATTTTTAATCGATGATAATCAGAAACTTCTATCATTTTCTTAAAATTATCGCATTATCGTTCACAATCGGTTCTAAGTCGCATAGATTTTTATTTCAATCAATGGTGATAAGCCTAAAGTAAAAACGTAGTATACATTAGAAAACAATTTCATAATTTTTTCAAAATTATTGCATCATTGATCACATTCTGTTCTGAATCGCTTGAACATTTGAGTGGATAAATCATAGTATTAAAATACGATAATTTTTGAAACAAATTATCAAATGAATTTTTTGTGGTGGTATTGAATTATGGAAACAAACAAAAATAATGCTTCTTGATAATTTTGTGGTTTGTGAGTAAATGACATCTATACAATTATTAAACCAAATGTATGCATATGAGATAATTTAAAAAAACAGATCAAGTATGAGTAGGTTTGTATGAAATTATTTAAAACAAACAAAAATCTTCGTTTCGTTTACAAACAAATTTCATGGTCGATTTAGAACAAACTGTGATTATGATATATTACAGAATATTAAAAGTAAATGGTTAAGATCAACATTTTCTCAACGATTATCTTTTGAATCGATAATTTTTTTTTAAATTATCGCATTCTATGTTATATTAATACATTTAATTTGACAACTTTGTAGATCACTTCGTTCAACAGTCTGTTCTAAATCACGTGGATTTTTGGTAGATTAATCGAAATCATCGTTGAATTAAAAAACGATAATTTTGAAACAAATTATCAAATTAACTTTTGATGGTGATCTATTGAATTATGGGAAGCAAAGAAAAGTAATGTTTTTTGATAATTCTGTAATTTGTTAATAAACGACATCTACATAATTATCAAACCAAATGTTCACAAAATAATTTACGATAATATCACAGTCTTTTTAGTAATCATATCTAAATTTGACTTACACTCCCTTATTGTAAAAATAACAAAATGTACCTGCAATAATGTTATCAAAATTAATATTTTTAATCGATGATAATCACGAACTTCCATCATTTTCTCAAAATTACCGCATTATCGTTCAAGCACACCATAACTTCCGCGATTGTTTTTTGTTTTAATTATTTTAATTCAATAACACCATGGGCTACTGTGTTTATGAAATATTTCAAACCTTAAAAAAATGAAAACGATGAATAATGCAATTTTGTTTGCATCTTGTTTGTCAAATTGTTGTTGTTGTGATAAGTTGTTTTTGTCGGCTATTACCATTGATAATTTTACAAAAAGATATGTAGTTTTTAATTAAGGCCAGTTTGATTTGATAATTTTTTGAAACAGATCAATCTTAATTTCAGTTTCAAAATTATCGCAGTTTATTCTATACACAATTATTTCGATAATCAATAATTCAATAGGTTTTACAATAATTACACAGTCTTCTGCAATTCAGTACAAGTGACAGAACCTTCATAGATTGCGATTATTGTAGTAAATTGCATTGGCGTGATTGATATGATAACATTTTTCATGATTATCACACATTTCGATTTTCACAAAGATATCAAAACCTATTAATAAGTCAATAAAATGTTACTAGAACTTGATAATTTATTTTAAAAAATTATCGCAGTTTATCTTACACTTCATAATTTTTTGATAACTAAATAACTTGATTTTAATTTGAGCGATCATTTCACTTAGTGGGGAATTCTTGTATACAAACCTACACGATAAGTTTAAGATGACGCGATTATACATAAACTACAAAATTATCAAGCATTGTTACTTTCGTATGTTTAAATGATTTCTTTGATCACCACAATTGCTTATGAAATACTGTCATACTTCATTAATTTATTTATTAACTTCCTAAAACTCTCAATTTTTATAAATAAATGTATCAATAATTTCATGATAATTTACATTATTTTGATAATTTGTTTCAAAGTTATCTCACTTTAATTTTATAATAATTTGTTATAGAATTATCGCATTTTATATTGTGTACGAGCAAAATATTTCTAATATTCTGTTTTAAATATTTGATTCGATACTTCCATAGATCACTTGGATTTATTTATAAACTACGATAATATTCCTTCAAACAACACTGCTTAGGTTTGTTTTAATAATTTTATAGCACGATAATTCTAAATGCTTTATGTTTTTATTCAATTGAATACGATAACTCAATAGACTACGACGATAATCAGGTAATTTTTTTATGATTGCATTGCAAAAATGTTTACTAAATATTAACAAAATCGAATGATAACTCCACCGATTTTGGCGACTTATAACAAGGTAGAATCGATAATTTGCTTTGATAATTCTTAGAGGTTATCATCAATTATTTGCTTACATACTATACGACGAAAAATTAAATAATCTTTGAAAATTATTTTGCAACACATTTTCGATAATTTGTTTAAAATTTTTACATTAAGTTGATGGTGGTTTTGTGATTTTGAAACACCAAACGTCTTTCAATATGCAGTTACCACACAGAATCTTCAATTTGACAATTGGTTACAACATTATCGCTATTTAATTTATATCAGTTCTGATAATTCCATAGATCACAACAGATTTTCTTAAATTGATAAAAACTTTGTTTCAATAACTTTCTTTCCTTCTAGTTATCTGATATATTTTATTCGTGATCAACTTTCATTTTGATAATTTTACGAACTCCTACGATTTGTTTTTAGGTACTTCACTTTTACAATGCAATTTTGATAATTTCTTTCAAAATTATCGCGCAATTTTATAAATTATCACATTTTATTCTCCAAATTATGAAATAACCCAAGCAACATTATATTGGTTTATTTCAACAATTTTATAGATTGGGAGGAAAGCAATTTTTTTTAAATCGGTTTTAAAATTTGGTTTTATTGTTAGATAATTTTTTGACAATTTGGTGATAATTTTTTTTGTTTGATAAATTTGTGCTTTTCTCCAAATAATATTAATTATATAAAATTTAGTAACGTGCAGATAACAGTGAATAGAAAAAAATTCATTTATTTTTACGATAATCCCAAGGCCGGCTGTGACTTAGGAATTATTTTTTCTTGATAATTTTATAGACAACTTTGATTTACTTCAAAATTAATTTTAAATGTTGAATACTAAAAAACTGAGGACCACACACAAATTAATTACCCAACCTGAATGTTTCTTTTGTTTTGATAATCACGTGTACTTTCACTATTGTGTGACAAACCGTTACTTCATTTGTTTGCATTACCACGATTTTATAAATCCCCCAATCCATTTAACCTTGATAATTCTACGAACTGATTGGATATTTAATACTACAATTGTTTATTATTTAAAACCATTACTAGAAAGATTTCATGGCTTGCTTAAATTTTTTCAAAACTGTTTTGATTGCAAATTACTTAATAATTATCACAAATTCATGTTTTTTATGTTGTAGAATTACGTCAATAATTTCACACTTTTATTATTCTGATAATTTTAGTTCTAATTCTGACAGATTACTACGATTATTTATTACGATTTATCATTTTATGATTATCAGAGAATATGATATTGATAATTCAGTTGCACGAGTTATTAAACACTAATTAGAAAGATCGACTACTTTCGACAATTATCGATTCTGATAATTGTAATAAAAAAAGTTATTTTAATAGTAAGTGTGATTATCAGTGCCTTGTGAGAATTCGCCGACTTTGTTTTTGCAGTGCTTCACAACAATCTTGATTAAATAAATTACGAACATTGTAGGGACCCAACGGCAACATCGAGCTGACTGCGGGGCGCGCACAAACCCTACAAGATATTCTAAGCAGACGTACCATACGATACAACGTAAATTTTCCTTACTGGGAAAACATTGCTCCAAGAATAACGTTGATTCTCCTCAACCGAAAAGTGCTGTGCTCCGGACAACCAATTCCAAGTAAGTAGAGTAACCAAAATCACACGCACGCGCACTCAAACCGGGCGAGTCCATATTTGTCGGGGTGTGTCATCACTATTTTGTTACGCTACAGTTTTAACATTTTTTTGTTAAATAAAGGTAACTCCGTCCCTGTAGTGACTACTGTGAACCTCCATCACACTTTGACGGTGACGTATCCACCGGATTACTATATTCCGCTGGACGACTTGGATCGTACTACTAAAAGAACGTTCGTTCGTCCAACGAATTTTGTGCGCACCACTCTTCGACCGCCAGTCATCACTCCAGTTATTACACCAGTTATCACTCCAGATATCACTTGCGGAGTGTCGATCAACGCAAACTCTTTAATTTTCGGAGGAAGCCGGTTCGGAAAAGCATCGCATCCGTGGCTGGGCGCCCTGTTTGCCCAAAAAATAGAGGGGATTACGTTCACGTGCGGAACGACTTTGGTGTCGCAAAGACACGCAATCACAGGTAATGAACTCAACAGTTATAGAAATATTATGGTCAAAAAGATTTTTGAACAAATTCAATTTCTTCTTCCCTTTCTTCAATCTTCATTCTTCCAAATTTTATATTTATTCTTCGATATTGTCATTTTCGTTCACAACTAAACTTTTTGATCTCCTGTGAAGATAAGTTTCTTTAATTCTTCAATCTTTATATTTTAACACTAACATTCTTCATTCTACAAATTTTACTCCTAATCTTCAATATATTCATTTTTCGACTGCAAATGAACTTTAAGCCAAGATTATCACTTTTGTTCTAGTATTAATCGCTTTCTTCTTCCTTAATTTTCATTGCGTTTTGTGCGAACATAATTTTTATACAGTAAAATGTTTTTCGCTTTCTTGATAATTCAATTTTCGCGATTCTTCGTATTTTATTGCTAAAATTCTCTTCTTTTTTATTCATTTGCGCAAAAAAATGTTTGCATTGGAAAACAGTATTTAAAGAACTCTTTCTTCGTCACTCAATTTTGAGTTTCTTCACTTTATTTTTTTTAGTTGCACCAAACTTTTAATATGATGCGAAGATACCTGCACATTTTTTTCGTACATTGATTCATTAATTTCTTGATTCTTCATTTTAATATTTGAAGAATGATTGCATTTTCTTGATAGTTTTATTCAATACTATCTTCATTCACTTTATTTTAATGATAACATTCTTTATCTAATTTATTTTTCAATTTTTAAACATTAAAAAAGCTATCGTGAAGATCAGTTTCTCCTTTTTCTTCAGTAATCACTTTTCGGTTGTAGCCGAACTTAGAGCTTTATTTATTAACAAAATCTTCTTCGCTTTCTTCAATCTTTATTTCTCATTTTTTAAACTTTATGCTTATTCTTCGATATCATCATTTTTCATCCACAACTAAACTTTTTTCATTATCTGTGAAGATAAGTTTCTTAAATTCTTAAGTCTTTATATATTTTAACACTAATATTTGTCAAATTTTACTTTTAATCTTCAATATTTTACTTTTCGACTGCAAATAAACTTTTAGCGAAGGTCTGCGTTTTTTTTATCACTTTCTTCATTCTACTTGTTCTGTCAACACTTATTACATCAATCTTTAAGTTTATTCTTCATTATTCAATTATTTGACTATTGCGTTTGCGTTAGAAAAGCAGTATTTAAAGAACCATTTTTCTTCACTCAATTTTAAAATTCAAATTTCTTCACTTTTTTTTCGGTTTAACCGAACTTTTAAGCTTAAATATATTGCAAATATACGGTTTTTCTTCAATCCGTGCACTGTTTCTTCGTACATTTGTTAATTATCTTCTTTATTCTTCATTTTAATAGTTGAAGAATTGATCGGAAAACATTTTTTAATTTTTTTTTCCAATACTTTCTTCCTTATGTCAACATTCTTTATCTTTATTTACTCCATTCTTCAACTTTTAAACGTTAAGAAAAATGATCGTGAAGAACAATTTCTTTTTTTTTCTCATAATTCGAGTTTCTTTACTATCTTCACTACTCATTCATCACGCCCAATTGTTACCTTCTTTATTCTTCCCAACAACATTTTTATTATTTTCTTCATTCACATATTTCCATATATTTTCGATTTTTTCTTCTTCTTAATCGTCACTCTTATATTTCAATGCAAAAATACTCAATTAGCAAACTGTATAGGTATATAATGCTGTAATAGAACGTTATTATTCGTTTTCTTCATTCTTCAAAGTTGTTTTCTTTTTATTTATTCTTCGATTGTAATATTAAATTAATGGTTTGATCAAACAAAATCTGAATCTTTAATTTTTCTTTGCTTTCTTCAATCTTCATTTTTTATTCTTCAAATTTTATGCTTATTCTTCGATATCGTGATTTTTCAAATTTTTTCACTTCTTTTTGGTTCAACCTAAGTTCAAAGTTTAAATATGGTGTGAATATACTTGATTTCTTGATTCTTCATTTTAATACTTAAAGAAATGATAGCATTTTTTTCTATACACTTTCTTCATTCACCCTATTTTAATGTAACGTTATTTACTTGTATTTTTTCAAATTTTAAACAAAAAACTGTCGTGAACATCAATTTCTTCTTTTTTCATAATTCGAGTTTCTTCTCTGTCTTCACTACTCACTTTTCGACTGTAGCCAAACTTAACCTATATTCTCTGTCTTCTGTTTCATCAATGTGACACGCTAAATCGTCATTTTCTTCATTCTTCCCATTTTAATAACAACATTTGTATTATTTTCTTTATTCATATATTTTCATATATTTTAGATGTTTTCTTCTTTTAATAACCATGAGATGACTTTCTTCATTTTTATATTTCAATTTTCTTTTGTAAACTGTACAGGTAATACTATAATAGAAAAGTTATTCTTCGTTTTCTTTATTCTTGAAAGTTGTTTTTCAAAAACAAGTTTCTTCTTTTTCTTTTCATTCTTCACCTAAGAAATGTATACAACGACAATCAACAGAGATCCTTGCCTTGGATTGAAATTAATAACAAATTTAGTTCTCGTATTTCAAGTTTCTTCATTCTTCACAGTTAATCAACTTTCATTTTTAAATTTCTTCATTCTTCCGACGAACAATTTCTACTTTATTGTGAAAACATGAGTTAGCTTCCTATATGCTTCATTTTTTAGGTTTTATAATCTTGTATCTTCTGTGAAGATAACTTTCTTTCAATATCTTCATACTTTTCTTTCTGGTTCCTATCCTAATGACAACATTCAAATCAATCAAAGCAATCGTAAGTCTGTTTTTTTCTGGCTTAAAGAAACTTTGTCTTCACCACTTTCTTCATTCTTCCTATTGTAATAACAACATTTTTATTATTTATTAATTAAAAAAAAATTCCTAAAATAACAAACGCTTCGATCGTCAATTAAATCAAATCAATAAACGGCCGATACAAACAATGTCTTCTTTCTTCTGAAAATACAAATTTCTTCTGTATTCCTTCAGTTTCATTATTTTTTATCTTTTGTAACTAAACTTTTTCAAAGCTTGACAATAATTGTCACTAAAAAAATGTATCTTCATTTATTCTTCATACCTTAATTCTTTGTTTTCTTCATTTTTCTTATTTTTTCATTTTTTATTGTTTACACCTATTCTGCGTCAACTACATTATTTACTTTAGATATCCACACATGTAATTTAATTTAATTCTTTAATTTAAACTAGTTCAGTACAGTCATTTTTTCTTAAAGCTTTCATGTTTCTTTTATTCAGTGATGCTAATATTTTTTCTTTTCCTTTCTTCACTATTCAGTTTTTTAATTAAAAAAACAGTTCATTCAACTTAGTAAAAGCTGTGAATTTCTTCTATATTCTAAAACTTTCTTCATTCTTCAGATTTTGCGCGAAGATACTTCATCAGTTAATTAACTTATATTCACGAATTTCTTCATGCTTCCCAATAAACAATTTCTTCTTTACTGTGACAACGTTTGTTAGCTTTCTTCATACTTCATTTTTAAGTTGCGAACAAACTTGTTTTATAAGCTCGTATCTTTTCAAAAGATAAGTTTCTTCAACATCTCATACTTTTACTTATAGTTTTCTTCTTTGTTCCTATTCTAATAACAACATTCAAATCAATCAAAGCAATCGTTAAGAAATCATTTCTTTGATGCTCTCAAATATATTTTTTCTGATTGGTCTTCACCTCTTTCTTCACTTTTTTTTTATTTTAATTAAAAATCAATTTCAGTTCAAACAAGAATGATCAGTTATGATAAAAATTAATTGACTGTCATAGAAAACAAACAAATTCCACTCAGCCAACCTTTCATTTTTTTAAAAATAAAAATGAATTTTTTGAAATCAAATGATTAAATCAATGTCAATTGTTACTTGGAGTTTAACGCGTTTTTGACAAAACGGTTTCATTTTTTAAAAAATCAATTTCAGTTCAAACAAAAATGATCAATCATGATAAATTTTTTTTATTTTAATTAAAAAATCAATTTCAGTTCAAACAAGAATGATCAATTATGATAAAAATTAATTGACTGTCATAGAAAACAAACAAATTCCACTCAGCCAACCTTTCATTTTTTAAAAATAAAAATGAATTTTTTGAAATCAAATGATTAAATCAATGTCAATTGTTACTTGGAGTTTAACGCGTTTTTGACAAAACGGTTTCATTTTAAAAAAATCAATTTCAGTTCAAACAAAAATGATCAATCATGATAAATTTTTTTTATTTTAATTAAAAAATCAATTTCAGTTCAAACAAGAATGATCAATTATGATAAAAATTAATTGACTGTCATAGAAAACAAACAAATTCCACTCAGCCAACCTTTCATTTTTTAAAATAAAAATGAATTTTTGAAATCAAATGATTAAATCAATGTCAATTGTTACTTGGAGTTTAACGCGTTTTTGACAAAACGGTTTCATTTTAAAAAAATCAATTTCAGTTCAAACAAAAATGATCAATCATGATAAATTTTTTTTATTTTAATTAAAAAATCAATTTCAGTTCAAACAAGAATGATCAATTATGATAAAAATTAATTGACTGTCATAGAAAACAAACAAATTCCACTCAGCCAACCTTTCATTTTTTAAAAATAAAAATGAATTTTTTGAAATCAAATGATTAAATCAATGTCAATTGTTACTTGGAGTTTAACGCGTTTTTGACAAAACGGTTTCATTTTAAAAAAATCAATTTCAGTTCAAACAAAAATGATCAATCATGATAAATTTTTTTTATTTTAATTAAAAAATCAATTTCAGTTCAAACAAGAATGATCAATTATGATAAAAATTAATTGACTGTCATAGAAAACAAACAAATTCCACTCAGCCAACCTTTCATTTTTTAAAATAAAAATGAATTTTTGAAATCAAATGATTAAATCAATGTCAATTGTTACTTGGAGTTTAACGCGTTTTTGACAAAACGGTTTCATTTTAAAAAAATCAATTTCAGTTCAAACAAAAATGATCAATCATGATAAATTTTTTTTTATTTTAATTAAAAATCAATTTCAGTTCAAACAAGAATGATCAATTATGATAAAAATTAATTGACTGTCATAGAAAACAAACAAATTCCACTCAGCCAACCTTTCATTTTTTAAAAATAAAAATGAATTTTTTGAAATCAAATGATTAAATCAATGTCAATTGTTACTTGGAGTTTAACGCGTTTTTGACAAAACGGTTTCATTTTTAAAAAAAAATCAATTTCAGTTCAAACAAAATTATTAATTATTAATAATTTTTTTTTTTTTTTATTAAAAAAAAAATTTTTTTTTAAAATCAATTTCAGTTAACAAAACAAGAATGATCAAGAATGTCTTATGATAAAAATTAATTGACTGTCATAGAAAACAAACAAATTCCACTCAGCCAATTTTTTTTTTTTTAAAATAAAAAAAAATTTTTTAAAATAAAAAATTAAAAAAAATTTAATTTTTTTTTTTATTTAAAATTTTTTAAAAAAAAATTTTATTTTTAAAAAAAAAATTTTAATTTAAACAACCAACCATTCATTTTTAAAAAAAAAAAAAAAAAAAAAAAAAAAAAAAAAAAAAAAAAAAAAAAAAAAAAAAAAAAAAAAAAAAAAAAAAAAAAAAAAAAAAAAAAAAAAAAAAAAAAAAAAAAAAAAAAAAAATGATCAATCATGATAAATTTTTTTTATTTTAATTAAAAAATCAATTTCAGTTCAAACAAGAATGATCAATTATGATAAAAATTAATTGACTGTCATAGAAAACAAACAAATTCCACTCAGCCAACCTTTCATTTTTTAAAAATAAAAATGAATTTTTGAAATCAAATGATTAAATCAATGTCAATTGTTACTTGGAGTTTAACGCGTTTTTGACAAAACGGTTTCATTTTTAAAAAAAAATCAATTTCAGTTCAAACAAAAATGATCAATCATGATAAATTTTTTTTATTTTAATTAAAAAATCAATTTCAGTTCAAACAAGAATGATCAATTATGATAAAAATTAATTGACTGTCATAGAAAACAAACAAATTCCACTCAGCCAACCTTTCATTTTTTTAAAAATAAAAATGAATTTTTTGAAATCAAATGATTAAATCAATGTCAATTGTTACTTGGAGTTTAACGCGTTTTTGACAAAACGGTTTCATTTTTAAAAAATCAATTTCAGTTCAAACAAAAATGATCAATCATGATAAATTTTTTTTATTTTAATTAAAAAATCAATTTCAGTTCAAACAAGAATGATCAATTATGATAAAAATTAATTGACTGTCATAGAAAACAAACAAATTCCACTCAGCCAACCTTTCATTTTTTTAAAAATAAAAATGAATTTTTTGAAATCAAATGATTAAATCAATGTCAATTGTTACTTGGAGTTTAACGCGTTTTTGACAAAACGGTTTCATTTTAAAAAAAAATCAATTTCAGTTCAAACAAAATGATCAATCATGATAAATTTTTTTTATTTTAATTAAAAAATCAATTTCAGTTCAAACAAGAATGATCAATTATGATAAAAATTAATTGACTGTCATAGAAAACAAACAAATTCCACTCAGCCAACCTTTCATTTTTTAAAAATAAAAATGAATTTTTTGAAATCAAATGATTAAATCAATGTCAATTGTTACTTGGAGTTTAACGCGTTTTTGACAAAACGGTTTCATTTTAAAAAAATCAATTTCAGTTCAAACAAAAATGATCAATCATGATAAATTTTTTTTATTTTAATTAAAAAATCAATTTCAGTTCAAACAAGAATGATCAATTATGATAAAAATTAATTGACTGTCATAGAAAACAAACAAATTCCACTCAGCCAACCTTTCATTTTTTTAAAAATAAAAATGAATTTTTTGAAATCAAATGATTAAATCAATGTCAATTGTTACTTGGAGTTTAACGCGTTTTTGACAAAACGGTTTCATTTTAAAAAAATCAATTTCAGTTCAAACAAAAATGATCAATCATGATAAATTTTTTTTTATTTTAATTAAAAATCAATTTCAGTTCAAACAAGAATGATCAATTATGATAAAAATTAATTGACTGTCATAGAAAACAAACAAATTCCACTCAGCCAACCTTTCATTTTTTTAAAATAAAAATGAATTTTTTGAAATCAAATGATTAAATCAATGTCAATTGTTACTTGAGTTTAACGCGTTTTTGACAAAACGGTTTCATTTTAAAAAAAAAATCAATTTCAGTTCAAACAAAAATGATCAATCATGATAAATTTTTTTTTATTTTAATTAAAAAATCAATTTCAGTTCAAACAAGAATGATCAATTATGATAAAAATTAATTGACTGTCATAGAAAACAAACAAATTCCACTCAGCCAACCTTTCATTTTTTTAAAAATAAAAATGAATTTTTGAAATCAAATGATTAAATCAATGTCAATTGTTACTTGGAGTTTAACGCGTTTTTGACAAAACGGTTTCATTTTAAAAAAATCAATTTCAGTTCAAACAAAAATGATCAATCATGATAAATTTTTTTTATTTTAATTAAAAAATCAATTTCAGTTCAAACAAGAATGATCAATTATGATAAAAATTAATTGACTGTCATAGAAAACAAACAAATTCCACTCAGCCAACCTTTCATTTTTTTAAAAATAAAAATGAATTTTTTGAAATCAAATGATTAAATCAATGTCAATTGTTACTTGGAGTTTAACGCGTTTTTGACAAAACGGTTTCATTTTAAAAAAATCAATTTCAGTTCAAAAAAAATGATAAATCTTAATAAATTTTTTTTTTTTAATTAAAAAATAAATTTAAGTTAAAAAAAAAACAAAAAGGACCAAAATAAAAAATTTTTTTATTTTAAAAAAAAAACAATTTTAAAAAAAAAAAAAAATAAAATTATGATAAAAATTAATTGACTGTCATAGAAAACAAACAAATTCCACTCAGCCAACCTTTCATTTTTTTAAAAATAAAAATGAATTTTTTGAAATCAAATGATTAAATCAATGTCAATTGTTACTTGGAGTTTAACGCGTTTTTAAAAAACGGTTTTAATTTAAAAAAAAAAATTTTTTTTTAAAAAATCAATATTAAATATTATTTTATTAATTTAAACTTTTTAAAAAAAATTTTTTAAAAAAAAAAATAAAAAAATGATCAATCATGATAAATTTTTTTTTATTTTAATTAAAAAATCAATTTCAGTTCAAACAAGAATGATCAATTATGATAAAAATTAATTGACTGTCATAGAAAACAAACAAATTCCACTCAGCCAACCTTTCATTTTTTTAAAATAAAAATGAATTTTTTGAAATCAAATGATTAAATCAATGTCAATTGTTACTTGGAGTTTAACGCGTTTTTGACAAAACGGTTTCATTTTAAAAAAATCAATTTCAGTTCAAACAAAAATGATCAATCATGATAAATTTTTTTTATTTTAATTAAAAATCAATTTCAGTTCAAACAAGAATGATCAATTATGATAAAAATTAATTGACTGTCATAGAAAACAAACAAATTCCACTCAGCCAACCTTTCATTTTTTAAAAATAAAAATGAATTTTTTGAAATCAAATGATTAAATCAATGTCAATTGTTACTTGAGTTTAACGCGTTTTTGACAAAACGGTTTCATTTTAAAAAAAAAATTTTTTTTAAAAAAAAAAAATAAATATTATTAAATTTTTTTTAAAAAAAAAAAAAAATTAAAAAGTTCAAACAAGAATGATCAGTTATGATAAAAATTAATTGACTGTCATAGAAAACAAACAAATTCCACTCAGCCAACCTTTCATTTTTTTAAAAATAAAAATGAATTTTTGAAATCAAATGATTAAATCAATGTCAATTGTTACTTGAGTTTAACGCGTTTTTGACAAAACGTTTCAATGTAATTGTTATTGAGATTAAAGTTTTTTAAAAAAAAATTTTAAAAAAATCAATTTCAGTTCAAACAAAAATGATCAATCATGATAAATTTTTTTTATTTTAATTAAAAAATCAATTTCAGTTCAAACAAGAATGATCAATTATGATAAAAATTAATTGACTGTCATAGAAAACAAACAAATTCCACTCAGCCAACCTTTCATTTTTTAAAAATAAAAATGAATTTTTTGAAATCAAATGATTAAATCAATGTCAATTGTTACTTGGAGTTTAACGCGTTTTTGACAAAACGGTTTCATTTTAAAAAATCAATTTCAGTTCAAACAAAAATGATCAATCATGATAAATTTTTTTTATTTTAATTAAAAAATCAATTTCAGTTCAAACAAGAATGATCAATTATGATAAAAATTAATTGACTGTCATAGAAAACAAACAAATTCCACTCAGCCAACCTTTCATTTTTTTAAAAATAAAAATGAATTTTTTGAAATCAAATGATTAAATCAATGTCAATTGTTACTTGGAGTTTAACGCGTTTTTGACAAAACGGTTTCATTTTAAAAAAATCAATTTCAGTTCAAACAAAAATGATCAATCATGATAAATTTTTTTTATTTTAATTAAAAAATCAATTTCAGTTCAAACAAGAATGATCAATTATGATAAAAATTAATTGACTGTCATAGAAAACAAACAAATTCCACTCAGCCAACCTTTCATTTTTTTAAAAATAAAAATGAATTTTTTGAAATCAAATGATTAAATCAATGTCAATTGTTACTTGGAGTTTAACGCGTTTTTGACAAAACGGTTTCATTTTTAAAAAATCAATTTCAGTTCAAACAAAAATGATCAATCATGATAAATTTTTTTTATTTTAATTAAAAAATCAATTTCAGTTCAAACAAGAATGATCAATTATGATAAAAATTAATTGACTGTCATAGAAAACAAACAAATTCCACTCAGCCAACCTTTCATT
>JALBCR010002182.1:95000-151526 GCA_030710515.1 Abscondita cerata
AACAAGTTGAAATTATCAAAGAAACCACCCGTCCATTCTTCTATCACAGCGTTACGACGACGGTACGGCCAACTACGATTGCGTCTACGACTACGCCAGCCGTCGTGGTCTTCGAAAGCAGACATTTGGAGCGGTTCGAGTGTGGCGTCTCCGAAGACACTCAAGCGTTGATAGTGCACGGGAAACCGACGTCCGAAGGTCAGTACCCGTGGTTAGTCGCAATGTTTCACCTACAAGACAACGGCGAGTACAAATTCAAGTGCGCCGGCAACTTAATTTCCAACAAGCACGTAATCAGCGGTAAGTTCTTGTCGATACACCCCTACCTACTTATCATTACGTTTTAGCCGCCCATTGTGTCCGTAAAGAACGTTACCAAAACATACCCCTTGAAACCGTGATCTTAGTCCTGGGAAAACACAACATCAAGTCGTGGGCTGTAAGATCCGAAATCAGAGACATCCAGAGCATTTACGTGCATCCGGACTACGTGAGACCATCAGACGCCGATATCTCGGTACTCGTGATGTACAAACCGGTCGAGTTCACCGAAAAAATCAAGCCGGTGTGCTTGTGGTACGAAGAAACCGAAACCATCGTCGGCAACGAGGGCGTCGTGGTCGGGTGGGGACGGGACGAGTTCTTCAACGAGTACGTGCCGGAACCGAGAGAACTCACGATGCCGGTCGTATCGCAAGAAGATTGTTTAAGATCCGACGAAAGATTTTTAAAATTGACTTCGAATAGGACGTTTTGTGCGGGTAGTCGTAAGGGTAGCGGCGCGTGCACCGGTGATAGTGGCGGCGGTTTTATCATGAAGCGCAACGGACGCTGGACTTTAAAAGGCATCGTTTCGTCGGCCCTTGTCGATGCAAACACTCGCACTTGTGACGTAAACAATTATATGGTTTTTCGGACATATCCAAATATAAAATGTGGATCGAACGTGTTATGATGAAATAAATTGTGAAACATTCTGTAGATTTATTTATTTTTAAGTTTCCTAAGTTGGCACGTGTAATATATTACTAATGTTTAAGGTTATAACCTTAAAGATGTCCTCAATCCAAAAGTCACTAAGTGACGCCATTACTCAATCACAATTTTAAAATCTACTCTATCAATTGTAATCTGAAAAAATTTAATAAAGTACAGTAACTCGTGACACATAACATAGAAAATCCGTTGGTGATTTAAGGATCACTGATTCAAGAGACTCAAAAATTTTTAGTTAATTACTGAGTTTTGAAGTCAATCAAGAAATCAATCTCAAATAATTTTGTTTAAACACAAAGTTTAAATTAATTTTTAGTAAGTCAATGATTTGTGGAACAGAAATCAATTACTTGAGGTGATTGATTTTTACGTAAGTAAATCATTTCATTTCAATTTTTGGAATTAATTTTTTTAATCAATATTGGCAACAAAAATATTTTTTGAGAAAAATCAATTTTTATAAATGGAATTAAAGAATCAGTCACAATGATTGCGTTTATGTTTATGTTAAACTCAAACTTTTTGAATTTTTTTACGCAAAAATGAAATTTAGTAATAAAATCAGTAATTTGTTAAAAATCAATGTATTTCTTACGAAAGGAAATCAATATTTTGCAAGTAGACTTGATTTTAGAATCCAAAATCCTTGAATTTTTCAACAAATCATGGAATCAAAATCAATTTTATTGATTTAAAATCAATACTTTTTTAATTTTAACCTTCTGTTGATATATAAGTTTTTTGAGCAAATACAATCATTACAATGATTTTACAAAAATTGATCACAACAATTTGATCAAAGAAACAAAATCAAATGATCAATTTATTAAATTGGATGCAGTTTCAGTTTAAATAGATTAATTTTCATGAAAATCTTGATCAATATATTGTATGTGAATTTACAAAAAATCAAGAATTTTTTAGTATGGAGTTTTGAAGTAATAAAAATAAAAATAAAGATTGATCTAAGATGCCGGCATTGATTTTTTGAATCCATTTCTCCTAAGGAATCATTGGAATCGTTTTTGATCACAATAATATTAAAGATTCAATCACAACAATTGCGTTTAAAAAAATCAAGGTTTGGTTTTTTTAAATCAATTTATTCTTAAACAAAAATGTTCAAATTGATTTGTAGTAAATTACTGAGTTTCGAAGTCAATCAAGAAATAAATCCCAAATAATTCTGTTTAAACGTAAATTTTAGATTGATTTTACAAAACCAATGATTTCTGGAAATAATCAATAATTGGTTTCAAAATTAGTTTAAATGATGTCAAATAATTACTTGGATGATTGATTTCTTACTAAAAATCATTTCATTTAAATCGTCACAATGATTGCGTTTAAAATTGTTATGTTAAACTCAAACTTTTGAATTTTTAGCAAAATGTATTTAGTAATAAAATCAGTAATTTGTTAAAATCAATGTATTTCTTACAAAAAATCAATATTTTGCAAGTAGACTTGATTTTGAATCCAAAATCCTTGAATTTTTCAACAAATCATGGAATCAAAATCAATTTTATTGATTTAAAATCAATACTTTTTAATTTTAATCTTCTGTTGATATATAAGTTTTTGAGCAAATACAATCATTACAATGATTTTACAAAAATTGATCACAACAATTTGATCAAAGAAACAAAATCAAATGATCAATTTATTAAATTCGATGCAGTTTCAGTTTAAATAGATTAATTTTCATGAAAATCTTGATCAATATTGTATGTGAATTCACAAAAAATCAAGAAATTTTTTAGTATGGAGTTTTGAAGTAATAAAAATAAAAATCAAAAATTGATCTAAGATGCCGGCATTGATTTTTGAATCCATTTTTCCTAAGGAATCATTGGAATCGTTTTTGATCACAATAATATTAAAGATTCAATCACAACAATTGCGTTTAAAAAAATCAAGGTTTGGTTTTTTTTAAATCAATTTATTCTTAAACAAAAATGTTCAAATTGATTTGTAGTAAATTACTGAGTTTCGAAGTCAATCAAGAAATAAATCCCAAATAATTCTATTTAAACGTAAATTTTAGATTGATTTTTACAAAACCAATGATTTCTGGAACAGGAATCAATCAATAATTTGGTTTCAAAAATTAGTTTAAATGATGTCGAAATCAATTACTTGAGATGATTGATTTCTTACGTAAGAAAATCATTTCATTTAAATCAGTCACAATGATTGCGTTTAAAAATTAGTTATGTTAAACTCAAAATTTTTGAATTTTTTTACGCAAAAATGATATTTAGTAATAAAATCAGCAATTTGTTAAAAATCAATGTATTTCTTACGAAAGGAAATCAATATTTTGCAAGTAAACTTGATTTTAGAATCCAAAATCTTTTCAAAATCATGGAATCAAAATCAATTTTATTGATTTAAAATCAACTTTTAATTTTAACTTCTGTTGATATATATTTTTGAGCAATCAATCATTAATGATTTTACAAAAATTGATCACAACAATTTGATCAAAGAAACAAAATCAAAGATCAATTTATTAAATTCGATGCAGTTTCAGTTTAAATAGATTAATTTTCATAAAAATCTTGATCAATATTGTATGTGAATTCACAAAAATCAAGAATTTTTTTAGTATGGAGTTTTTAAGTAATAAAAATAAAAATCAAAAATTGATCTAAGATGCCGGCATTGATTTTTTGAATCCATTTTTTGGAATCATTAGAAGCGTTTATGATCACAATAATATTAAAGATTCAATTACAATAATTGCGTTCCAAAGAAAATCAATGTTTGGTTTTTCAATCAATTGATTCTTAAACAAAAATGTTCAAATTGATTTGTAGTAAATTACTGAGTTTCGAAGTCAATCAAGAAATAAATCCCAAATAATTTTGTTTAAACGCAAAATTTAGATTCATTTTTGCAAAACCAATGATTTCTGGGACAGGAATCAATCAATAATTTGGTTTAAAAAATTAGTTTTAATGATGTCGACCATTATTATTCAAAATCCTATAAATTATTATTCCTTATTAAAATTCTGCTGACGCATAATACAGCGACAACCCAAAAATGATTATAATCTTTGGTTTTTTAAAACTTTTTGAGCACAAAATGCTTAGATTTTACAATAACTTGTTCAAATTCTGAACATAAAATATAAGAAACAGTGAATTTGAAATCACTCGATCAACACAGCTTGCTTCGATTGAAAAACCTGTATCAAAAGGCCCAAAAAACCATCACTTGCTGATTATTTTTCGTTTTTCAAAACTTGTTCAAATTCTGACGCATATAATATAGAGAATCCAAAAGTGATTTTCGAGTCACTCGGCCAACCTAGCACACTTTTAGATTCAAAAATCTGGTTCAAAAGACCCAAAAATCAATCTTTTTCAAAACTTTTAGTACAAATTTTACAGTAACTTATTAAATTTTTGACGCACAAAAGAGGGAATACAAAAGTGTTTTATCAATCACTCTGCCAATAACACAGCGCACTTAGATTCGAAACCCTGGTTCAAGAGACCCGAAAAACCACGTTTTCAAAACTTTAGTTACAAAATACTTAAATTGTACAATACTTAAATCCAAAAGTAATTTTCGAATCACTCGGCAAACAGCATACTGAGATTCAAAAACCAGGTTCAAAAATCAATATTTTTTAAAACTTTTAGTACAACATACTCAAATTTTACAGTAACTTGACGCATAACACAGAGAATTCAAAGTGATTTTTGAATCACTCGACCAATAACAATAATCGTATATCGTATAATAATCGTACTTAGATACAAGAACCTGGTTCAAGAGACCCAAAATATTTAAGTAACTCGGCCAACACAGAATATAACTTAGATTAAACAGCTGGTTCCAGAGGCCTAAAAAATTACGTTCTTCAAAATTTTAGTACCAAATTCTCAATTTCTACACTATAACTTATTAAAATTCTGGTGCATAATAATAATAGAATCCAAAAGTAATTTTCGAATCACTTGGGCAATAACACAGCGTACTGAGATTCAAAAACCTGCTTCAGAAAACCTAAAAAACTACATTTTCAAAACTTTGGGTAAAAAATTTTACATATTCAAATACTGACGCGTAACGTAGAGAATCCAAATGTAATTTTTGAATCACTCGGCCAACACAACGTACTTAGATTTAAAAATCTGGTTCAAGAGACTCAAAATACTATGTTTTTCAAAACAAAATACTAAAATTTTACAGTAACTTAGAGAATCCAAAAGTAATTTTCGAAATCACTCGGCTAACACTGTCCTCTGAAATTCAAAAACTTGATTCAAGAGACCCAAAAAAACCACAATTTTCAAAACTTTGGGTACAAAATAACAAAATTTTACAGTAACGTATTCAAATACTGACGCGTAACGTAGATAATCCAAATGTAATTTTCGAATCACTCGGTCAACACAGCGTACTTGAATTCAAAAACCTGGTTTAAGAAACAGAAAAAACCACCATTTCCAAAACTTTGCGTACAAAATACTCAAATTTTACAATGAAGTATTCAAATACTGACGCGTACGTAACGCAGAAAATCCAAAAGAAATTTTTAAATCACTCGGCCAACACAGCTTACTTAGATTTAAAAATCTGGTTCAAGAGACCCTGTGTTTTTCAAAACTTTGAGTGCCAAATACAAAAATTTTACAGTAACTTATTCAAATCCTGACGCGTACACAGATAATCCAAAAAAAATTTTCGAATCACTCGGCTAACACGGTCTTCTTAAATTCAAAAATTTAGTTTAAGAGACCCAAAAAACCATCAGTTGCTAATAATTTTTAGTTTTTTCAAAACTGTGACACCAAAATACTCAATTTCTACACTAACTTATTAAAATTCTGACGCATAACACAGAGAGAATCCAAAAGTAATTTTCGAATCACACACCGAGCTTAGGTTCAAAAACCTGGTTCAATAAACCCAAAAAAACACGTTTTTTTGAAACCCTCAAATTTTAACAGTAAAACTTATTAAAAAATTCTGCTGACGCATAACACATAAAATCCAAAAGTAATTTCTGAATCACTCAGCTAACTCAAACATATTTAGAATAAAAATGTAGTTCAAGAGACCCAAAAAACGGCGTTTTTCAAAAACTTTGAGAACAAAATACTTAAAATTTACATATTCAAATACTGCCACGTACCGTAAAAATCCAAATGTATTTTTCGAATCACTCGGCTAACACAGCGTACTTAGATTCAAAAACCTGGTTCAAGAGGCCCAAAACCCACAATTTTCAAAACTTTGGGTACAAAATACTCAAATTTTACAATGAAGTATTCAAACACTGACGAGTAACCCAAAGAATCCAAATGTAATTTTCAAATCACTCAGCCAACACAGCGTACTTAGATTCAAGAACCTGGTTCAAGAAACCCAAAAAACCAACATTTTAAAAACTTTGAGTACAAAATATTCAAATTTTACAATGAAGTATTCAAATACTGACGAGTAACGTAGAAAATCCAAAAGTAATTTTCGAATCACTCGGCTAACACTGTCTTCTTAAATTCAAATATTTAGTTCAAGAGACCCAAAAAACCATCAGTTGCTAATAATTTTTAGTTTTTTCAAAACTTTGACACCAAAATACTCAATTTCTACACTAACTTATTAAAATTCTAACGCATAACACAGAGAGAATCCAAAAGTAATTTCGAATCACTTAGTCAACACACCGAGTTTAGATTCAAAAACCTGGTTTAATAAATCTAAAAAACCACGTATTTTTAAATCCCTCAAATTTTAACAGTAAAACTAAAAAATTAAAAAATTCTGCTGACGCATAACACATAAAATCCAAAAGTAATTTCTGAATCACTCAGCTAACTCAAACATACTTAGATTAAAAAACCTAGTTCAAGAGACCCAAAAGACGACGTTTTTCAAAAACGTTGAGAACAAAATACTTAAAATTTACATATACAAATACTGCCGCGTACCGTAGAAAATCTAAATGTAATTTTGAAATCACTCGGCTAACACAGCGTACTTAGATTCAAAAACCTGGTTCAGAGACCCAAAACCCACAATTTTCAAAACTTTGGGTACAAAATACTCAAATTTTACAATGAAGTATTCAAACACTGACGAGTAACGCAGAGAATCCAAATGTAATTTTCAAATCACTCCGGCCAATACAGCTTACTTAGATTCAAAAACCTGGTTCAAGAAACCCAAAAAACACCATTTTTAAAACTTTGAGTACAAAATACTCTAATTTTCCAATGAAGTATTCAAATACTGACGAGTAACGCAGAGAATCCAAAAGTAATTTTCGAATCACTCCGGCCAACACAGCTTACTTAGATTTAAAAATCTGGTTCAAAAGACCCTGTGTTTTTCAAAACTTTGAGTGCAAAATACTAAAATTTTACAGTAACTTGTTCAAATCCTAACGCGTACACAGAGAATGCAAATGTAATCACTCGACCAACACAGCGTACTTAGATTCAAACACCTGGTTCAAGAGACCCAAAAAAAACACCATTTTCAAAACTTTGGGTACAAAATACTCAAATTGTACAATAGCGTATCCAAATACTGACGCCTAACGTAGAAAATCTAATTGTAGTTTTCGAATCACTCGGCCAACATAGCTCACTTAGATTAAAAACCTAGTTCAAGAGACCCAAAAAGGCGTTTTTCGAATACTTAGTGAACAAAATATTCAAATTTTACGCAATTTATTCAAACACTGTCGCTAACACAGAGAATTCAAAAGTTATTTTCGAATTACTCGCCCAATAACACAGCGTTCTTAGATTCACAAACCTAATTCAAGAGACCCAAAAATCATCTTTTTAAAATTTTGAGTACAAAAGATTCAAATTTTACAGTAATAACTGACGCTGACGCATAACACGACATAACACCCAAAAATGATTTTCCAATCACTCGGCTGACACAGCTTATACTTAAATTCAAAAGCATGGTTCAAAAGACCCAAAAAACCATCACTTCTAATAATTTTTATTTTTTAAAACTTTGAGTATCAAATACTTAATTTCTACAATAACTTAATAAAATTCTGACGCATAACACAGAATTCAAAAGTATTTTTCGAATCACTTATCCAACACATTGAATCAAAAACCTTAAAATCTCTACTGTTCCGACAGAGAAACGGAGTCGAAATCCTCAAAAAATCATCACGCGCAAATAAATGTTATTACCAAAAAATTTATGATACACTCTGTAGGTTTAGTTATTTTTACGTCTCCTAAGTTGTCACGCGCCATATTGTTTGTAAACCGAACATTTTAAGGTTAATCGATCGGTTGTGCTTAAGATGAGTATAAGGACCTTTGGTGATAAACCGATTAGTTTCCAACTAGAAGAAAATGGGGAGTATTATTGCGTCGGGTCCGAGGTACGTTTAACGCCGTATTCGGAAATTGCCATGTAATTGAAATTTTCCCTATAGGTGGGCAACTACCTGCGTTTGTTCCGCGGCTCCCTGTACAAGAAATACCCGGGCATGTACAGGCGGAACATCACCAACGACGAGCGCAAGAAGCTAATGGACCTCGGCTTAAATCAACACATACTAGCCAGCAGCGTGTCGTTGCTACGAGCCGCCGAAGTCGAGGACATCATCGACGGCAACGATGACAAGTACGCGAAACCGGCAGCACAACCCAGTCTAACCGAAAGAGTCCACAGGTACAAAGCCGTCTCGGTTCACACATCCGACCCGCCGCTACCGCGCGAAGGCAAAGGCAAGAAATCGATGCAGTGGGTTCCGTCGTTACCCAACTCGAGTCATCTCGACGCCGTACCCCAAGCGACGCCGATCAATCGAAACCGGTTTCGAACAAGAAAGTGCGCACTTTCCCGTTTTGCTTCGACGACACCGATCCGCAATCGAACATGGAAAACAGTGTCAAAGGTGAATTGCTTGTGCCGATACGTCTCGACATGGAAATCGAGGGTCAAAAACTACGTGACACTTTCACCTGGAACAAAAACGGTAACTCCCCACGATTCATAATAATCTCCCAACTCTTTAATTTAATTGCTTCAGAAAGTATGATTACACCCGAGCAGTTCGCGAAGTTTTGTGTGACGACTTGGATTTGAACCCGTTAACGTTTGTACCGGCCATTGCGCAATCGATTCGACAACAACTTGAAGCGTTCCCCGCAGAGTCCACTGGAATTTTGGAGGATTCATGTGATCAACGTGTCATAATCAAGTTAAACATACATGTTGGGAACACGTCGTTAGTCGACCAGGTATGTGATATATTGAAATTCAATTCACACACTTTAACCGTTTATAGGTCGAATGGGACATGTCGGAGAAGGAAAACAATCCGAGCAGTTCGCTTTGAAGCTGTGTTCCGAGTTGGGTTTAGGCGGAGAGTTCGTCACACCGCAATCGCTTATTCGATAAGGGGACAATTATCGTGGCACCAAAGAACTTACGCTTTCAGTGAAGCTCCTTTATCTACAATCGAGGTTTGGGTTACGATTTTATTAAATCGTGAATAACGCACAGTTGTAGGTGCCGTTTCGTGCCGCCAGCGAATCGGATCAGTGGTCGCCATTCCTCGAAACTTTGACTGACGCTGAAATGGAGAAGAAGATTCGTGACCAAGACAGGAACACTCGTAGAATTCGTCGCTTGGCCAATACCACGCCCGGATGGTAATTGCTATTCGTGTAGTACGTAGATTTATAGGCTGCATGTAAAGCGTTGGTCATGCCTGAGAATGACGAAAGGCTGTAGTTGTTCGTTGTGAACGATTGTGTGCGGTAACATCAAAGGTTTGTTTCAGGAAAGCTGTCCATTGTACATAACCAAAGGTCTAAACTTCAATCAATTATCATGTATTAATTATTGGGATTTAATAAAACCTGTCGTGCGTTTTGCTTTATTTCCGAATCGCCACGAAATTGATTGATATTTTATTGGAACCAATCAGCGATTTGGGGGGCGTGTCTTTACTTAACCTTTAAATTATTAAACTATTAAATTAAAACTTTAAAAGGCAAAGCGCAATTAACTATTATAATGTTAAGACTAATCATCATGTGACAAGGCGACTCGTGATTACACGTTTTACGATTTGTTTGTGTCGTAAGATAACGGAATTTAACCTTTGATGAATCACAAACGACAAAGGGAAGCGACGCGTTGTTTTTCTCCCCTTCACGCGCTGAAGCATGATTTATTTCGTGTTTATCTAAAATGAAAGTTCATGTTTAAAGACCTTTTACAGAATTAGAAATGTTGAAATTGTTGGATATATTTTTCATCGAAGGTGGCTGGAAACAAACGACCTAGGTGGACGACGCCATCTTTTATTTAAATTGTACATTTCCTTTTGAATATTATAAATAAATTATAAACAAGAACAAGAAAATTATCAGAATTAGCACCTAGATCTTGTGCTACTTGTTTTTTTCTATAATTATCTAACAAAAATAACGACCCTTATCCGGCCTTCAAGGTCGAACATGTACTTTCTATTTTACTGATAATTAACTAAAATCCGTAGACGTATCAATGTGAATTGAGTACCAAACAGGTAAGCAGGCTTTAATTTTTTCGTTCTACGTAAAATTAAAACATTCACCTTCAACTTATTTGTTTTGTCATAAATGACACACTTTCACTTACAAAAATTATTAGAGAAAATTTAGTTTGTGACGTTTAATTAGACAAGTAGATTTTATATAATAGAACAGAATTACTAAAATAAAACCGCCCTTATTGTCAAAAATCAACAATTGGCGCCTAACGTGGGAAAAATTGCTAAATAGATTTTAAGTTGTATAAAAAACCATGGGTGGAAATCTATGTCGTTGTAGGGTCTATTAAGATAAAATAAAATTCGGACATAGCGGCTCTTCAGATTGGCGCCCAACGAAGAAAATTAACTAAAAGAAATCTGGATTGAAAACCCAAGTCAAACAATGATCCGACTTTTAGTTCTCCTAAAACGCAAGCCTACATTACAAAAATAAAATACAGCCGCTGTTGCTTTATAGAATCAATATAATTTGGCGTCTAACGTGGGAAAAATAAACAAATAGATTTTAAGTTGTTGTACCTAAAAGAAATCATGGGTGGAAATCTAGGTCGACTATTAATATAAAACAAGAAATTAACTAAAAGCAATATGGATTGAAAAATACACACTCATTTTTCTGGTGGTATCTTTATTACGACAATTATGTAATAGATAATACCTCAAAACTCGAAAAATTTAGTTTTCTTAAAATGTAAAAACACTACCGATGTTGTTTTCTGGAGAATTGGCGCCCAACGAGCGAAAAATAAATAAACAGTTTTACAGTTCAAAAGTGATTTGCTTAAAAGAAATCCCGAGTACAAATCTGACATTTTTTCTGACAATATTTTTTGATGTCTATGCCGAGATTCGATGACGTATTTATGACGACTTGTTTAAACTCAAATTATATACAACTATATGTTTTAAAAATTAAACAAAATAAGTTCAGAGCTGCCCTTACCAATGTAGAATCACAAAATTGGCACCCAACGTGAGAGAAATATATCATTTAATGCCCAAAAAGTGTATTTCTTCTAGTTGAAGCAACAGAAATAAAATTTTGAAAAATATAACAGAATTAGGTACTACATCAGAGACCTTACTCTTTTTAGAATCAACGATTGGTGCTCAACGTGGGAGAAAAAATTAAAATTTTTAGATTCCGAAGTTGTGGCGCATATAAGAAATTGCGAATCAAAAATTAAAAAAAAACATAATAAGTGCCCAACGAGGGGGGAAAAAAATTTAGACCTAAAAATAGTTATGTATATAAAAACCCGGAATAAAACTCTTAGGTCGTTTAAACGTCATATTTAATATTACATTTTGAAAACGACAAATAATAACGTATTAATGACGTAGAAACTCAACAAAATTACATTGCGCAGGTCTAGATTATAAAAAATTAAAAAATGATGACGTAAGCGGCCGTGTTCTTCAAAATCGACAATTGGCTGCCAACGTGGGAAAATAAACCCAAAGATTTATTACACATAACTCTAACATAAGCGCTCTTATTCTTCACAAACGTCAATTGGTTACCAACGTGGGGAAAATAAACCAGAAGTTTTAAAGCTACTTACGCATATAAGAAACCCCAATCACAAATACACGTCACTTTGACGTCATTTTTTATAATATTTTTGATGGCGACAAATAATAATTTACCCAAAAATCAAGGTTATTTTATAATCATAGGTGTCCAAGATGGGGAAAACAAAAAAGCTCCTGTTGATACTTAAAGTCATCAAAAGATATTTTGATGACGACAATAGTATAACATATTTACAGAATAATATTGTTTAGATTTTAAAGATTAAAACATAACTCTGACATAATAAGCGTTCTTATTCTTCACAAACGTCAATTGGCTACCAACGTGGGAAAAAAAAACAAGAAGTTTTAAAGCTAATTACGCATATAAGAAACCCCAAGTACAAATATACGTCACTTTGACGTCGTTTTTTATAATATTTATGATGACCTCAAATAATGACTTACCCAAAAATCAAGGTTGTAAACTTAACCGAAAAAAAATATGGTTATACTAGATTGTAAAGAATTAAACATAACTCTGACATCGACAATTGGCCCCCAACGTGGGAAAAATGAATAAGAATTTCTAAAATTAGTTACATACATAAGAAACTTCAAATAGAAATATACGTCTTTATGACGACAAATAAAGACTTTTAGTTACGCACATAAGAAATATACGTCACTTTAACGTAATTTTTATAATATTTGTGATAACGTCCTGATGACGATAAATAATTATTTATCTAAAAAATAAAGGTTTTTTTACAACTATTTTTCTTCTGTATCCAAAATTGGCCACCAACGTGGGAAAAATGTTCCAAAATTAGATGCGTTTAGGTCAGTTTAACGCCCTTATGACCACTAAAAACACCAACTTATTATTAACGAACAAACACATAGGCGAGTTCCAGTTTTTTTAGAAGAACAAAATAATACTAATTATTATGATTGGTTATTTTCGTTCAACATGGTAAATAAATAGTTAAGTGCCAGAAATCAAAATGAAGACATGGCCGCCTTTACTCTTTCAAATCAACAATAGTTGATAACGTCTTTATGACGTATTTATGACTACACAAGATTCCTGTACATCCAAATTTTTAGGAAGTAATGAGTACGCCAGCATTTGGGACAGTGTCCCATGTTATGACGTCATATTTTAATTAATGTGACGATTGATGACCTGAAAACGACATACCGACATGAATAAACAGTCACTACCACAATTCCAACGCACACTTAATTGTTCTCACGAAAAAAAATATCAAACATAATATGACAATTATTTTAAACATAAACAATAGACCCCCAACGTGAGGATAATAAGTTTCTTAAAGAGAAATGATGCTCTTGCATTTCACATAAAATTGTGTTAATAAAAGCGATGAATGTGAAAATAGTACCTATGCGTGGACCCCCAACGTGGGACCTTAAGTTATGGAACGTAAATGTTTGCGTTTATAATAAAAATTTATGTAAAATAAACACATTTCCTAAATCGTTAAGCTCGCCGCACAAAATTTGTTGTCACCCAACTTGGGGACGACGCTATTTAATGCTTTGTTTTTACTTAATTCAACATCTAAATTATGTTTTTGTTTAAACAGATTATAACAAATGACACCGGAAAATGATAAGCTTAAGCGATAAGTTTCCAGATGTGGAATTTTGTTGTAGTAGGCGAAGGACGTTACTTTTTATAGTTCAAAAGTGACAAGCGCGATAATATGCACTTTTACAACTTCGACCGTGAACGAATATGAAAATTTAATTTCGCTCGGGCACAATAATAATAAAATTGTTATATCGTGGCGACCTATGATTTCAAGAAAGCGACCGTCCACCTCGATTTTCATTCTCACGCGCCGAATACGTTTTTTAAAAATGTTCGAGTTATTTAAATCGACGACGCGCTGAGTTTTGCCTCACAATCGTGTAGATCACAAAAGTGTGATTTCATAACGCAATTTGATTATCTGAAGCATTCAGATGTGTTTATAAGTGCGTTGTAGAGAAAAAAATGGAGAAGAAACCGATTGTGCAAATCGCTTTGGGTCTCATAGCCAACTTTAGCAGTTTGGCGCCCAGCATGGGTTTAGGATTTTCGGCGATCGCCCTGCCGTGGCTGGTGGCTGATGGCAATCCTGATAAGTTAACCGAAAGTCAAGCGTCTTGGTTCGGTAAGTAGATAATTTTTCGGTTCCTTTTATTGATGTTTGGTTCTTCAGCAAGCATTGCATCGATCGCGACCCCGATTGGTTGCTTGGTTGCCGGGTCGATATCCGATCGGTACGGAAGGAGAACAACACTTTTGGTGATCAACGTGGTGTGTTTGCTCGGATGGATTGTGATTGTGATCGCGTACTACGTGCAAAGTTATCAGTACGCGTTGCTGTTGGTTGGGCGTGTGTTTACTGGGCTTAGCACAGGGCTGAGTAGCATGGCTGCCGCGGTGTATATGGCGGAGGTGTCCACTCCAAAGCTGCGCGGAATGTTTATTACCTGGAGCGCGTTGTCCTTCGCCTTGGGAGTTCTTCTAGTATACATGTTCGGGTGGATCACCAAGGTGAGTTCACGACGCACCTTTCATCTCAAAAACTCGTTTATTTTTAGGCTAATTGGGGTGCGACAGCCATGCTGTGCGCTGCGTTTCCTTGCATCGGCTTTTTGACGACTTGGATTTTCTTAGTCGAATCCCCGTCGTGGTTGGTCACTAAAAACCGTTTGGAAGACGCCAAGCGCAGCATGTGTAGGTTGTTTAGCGCCAATGAGTGTGACGAGAAGATTCACCAGGAAGTGGAAAGCTTGATGACGAGCACGCAACGGTTAAACGTCGACGTTGACGACCTTAAGCTAGAAGAATTTTTGAAACCGACGTTCTTCAAGCCGTTTTTTATCATCTCGAGTTTTTTCTTCTTCCAGCAGTTTTCAGGCGTCTTCGTCATAGTGTTTTACGCAGTGAACATCGTGAACGAGGTAAAAGTGACCGTTGACCCTTACTTGGCGATTTGTTTGATTGCGGCTATGCGCGTGATTGGTTCGGTGTGCGTAAGCATCTTAAGCAAAAGGTTCGGGCGAAGACCTTTGTCGTTAGTGTCCGGTGCCGGTATGACTATAACTATGATCTCATTGTCTGGGTACTTAATCTTAACGCAAGAGAAGAACGTGCAAGCACAACCTTGGTTACCTCTAACCTTACTTATGGGGTACTTCTTCATCAGCACTATAGGCTTCTTATCCCTACCTTTCGGCATGTCCGCCGAAGTGTTTCCAAGTAAGTTGCGCGGAATCGCTACCGGCGCGACAACGTGTCTAGCGTACACATTCAGCTTCATCATCGTCAAAGTCTATCCCACGATGATCCGCACCATAGGAAACTACAAGTTGTTTTTGTTCTACGGTGGCACGGCCCTCTTTGGAACAATCTTCGTCGCTATATTCTTACCGGAAACTAAAGGCAAGACTTTGAAAGAAATTGAAAGATATTTCGATAAGCGGAATCACGGACGCGACGATAAACCGGAGAAAGTTTGACACCATACGCACTAGATGGCGTTATTAATTATTGTCGGACGTAGGTGGCGGTGTTTTTATAAACGATTATCTGACTTATCTTTAAGATAAATTAATGTAATGTAAAGTTTTGATTTAAAAAACGTGTCTAGAATGGTATCTTTATTTACATCTAAAAATTAGAGTAACAAAGTTTAAGAAAAAATATGTCGGCGCATAAATTTGGCGTCAAACATATTGATTAGTAAAAACAAAATCAGTCATCCTAAGGTTAGGTAACGTAACGTAAAAAATGTAATCGAAAAAAATTAGCGCGCATAAAATCTTGATGATTAATTAACCAAAACCCATTTAAATTTAAATATTAAATCAAATTAAATTAAGGTAGCAAAGTGAAAAATTAAATGAAAAATTTCAATCTTCAAATTTGGGCCAAAAAATCTGGAAACAAACAAAAACTACCTAAATTTAAAAAAAAAACGGTAACAAAATGTAATCGACAAAGGTTATAAAAATCAAAATTAAAAAAAATAACTTTCAAATTTGGGTCAAAAATCTAGATTGATCGAAAAAGTTAAACATTTTAAAATTACCTGAATTAAAAAAAAACGTTAACAAAATGTAATCAACATAATTTATAAAAATGTCAACTATCAAATTTAGACCAAAAATCTGGATTGATACGCAACCTTGAAATTTAGGGCTAAAAATCTGGATTTATACAAAAACTTAAAAATTTTAATTTACTTAAACTTTTAAAAAACGTCAACAAAATGTGATAAACAAAAACTATATAAATTAAAAAATTTCAACCCTCAAATTTGGGCCAAAAATCTGGATTGATACGAAAAGCTAAAATTGTAAATATAAACAGTCAATAAAATACAATAAACAAAAGCTATAAAATAAAAATTAAAAATTTCAATTCTCAAATTTTAACCAAAAATCTCGATTGATACGCAACCTTCAAAATTAGATCAAAAATCTGGATTAATACAAAAAATTAAAAATTTAAATCTGCTTAAACTTAAATTTAGTTAAATTATAAAAAAGCTATAAAAATTAAAAAATTTTTAACTCTCAAATTTGGGCCAAAAATCTGGATTGATACGAAAAGATGAAAATAATAAATCTACCTAAATTAAAAAAAAACCGGTAACAAAATATAATTAACAAGAGTTATAAACATAAAAAATTAAATAAAAAATGTTAACCATAAAATTTGGACGAAAAATCTGGATTGATCCAAAAAGTTAAAGATTTTAAATAATTTGAATTTAAAAAAAAAACGCCAACAAAGTGCAATCAACACATAAAAATGAAATAAAAAATTTCAACCTTCAAATTTAGACCAAAAATCTGGATTGATACGCAACCTTCAAATTAAGATCAAAAATCTGGATTAATACAAAAAATTAAAAATTTTAATCTACTTAAACTTAAATTTAGTTAAAAAAAAAGCGCAACAAAATGTAATAAACTAAAACAATAAAAATTTAAAATTTTTAACTCTCAAATTTGAGCCAAAAATCTGGATTGATACGAAAAGATGAACATAATAAATCTACCTAAATTTAAAAAAAAAACCGGTAACAAAATGTAATCAACAAAAGTTACAAAAATAAAAAATTAAATAAAAAATGTTAACCATAAAATTTGGGCGAAAAATCTGGATTGATCCAAAAGTTAAAGATTTTAAATAAACTTGATTTTCAGAAAAACGGCAACAAAATGCAATCTATAAAAATGAAATAAAAAATTTCAACCTTCAAATTTGATCCAAAAATTTGGAGTGATACGAAAAGCTCAAAGTTGTAAATATATTTAAATTAAAAACGTAAAAAAATGTACTAAACAAAAGCTATAAAATGAAAAAAAAAAATTTTAAGCAACAAATTTGAACCAAAAATCTAGATTAAAGTTAAAAATTTTAAATTTATCTAAATTTTAAAAAAACGTCAACAAAATGTAATCACAAAAATGTAAAATGAAAAATTAACTAAAAATTTAACCCTCAAATTTGGGCAAAAATCTGAATTGACACGAAAAGTTAATTCTTTTAAATTAAAAAACCTTCAAATTTGTGGAAAAATTGTCGATTGCAATAATATTTCAAAATTACATCAACTAAATATAACCAACGAAATTATAACTGTAAAAAATTATTTGGACATAAATGAGCACAAAATCTGTAAAATAAAAAATTAAATTGAAAATATCGGTTCTTAAGTTTAGCGCATAAGAACTTGATGATTAATAAATAAATAAATAATTTTAACCCTCAAAAGTTTGAGCCAAAAATCTGGATTTAAACAAAAGTTTATCATTTCAAAGCCACCTAAATTTAAAAATTAAGTCAAAAAAATATAATCAACTACAGTTATCAACTTGAAAAATTAATAAAAAAAATTGTTACCGCATAAATTAGGCACAAAACCTTTATTAATCATACTAAACCATCAACAATTTAAAAATTGTTTATGAAAAAACACAATTAACAAACAATAGAAATATAAAATATTTAGCGCATAAATCTTGATAGAATAATCAATCTAAACCCCTAAATAAAATCAATTCAAGTTAGCTGTGCGAAAAATTTTTAAAAAAATTCAACCGTGTTTATTTGAGCCAAAAAAATTTGATTGATACAAAAAGTCCACCTAAATTTAAATACCATGCCAACCAATTTCATCAACAAAGTTATAAGCCTGAAAACTTAAAAAAAATATTTGCACATAAACTTAGTGCAAAAACTTTGATTAGCAGAAATATAATTAGTCATTCTAAGTCGACTTAGTTTATACATTGTTTATCAAAACTAAACGCAGTCAACAAAAATGTGTAACTTAGAAAATAAAAAAAAAATTAGCCTTCAATTTAGCGCATAAATCTGGGTTGATTAATTAATCAAAACTCACTTAAGCTAATCAAAGATAGATTAAGAAAGAGGAAAAAGAATGAAACATAAAATAGACACATTTTGACCCTCAAAATTTAGGCCAAAAGTTTCGATTATTTTAATTTGGGCCAAAACTGTTTGATTGATATGAATAAAATTAATCATTGTAAGCTTCCGTAAATTAAAAATTATAGCGCAACTATTAAATTAAAAACAAAAAAATTGATTGAAAAAATGTTGGCCCTCAAATTTAGCGCATAATTGCTTGATTGGATGTATCAACCTAAATCTAGTTAATTACGCTATCTAGGGAAATCAAAAAAAGTTAGCGGATCGAAAATTTAAATATAAAGAATTTGGCCTTCAAATTTAGGCCAAAAAAATTCCATTGAATCGAATCAAGTTAATTATTGCTACCTCTCGTAAATTTAAAATTATAACGCAATAGTTCAATTAGAAATAAAAAAATGTTAGACCAAACATTTTGCGCATAATTTTTTGATTGAATAATTAATCTAAGCCTACTTAATTACGCTACCTAAACAAAATCAAAAAAAGTTAACAGATTTTCGCCTTCAAATTTGGAACAAAAAATTTGAAGCTTAAATTTAGCGCATACATTTAAAAAGAAAATTGGAAATGAAAAAATTAAATGAAAAATGTTTAGTAAGTAATCAAATTTAGGGCAGAAAATCTTGATTGATTGATGAAGCATGGAAAATTTAAATTAGCCCTCGATTTTTGGATTTTTGTTTGACATGAATGCAGTTATTCAGTCTCATCCCATTAAACGGTTATTAAAGTACACAAAAATTCAAATTTTGGGGCTTCCGGTACTGAGATGTCGAAGTCAGATAACTAAAACACAGTTTAGCGCTCAAATTTTGGGGCAAATCAATTTTAGGCTACCAGAAACAAATGTTCCTTATAAATAAAGTTAATTGGTCAAATGCTACTTAAGGTTGTAAGAGTAAGTTTTTTTTATTTAAAGAGTAAATTTTAGCGCCTGAAGATGATTAAAGTACTGGGACATGAAAACACAAAACTAAACTGTACTAAATATATTATTTCTTAATTAATTACTAAGTTTAAAAACTAAATAAAAAATTTTATAAAACGTAGCGCCAAATCTTTAGCGCTTAGATATAATAAAGTTATTCTCTCTACTTAAGCAGATAAAACTAAATTTTTTTTCTTATTCCAACAGTAAATTTTGGCGCATGAAGATGATTAAAGTGTTAAAATGTGAAAAGCATAACTAAACTGCACTAAAATTCGTATTTCTTAATTAATTAGTTAGGTTAAAAAATTTAATTAAATTTTTAGCGCTTAGATATAATAAAGTTAATCTCTCTAACTCCACTTAGCTTAAAATAGTAAGTTTTCCTTCTTATTCCAAAAGTAAATCTTGGCGCCTGTAGATGATTAAAGTACTAAGACGTGGGAAGTACATAACTAAACTGTACTAAACTTAATATTTTTTAATTAATTATTAAGGTTAAAAACTAAATTAAAAAATAAAATGAAAGATTTCATAGCGCCTAATTTTAGCATTTAGATATATTTAAGTCAATCTCTGTAAATGTACTTAAGCTTATAAGAATATGTATTTTTCCTTATTCTAAAAGTAAATTTTGGCGCCTGTAGATAATTAAAGTACTGAGACGTGGAAAGCACATAACTAAACTCTACTAAACTTATTAATTCTTAATTAATTACTAAGGTTAATAACTAAATGAAAAATAAAATCAAAGATTTTATAGCGCCAAATTTTTAGCGCTTAGATATAATTAAGTTAATTTTCTAACTCTAATTAAGCTTATAAAAGTAAGTTTTTCTTAATCCAAAAGTATGTTTTGGCGCCTAAAGATGATTAATGTGCTGAGGAGTGGAAATAACATAACTAAACTGCACTAACTATATTATTGCATAATTAATTACTACGATTACAAACTAAATAAAAAAATTAAACCAAAGATATCATAGCGCCAAATTTCTAGCGCTGTAATATAAAAAAAGTTATTTTCTCTAACTCCACTTAAGTTTATGACAGTATGTTTTTTCTTATTTACTAACTAAATTTTGATGCCTGAAGAACTTAATTAATTACTAAGGTTATAAATTAAATAAAATCAAAGTTTCATAGCGCCAAATTTTAGGGTTTAGATATAAGAAAATTAATCTGTGTAACTCCACTTAAGCTTAAAAAAGTAAGTTTTTTTATCTTATTCCAAAAGTAAATTTTGGCGCTTAGATATAATCAAAGTTTTATAGCGCTAAATTTTTAGCGATTAGATATAATAAAGTTATTCTCTCTAACTCTATTTAACTTAAAATAGTAAGTTTTGGCCCCTGAAAATGATTAACGTACTAAGACGTGGAAAGCACATAACTAAACTGCACTAAACTTATTCTTTCTTAATTAATCACTAAGGTTAAAAACTAAATTAAAAAATAAAATGAAAGATTTTATAGCGCCAAATTTTTAGCACTTAGATATAATTAAGTCAATCTCTCTAACTCTGCTTAAGCTTATAACAATAAGTATTTTTCCTTATTCATTTTTGTTTATTTGGTCCAAAATTAAAATGGGCTTAAATTGATCAATCGATCAAGATTTTATGCGCCTAATTTGAGTAACATTGTTTGCCCTAAATTTAAAGATTAAGTTTTTTATTTAATTTTTCATGCTGTTAACTGTTTTTTGTTTATTTTCTTTAACATTAAAATGGGCTTAAATTGATTAATCGATCAAAATTTTATGCGCTAAATTTGAGAAACATTGTTTTCTCTAAATTTGAACATTAAATGTTTTATTTTTCATGCTGTTAACTGATTTTTGTTTTTTCTTATTCCAAAAGTAAATTTTGGCGCTTGAAGATGATTTTTAAGTACTAACACGTGGAAAGACATACTAAACTTATTATTTCTTAATTAATTACTAAGGTTAAAACCTAATCAAAAATAAAATCAAAGATTTCATAGCGGCAAATTTTTAGCGTTTTGATTTTGGCACAAAAGAATTTTTACACCTTGTTTGATACAAACTTAGTAATTAAAGCGCATTAGGTATCTTAATGAAATACATACGTTTTCATGCTTAATAATCACAAACTCTTTGGTGCGCAAATATTTGCTTTCAAAAACAAAAGTTGTAGAAGATTTAAAAATTCTTTGTGCTTTGATTTTAATATGATCTTATTCGTTAGAGAAGCAAATCAATACCTACTGAAGTAATGTAGGTTGCATATAGTCAGCATAGGACGCGTGCCCATTTACCTAATTTTAGCGTTTTAAACAATGAAATGTCGAAATATTACCAAAATCATGTTCGTCAAAAACTAAGCAATTGTTTACGTCAATTTTGGAGTCGTAATTTTGCGCCATAAAGTTTAAACTTAAAAACATAACATAAGAAAATCAAACAATTCAATTCGAACCATAAGCGACGCCGATAAATCGCACATCAAATGATCGTGAAAATAGTGTGATACAAAATGCCTAGACGCCCAACGTGGGACCTTAAGTAAATGATTGTGCTTAACATAAAATTAAAAATGACAATACCAGATAGAGAATTATACATCTTGAATTCACAAAAAATTTGTTGTCGCCCAACGTGGGGACTCATAAGTTACGGCACCATTTCTTGCTTTTTTTTACTTAATTGAAGATCTTCAGATATAGAATTTTGTTGTAGTAGGCAAAGGCCCCAGTTTTTATAGTTCAAAAGCGACCGTCCACATCGATTTTCATTCTCGCGCGACGAATACGTCAAAATTAAAAAAAAAAATGTTCGAGTTATTTAAACCGACAACGCGATCAGTTTTTCCTCACAATCGCGTCGATCACAAAAATGTGATTTCATAACGCAATTTGATTATCTGTGGCACTCGAATGCGCTTATCGGACGTGTTTGTAAGTGGATTGTCGTGAAAAAAAAATGGAGAAGAAACCGATCGTGCAAATCGCTTTAGGGCTCTTAGCCAACTTTAGCAGTTTGGCGCCCAGCATGAGCTTGGGGTTTTCGGCGATCGCCCTGCCGTGGCTGGTAGCTGATGACAATCCTGATAGGTTAACGGAAAGCCAAGCGTCTTGGTTCGGTAAGTAGCTAATTTTTTGTTTCCTTTCATTGATGTTTGGTTTTGTAGCAAGCATTGCATCAATCGCGACCCCTATTGGATGTTTGATTGCCGGCTCGATATCCGATCGATACGGAAGGAAAATGACGCTTTTGGTGATCAACGTGGTATGCTTGCTCGGATGGATTGTGATTCTGATTGCGTACTACGTGCAGAGTTATCAGTTCGCGTTGCTGTTAGTCGGGCGTGTGGTGACTGGGCTCAGCACTGGGTTGGGAAGCATGGCTCCCACAGTGTACATGGCGGAGGTGTCCACTCCGAAGCTGCGAGGAATGTTTATTACATGGACCGCGTTGTCCTTCTCCTTGGGAATTCTTCTAGTGTACATGTTTGGATGGGCTACCAAAGTGAGTGTACGACGCACCTTTCTAAGTCAACAAACCACTTATTTTTAGGCTAATTGGGGTATGACAGCCATGTTGTGCGCTGCATTTCCTTGCGTAGGTTTTTTGATGACCTGGATCTTTTTAGTAGAATCCCCGACGTGGTTGGTTACTAAAAACCGTTTCGAAGACGCCAAGCGCAGCATGTGTAGGCTGTTCAGCGCCAAAGAGTGCGACGAGAAGATTCACCAGGAAGTGGAAAGCTTGATGACGAGCACGCAACTGTTAAACGTCGACAACGACAACCTCAAGCTCGAAGAGTTTCTGAAACCGACGTTCTTCAAGCCGTTTATTATCATCTCAAGTTTTTTTTTCTTCCAACAGTTTTCGGGCGTCTTCGCCATAGTGTTTTACGCAGTCGACATCGTCAACGAGGTCAAAGTGAGGGTTGACCCGTACTTGGCTATTTGTTTGATTGCAATTATGCGCGTGATCGGTTCGGTGTCCGTAAGCATCTTAAGCAAAAGGTTCGGACGAAGACCTTTGTCGTTGGTGTCCGGTACCGGAATGACTATAACCATGATCTCATTGTCCGGGTACTTAATCTTAACGCAAGAGAAGAACGTGCAAGCACAACCTTGGTTACCTCTAACCTTACTTATGGGGTACTTCTTCATCAGCACTATAGGTTTCTTATCTCTACCTTTCGGCATGACCGCCGAGGTATTTCCAAGTAAGCTGCGCGGAATCGCCGCCGGCACGACAACATTCCTAGCGTACTCATTCAGCTTCATCATTGTCAAATTTTATCCCACGATGATCCGAACCATGGGGAACTACAAATTATTTTTGTTCTACGGTGGCACGGCCCTCTTCGGTACAATCTTTGTCGCCATATTCTTACCGGAAACTAAAGGCAAAACATTGAAAGAAATCGAAAGATATTTCGATAAACGCGACGATAAACCAGAGAAAGTTTGACGCTATAGGTACTAGATGGTGCTATTAATTGTCAAACGTATTCGGTGATGTTTTCATAAACGATTATCTAACTTATCTTTAAGATAAACTAATCTAATGTAGAGTTTTGATTTAAAAAATGTGTCAAGAATTGAAGGTATATTTATTAACATCTAAACCTAAAATATTTAAACAATATTAGCCCATAAAATTGGCGCATTTTTAAGCCAAAAAAATTACAAACATTATAAAGTTTCAACCATCAAATTTGGGCCAAAATTAAAAAACTAAACAAAAAGCAGTTAAAAGCATGAAAAATTAAATACAAAATTTAATCATGAAATTTAGGCAAACAATGCTACTTAAATTTGGTTTCATAAAATCTTGATTGATTAATAAATTTAAATCTATTTTAATTTTAAAGCAAATAAACAAAAAACAGTGAACAGCATAAAAATTAAATAAAACCTACAAATTTAGGTCAACAAATGTAATTGAAATTCAGCGCATAAAATCTTGATTGATTAATCAATTTAAGCGCATTTTAATTTTGGAGTAAATAAACAAAAAACATTTAACAGCATGAAAACTTACATAAAAAAGTAATCTTCAAATTTAGGGCAAACAATGTTACTCAAATTTGGGGCATAAAATCTTGATTGATTAATTAATTTAAGTACATTTTAATTTTAAAAATCAACAAAAATAGTAAGCAGCATGAAAAATTAAATAAATAATTCAATTTTAATATTAAAGCAAAAATTGTTACAAAAATTTAGGGCAAAAATTTTGATAATCAATCAATTTAAGTACATTTTAATTTTAAAACAAAACAACAAGAAAATAGTAAGCAGCATAAAAAATTGGATAAATGATTTAATTTTTAATATTAAAGCAAAAATTGTTACAAAAATTTAGCGCATAAAATCTTGATTGATTAATCAATTTAAGTATATTTTAATTTTTAAAAAATCAACAAGAAAAAGTAAACAGAATGAAAATTTAAATAAATAATTTTAAATTAAAGAAAAAAATGTTAAAAAAATTTGGCGCATAAAATCTTGATTGATTAATCAATTTAAGTGCATTTTATTTTTGGAGTAAATAAACAAAAAACGTTTAACAGCATTTAAACTTAAATAAAAATTTAATCTTCAAATTTAGAACAAACAATGTTACTCAAATTTGGCGCATAAAATCTTGTTCGATTTATCAATTTAAGCTCAATTTAATTTTTTCAAAAATCAACAAGACAATAGTAAGCAGCATGAAAAATTAAATAAATAATTTAATTTTTAATATTAAAGCAAAAATTGTTACAAAAATTTATCGCATAAAATCTTGATTAATCAATCAATTGAAGTACATTTTAATTTTAAAACAAAACAACAAGAAAATAGTAAGCAGCATGAAAAATTGATAAATAATTTAATTTTTAATATTAAAGCGAAAATTGTCACAAAAATTTAGCGCATAAAATCTTGATTGATTAATCAATTTAAGAACATTTTAAATTAAAGCAAAAATTGTTACAAAAATTTAGCGCATAAAATCTTGATTTATTAATCAATTTAAGTATATTTTAATTTTTAAAAAATCAACAAGAAAATAGTAAACAGAATAAAAAATTAAATAAATAATTTAAAATTACAGCAAAAAGTGCTAAAAAAATTTGGCGCATAAAATCTTGATTGATTAATCAATTTAAGCGCATTTTATATTTAGAGTAAATAAACAAAAAACATTTAACAGCATCTAAATTTAAATAAAAATTTAATCTTCAAATTTAGAACAAACAATGTTACTCAAATTTGGCGCATAAAATCTTGTTTGATTGATCAATTTAAACTCTATTTAATTTTTTAAAAAATCAACAAGACAATAGTAAGCAGCATGAAAAATTGAATAAATAATTTAATTTTTAAAATTAAAGCAAAAATTGTTAATAAAATTTAGCGCATAAAATCTTGATTGATAATCAATTTAAGTACATTTTAATTTTAAAACAAATCAACAAGAAAATAGTAAGCAGCACAAACAATTAAATAAATAATTTAATTTTTAAAATTAAAACAAAAATTGTTACAAAATTTTAGCGCATAAAATCTTGATTAATTAATCAATTTAAGAACATTTTAATTTTAAAACAAGTCAACAAGAAAATAGTAAGCAGCATGAAAAATTGAATAAATAATTTAATTATTAAAATTAAAGCAAAAATTGTTACAAAATTTTAGCGCATAAGATCTTAATTGATTAATTAATTTAAGTACATTTTAATTTTAAACAAATCAACAAGAAAATAGTAAACAGCATGAACAATTGAATAAATAATTTAATTTTTAAAATTAAAGCGAAAATTGTTAAAAAATTTAGCGCATAAAATCTTGATTAATTAATCAATTTAAGTACATTTTAATTTTAAAACAAATCAACAAGAAAATAGTAAGCAGCATGAAAAATTGAATAAATAATTTAATTATTAAAATTAAAGCAAAAATTGTTACAAAATTTTAGCGCATAAGATCTTAATTGATTAATTAATTTAAGTACATTTTAATTTTAAACAAATCAACAAGAAAATAGTAAACAGCATGAACAATTGAATAAATAATTTAATTTTTTAAAATTAAAGCGAAAATTGTTAAAAATTTAGCGCATAAAATCTTGATTAATTAATCAATTTAAGTACATTTTAATTTTAAAACAAATCAACAAGAAAATAGTAAGCAGCATGAAAATTGAATAAATAATTTAATTTTAAAATTAAAGCAAAAATTGTTACTAAAATTTAGCGCATAAAATCTTGATTAATTAATCAATTTAAGTACATTTTGATTTTAAAACAAATCAACAAGAAAATAGTAAGCAGCACAAACAATTAAATAAATAATTTAATTTTTAAAATTAAAGCAAAATTGTTATAAAATTTTAGCGCATAAAATCTTGATTAATTAATCAATTTAAGTACATTTTAATTTTAAAACAAATCAACAAGAAAATAGTAAGCAGCATGAAAAATTGAATAAATAATTTAATTTTTAAAATTAAAGCAAAAATTGTTACTAAAATTTAGCGCATAAAATCTTGACTGATTAATCAATTTAAGTACATTTTGATTTTAAAACAAATCAACAAGAAAATAGTAAGCAGCATGAAAAATTGGATAAATAATTTAATTTTTAAAATTAAAGCAAAAATTGTTACAAAAATTTAGCGCATAAAATCTTGATTGATTAATCAATTAAAACGCATATTAATTTTGGAGTAAATAAACATAAAACATTTAACGGCATGAAAACTTAAATAAAAATTTAATCTTCAAATTTAGGGCAAACAATCTTACTCAAATTTGGCGCATAAAATCTTGATCGGCTTATCAATTTAAACTTATTTTAATTTTTACAAAAATTAACAAGACATAGTAAGTAGCATGAAAAATAAAATAAATAATTTAATATTTAAAATTAAAGCAAAAATTGTTACAAAATTTTAGAGCAAAAATCTTGATTGATTAATTAAATTAAGCGTTTTTTAATTTTAAAATATTTTGATCAAAGTCTGTGATATTCTTATGCCAGATTTAAAATTATCATTTAAAGGAATTTTGTGTCGTAGTAGTTAACTTATTTCAAAATATCAGTTAAATATAGGTGATAATTTACTCTGTTACGATATTTACAGGATCAAACACTGTGAGATTCTTCCGAAGATTTAAGACTTCAAATTGAATTCATTATTTGGCGCAATTGTTCATCTATTTTTATTGCATTTGTAAAATTTCGGTAATAATTTTGAGAAAAGTCTTCTATTTTTAATATTTCAATATTGTTACGATATTTACCCGATCAAATTATGTGATATTTTTATGCAGATTTAAGATTTTAGCTTTAATTCATTATTTGTCGAAGTCGCTTCTTTATTTCAGTGCATATATGAGACGCAATTAATAATTCTATGTAAACTGATTCCATTTTCAATCTTGTTACAATATTTACCCAATCATGCTGCGTAATATTTTAATGCAGATTTAAGACAACTTTAATTCATAATTTGACGGAGTTGCTTCTTTATTTAAGGTCATATGTGACATTTTAATGATAATTCTGTGAAAACTGATTCCATTTTCAATATTGTTACAATAATTACCAACTCAAACTCTGTGATATTTATATACAGATTTTAGACTAACTTTAATTCATTATTTGAGGAGTCATTTCTTCATCTAAATGCATCTATAAGATTTAAATAGAAATTCTGTGTAAACTGATTCTATTTTTAATATTGTTACGATATTTACCTAATCAAATTCTGTGATATTTTCATGCAGATTTATGACTTTAGCTTTTTTCATTATTTGACGAAGTCGTTTCTTTATTTAAGCGTTTCTGTGAAATTTAAATAAAAATTATGTGTAAACTGATTCCATTTCCAATCTTGTTACGATATTTACCCGATCATACTGGGTGATATTTTTATGCAGGGTTAAGACTTCAACTTTAATTGATTGGTTGACGGAGTCGTTGCTTTATTTAAGTGCATCTGTAAAATTTAAATAAAAATTCTGTCTAAACTAATTCATTTTCAATATTGTTACGAAATTTACCCGATCAAATTCTGTGACATTTTCATGCAGATTTAAGACTTCAACTTTTATTCATTATTTGACGGAGTAATTTCTTTATCTAAGTTTATCTATAATTTTTAAATAAACATTCTGTGCAAACTGGTTATATTTTTAATATTGTTACGATATTTACCCGATTAAATTCTGTCATATTTTATGCAAATTTAAGACTTTAGCTTTAATTTATTATTTGTCAGAGTCACTTCTGTATTTAAGTGCGTATGTGAGATTGAATTAATAATTCTGTGTAAACCGATTCCATTTTCAATATTGTTACGATATTTTATTCAGATTTTAGACTTTAATTTTTATTCACTATTTGACGGAGTCGTTTTATTATCTAAGAGTATCTGTGAGATTCTAATAACGATTCTGTGTAAACTGATCCTATTTTCAATATTGTTACGATATTAACCCGACATTTTTATACAGATTTTCGACTTTAACTTTTATTCACTATTTGACGGAGTCGTTTCTTTATCTAAGTGCATATGTTAGGTTCAATTAATAATTCTGTGTAAACTGAATCTATTTTCAATCCTGTTACGATATTTACCCAATATTTTTATTCAGATTTTAGATTTTAATTTTTATTCACTATTTGACAAAGTCCTTTTTTTATCTAAGTGCATCTGTAAGATTTAAATAAAAATTCTGTGCAAACTGATTCTATTTTTAATATTGTTACGATATTTACCGGATTAAATTCTGTGATATTTTTATGCAGATTTAAGACTTTAGCTTTAATTTATTATTTGTCAGAGTCGCTTCTGGAGTTAAGTGCGTATGTGAGATTCAATTAATAATTCTGTGTAAACCGATTCCATTTTCAATATTGTTACGATATTTACCCGATATTTTATACAGATTTTAGACTTTAATTTTAATTCACTATTTGACGGAACCGTTTCTTTATCTAAGTGTATTTGTGAGATTCTAATAATAATTCTGTGTAAACTGATTCCATTTTCAATATTGTTACGATATTTACCCGATCATACTGCATGATATTTTTATGCATATTTAAGACTTCACCTATAATTTATTGGTTGACGGAGTCATTTCTTTATTCAGTTGCATCTGTGAGATTTAATAAAAATTCTGTGAATACTGATTTTATTTTTAATATTGTTACGATATTTACCGGATTAAATTCTGTGATATTTTTATGCAGATTTAAGACTTTAGCTTTAATTTATTATTTGTCAGAGTCGCTTCTGGAGTTAAGTGCGTATGTGAGATTCAATTAATAATTCTGTGTAAACCGATTCCATTTTCAATATTGTTACGATATTTACCCGATATTTTATACAGATTTTAGACTTTAATTTTAATTCACTATTTGACGGAGCCGTTTCTTTATCTAAGTGTATTTGTGAGATTCTAATAATAATTCTGTGTAAACTGATTCCATTTTAAATATTGTTACGATATTAACCCGATATTTTTATACAGATTTTAGACTTTAATTTTTATTTACTATTTGACGGAGTCGTTTCTTTATCTAAGTGTATCTGTGAAATTCAAATAATAATTCTGTGTAAACTGATTCCATTTTCAATATTGTTACGATATTTACCCGATCATACTGCATGATATTTTTATGCATATTTAAGACTTCAACTATAATTTATTGATTGACGGTGTCATTTCTTTATTCAGTTGCATCTGTGAGATTTAAATAAAAATTCTGTGAATACTGATTTTATTTTTAATATTGTTACGATATTTACCGTATTAAATTCTGTGATATTTTAATGCAGATTTAAGATTTTAGCTTTAATTCATTATTTGTTGGAGTCTCTTCTTTATTTCAGTGCATATATGACTCAATTAATAATTCTGTGTAAACTGATTCCATTTTCAATTAAGATATTTACGCTATATTTTTATACAGATTTTAGACTTTAACTTTTATTCACTATTTGACGGAGTCGTTTCTTTATCTAAGTGCATATGTTAGGTTCAATTAATAATTCTGTGTAAACTGAATCTATTTTCAATCTTGTTACGATATTTACCCAATATTTTTATTCAGATTTTAGATTTTAATTTTTATTCACTATTTGACAAAGTCCTTTTTTATCTAAGTGCATCTGTAAGATTTAAATAAAAATTCTGTGCAAACTGATTCTATTTTTAATATTGTTACGATATTAACCCGATATTTTATACAGATTTTAGACTTTAATTTTTATTCACTATTTGACGGAGTCGTTTCTTTATTTAAGTGTATCTGTGAGATTCTAATAATAATTCTGTGTAAACCGATTCCATTTTCAATATTGTTACGATATTTACCCGATCAAATTCTGTGATATTTTCATGGAGATTTAGGACTTCAACTTTAATTCATAATTTGACAGAGTAATTTTTTTTATCTAAGTGCATCTGTAATTTTTACATAAAAATTCTGGTCAAACTGATTCTATTTTTAATATTTACCCGATTAAATTATTTATGTGCGTATGTGAGATTCAATTAAAAATTCTGTGTGAACCGGTTTCCATTTTCAATATTGTTACGATATTTATCCGATATTTTATACAGATTTTAGACTTTAATTTTAATTCACTATTTGACAGAGCCGTTTCTTTATCTAAGAGTATCTGTAAGATTCTTCTGTGTAAACTAATTGTATTTTCAATATTGTTACGATATTTGCCCGATATTTGTATACAGATTTTAAACTTTAAATTTTATTCACTATTTGACGGAGTCGTATAGTCATTTAAGTGTATCTGTGCGATTTTAATAATAATTCTGTGTAAACTGATTCTATTTTCAATATTGTCACGATATTTACCCGATCGCAGAGGATATTTTTATGCAGATTTAAGACTTCATCTTTAAATTATTTTTGACGAAGTCGTTTCTTTATTTAAGTTTATCTGTAAGATTTAAATAAAATTATGTGTAAACTGATTCTATTTTTAATATTGTTACGATTTTTAACCGATTAAATTTCGTGATATTTTTAAGCAGATTTAAGACTTTAAACTTTAATTCATTATTTGACACAGTCCTTTCATTATTAAAGTGCATTTGTGAGTTTTAAATAAAAATTGTGTGCAAACTGGTTCTAGTTTTAATATTGTTACAATATTTACCTGACCAAATTCTGTGATATTTTTAAGAAGATTTAAGACTTCATCTTTAATTCATTATTTGACGGAGTCGTTTCTTTATTTGTGAGATTTAAATAAAAATTCTGTGCAAACTGATTCTATATTTAATATTGTTACGATATTTACCCGATTAAATTCGGTGATATTTTTATGCAGATTTAAGACTTTAGCTTTAATTTATTATTTGTCAGAGTCGCTTCTGTAGTTAAGTGCGTATGTGAGATTCAATTAATAATTCTGTGTAAACCAATTCCATTTTTAATACTGTTACGATATTTACCAGATTTTAAATACAGATTTTAGACTTTAATTTTAATTCACTACTTGACGGAGCTGTTTCTTTATCTAAGAGTATCTGTGAAATTTTAATAATGATTCTGTGTAAACTGATTCCATTTTCAATATTGTTACGATATTTACCCGATTATACTGCATGATATTTTTATGCATATTTAAGACTTCAACTATAATTTATTGGTTGACGGAGTCATTTCTTTATTCAGTTGCATCTGTGAGATTTAAATAAAAATTCTGTGAATACTGATTTTATTTTTAATATTGTTACGATATTTACCCGATTAAATTCGGTGATATTTTTATGCAGATTTAAGACTTTAGCTTTAATTTATTATTTGTCAGAGTCGCTTCTGTAGTTAAGTGCGTATGTGAGATTCAATTAATAATTCTGTGTAAACCAATTCCATTTTCAATACTGTTACGATATTTACCAGATTTTAAATACAGATTTCAGACTTTAATTTTAATTCACTACTTGACGGAGCTGTTTCTTTATCTAAGAGTATCTGTAAAATTTTAATAATGATTCTGTGTAAACTGATTCCATTTTCAATATTGTTACGATATTTACCCGATCATACTGCATGATATTTTTATGCATATTTAAGACTTCAACTATAATTTAGTGGTTGACGGAGTCATTTCTTTATTCAGTTGCATCTGTGAGATTTAAATAAAAATTCTGTGAATACTGATTTTATTTTTAATATTGTTACGATATTTACCGTATTAAATTCTGTGATATTTTAATGCAGATTTAAGATTTTAGCTTTAATTCATTATTTGTTGGAGTCTCTTCTTTATTTCAGTGCATATATGACTCAATTAATAATTCTGTGTAAACTGATTCCATTTTCAATTAAGCTATTTACGCAATATTTTTATACAGATTTTAGACTTTAACTTTTATTCACTATTTGACGGAGTCGTTTCTTTATCTAAGTGCATATGTTAGGTTCAATTAATAATTCTGTGTAAACTTAATCTATTTTCAATCTTGTTACAATATTTACTCAATATTTTTATTCAGATTTTAGATTTTAATTTTTATTCACTATTTGACAAAGTCCTTTTTTTATCTAAGTGCATCTGTGAGATTTAAATAAAAATTCTGTGTAAATTGATTCTATTTTTAATATTGTTACGATATTTACCCGATTAAATTCTGTGTTATTTTTATGCAGATTTAAGACTTTAGCTTTAATTTATTATTTGTCAGAGTCGTTTCTGTAGTTAAGTGCGTATGTGAGATTTGATTAATAATTCTGTGTAAACCAATTCCATTTTTAATATTGTTACGATATTTACCCGATATTTTTATACAGATTTTAGACTTTAATTTTAATTCACTATTTGACGAAGCCGTTTCTTTATCTAAGAGTATCTGTGAGATTCTAATAATAATTCTGTGTAAACTGATTCCATTTTCAATATTGATACGATATTTACCCGATCATACTGCATTATATTTTTATGCATATTTAAGACTTCAACTATAATTTATTGGTTGACGGTGTCATTTCTTTATTCAGTTGCATCTGTGAGATTTAAATAAAAATTCTGTGAATACTGATTTTATTTTTAATATTGTTACGATATTTACCGGATTAAATTCTGTGATATTTTTATGCAGATTTAAGACTTTAGCTTTAATTTATTATTTGTCAGAGTTGCTTCTGTATTTAAGTGCGTATGTGAGATTCAATTAATAATTCTGTGTAAACCAATTCTATTTTCAATATTGTTACGATATTTACCCGATATTTTATTCAGATTTTAGACTTTAATTTTTATTCACTATTTGACGGAGTCGTTTTATTATCTAAGAGTATCTGTGAGATTTTAATAATAATTCTGTGTAAACTGATTCCATTTTCAATATTGTTACGATATTTACCCGATATTTTTATACAGATTTTAGACTTTAATTTTTATTTACTATTTGACGGAGTCGTTTCTTTATCTAAGTGTATCTGTGAAATTTAAATAATAATTCTGTGTAAATTGATTCCATTTTCAATATTGTTACGATATTTACCCGATCATACTGCATGATATTTTTATGCATATTTAAGATTTCAACTATAATTTATTGATTGACGGTGTCATTTCTTTATTCAGTTGCATCTGTGAGATTTAAATAAAAATTCTGTGAATACTGATTTTATTTTTAATATTCTTACGATATTTACCGGATTAAATTCTGTGATATTTTAATGCAGATTTAAGATTTTAGCTTTAATTCATTATTTGTTGGAGTCTCTTCTTTATTTCAGTGCATATATGACTCAATTAATAATTCTGTGTAAACTGATTCCATTTTCAATTAAGCTATTTACGCTTTATTTTTATACAGATTTTAGACTTTAACTTTTATTCACTATTTGACGGAGTCGTTTCTTTATCTAAGTGCATATGTTAGGTTCAATTAATAATTCTGTGTAAACTTAATCTATTTTCAATCTTGTTACAATATTTACTCAATATTTTTATTCAGATTTTAGATTTTAATTTTTATTCACTATTTGACAAAGTCCTTTTTTTTATCTAAGTGCATCTGTGAGATTTAAATAAAAATTCTGTGTAAATTGATTCTATTTTTAATATTGTTACGATATTTACCCGATTAAATTCTGTGATATTTTTATGCAGATTTAAGACTTTAGCTTTAATTTATTATTTGTCAGAGTCGTTTCTGTAGTTAAGTGCGTATGTGAGATTTGATTAATAATTCTGTGTAAACCAATCCCATTTTTAATATTGTTACGATATTTACCCGATATTTTTATACAGATTTTAGACTTTAATTTTAATTCACTATTTGACGAAGCCGTTTCTTTATCTAAGAGTATCTGTGAGATTCTAATAATTATTCTGTGTAAACTGATTCCATTTTCAATATTGATACGATATTTACCCGATCATACTGCATGATATTTTTATGCATATTTAAGACTTCAACTATAATTTATTGGTTGACGGTGTCATTTCTTTATTCAGTTGCATCTGTGAGATTTAAATAAAAATTCTGTGAATACTGATTTTATTTTTAATATTGTTACGATATTTACCGGATTAAATTCTGTGATATTTTTATGCAGATTTAAGACTTTAGCTTTAATTTATTATTTGTCAGAGTTGCTTCTGTATTTAAGTGCGTATGTGAGATTCAATTAATAATTCTGTGTAAACCAATTCTATTTTCAATATTGTTACGATATTTACCCGATATTTTATTCAGATTTTAGACTTTAATTTTTATTCACTATTTGACGGAGTCGTTTTATTATCTAAGAGTATCTGTGAGATTTTAATAATAATTCTGTGTAAACTGATTCCATTTTAAATATTGTTACGATATTAACCCGATATTTTTATACAGATTTTAGACTTTAATTTTTATTTACTATTTGACGGAGTCGTTTCTTTATCTAAGTGTATCTGTGAAATTTAAATAATAATTCTGTGTAAACTGATTCCATTTTCAATATTGTTACGATATTTACCCGATCATACTGCATGATATTTTTATGCATATTTAAGATTTCAACTATAATTTATTGATTGACGGTGTCATTTCTTTATTCAGTTGCATCTGTGAGATTTAAATAAAAATTCTGTGAATACTGATTTATATTTTTAATATTGTTACGATATTTACCGGATTAAATTCTGTGATATTTTTATGCAGATTTAAGATTTTAGCTTTAATTCATTATTTGTTGGAGTCTCTTCTTTATTTAAGTGCATATGTAGATTCAATTAATAATTCTGTGTAAACTGATTCCATTTTCAATTTGTTACGATATTTACCCGATATTTTTATACAGATTTTAGACTTTAACTTTTATTCACTATTTGACGGAGTCGTTTCTTTATCTAAGTGCATATGTTAGGTTCAATTAATAATTCTGTGTAAACTTAATCTATTTTCAATCTTGTTACGATATTTACCCAATATTTTTATTCAGATTTTAGATTTTAATTTTTATTCACTATTTGACAAAGTCCTTTTTTTTATCTAAGTGCATCTGTGAGATTTAAATAAAAATTCTGTGTAAACTGATTCTATTTTTAATATTGTTACGATATTTACCCGATTAAATTCTGTGATATTTTTATGCAGATTTAAGACTTTAGCTTTAATTTATTATTTGTCAGAGTCGTTTCTGTAGTTAAGTGCGTATGTGAGATTTGATTAATAATTCTGTGTAAACCAATTCCATTTTTAATATTGTTACGATATTTACCCGATATTTTTATACAGATTTTAGACTTTAATTTTAATTCACTATTTGACGAAGCCGTTTCTTTATCTAAAAAAGAGTATCTGTGAGATTCTAATAATTATTCTGTGTAAACTGATTCCATTTTCAATATTGTTACGATATTTACCCGATCATACTGCATGATATTTTTATGCATATTTAAGACTTCAACTTATAATTTATTGGTTGACGGAGTCATTTCTTTATTCAGTTGCATCTGTGAGATTTAAATAAAAATTCTGTGAATACTGATTTTATTTTTAATATTGTTACGATATTTACCGGATTAAATTCTGTGATATTTTTATGCAGATTTAAGACTTTAGCTTTAATTTATTATTTGTCAGAGTCGCTTCTGTATTTAAGTGCGTATGTGAGATTCAATTAATAATTCTGTGTAAACCAATTCTATTTTCAATATTGTTACGATATTTACCCGATATTTTATTCAGATTTTAGACTTTAATTTTTATTCACTATTTGACGCAGTCGTTTTATTATCTAAGAGTATCTGTGAGATTTTAATAATAATTCTGTGTAAACTGATTCCATTTTAAATATTGTTACGATATTAACCCGATATTTTTATACAGATTTTAGACTTTAATTTTTATTTACTATTTGACGGAGTCGTTTCTTTATCTAAGTGTATCTGTGAAATTTAAATAATAATTCTGTGTAAACTGATTCCATTTTCAATATTGTTACGATATTTACCCGATCATACTGCATGATATTTTTATGCATATTTAAGATTTCAACTATAATTTATTGATTGACGGTGTCATTTCTTTATTCAGTTGCATCTGTGAGATTTAAATAAAAATTCTGTGAATACTGATTTTATTTTTAATATTGTTACGATATTTACCGGATTAAATTCTGTGATATTTTTATGCAGATTTAAGACTTTAGCTTTAATTTATTATTTGTCAGAGTCGCTTCTGTATTTAAGTGCGTATGTGAGATTCAATTAATAATTCTGTGTAAACCAATTCCATTTTCAATATTGTTACGATATTTACCCGATATTTTATTCAGATTTTAGACTTTAATTTTTATTCACTATTTGACGGAGTCGTTTTATTATCTAAGAGTATCTGTGAGATTTTAATAATAATTCTGTGTAAACTGATTCCATTTTCAATATTGTTACGATATTTACCCGATATTTTTATACAGATTTTAGACTTTAACTTTTATTCACTATTTGACGGAGTCGTTTCTTTATCTAAGTGCATATGTTAGATTCAATTAATAATTCTGTGTAAACTAAATCTATTTTCAATCTTGTTACGATATTTACCCAATATTTTTATTCAGATTTTAGATTTTAATTTTTATTCACTATTTGACAAAGTCCTTTTTTTATCTAAGTGCATCTGTGAGATTTAAATAAAAATTCTGTGTAAACTGATTCTATTTTTAATATTGTTACGATATTTACCCGATTAAATTCTGTGATATTTTTATGCAGATTTAAGACTTTAGCTTTAATTTATTATTTGTCAGAGTCGTTTCTGTAGTTAAGTGCGTATGTGAGATTTGATTAATAATTCTGTGTAAACCAATTCCATTTTTAATATTGTTACGATATTTACCGGGGGGGGGGGGGGGGGGGGGGGGGGGGGGGGGGGGGGGGGGGGGGGGGTTTTGGGGGGGGGGGGGGGTGGTTTTTGGTGGGGTTGTGTTTTGTTGGTTTGGTTTTTTTGTTGGTTGGTTTTTTTTTTGGGTGGGGGGGGTTGTCTATTCTGGGAGAGTTTTGGGCGATTTATATTTAAATTTTTAGAGTGGTTTTTGTAGTTGGTGTAGGTGAGATTGATTGAGAGGTGTAAAGAAGGGAGGAGAGAAAAGGAAAAGAAAATGTATACAGATTTTAGACTTTAATTTTAATTCACTATTTGAAAAAACGGATTATGCCGTTTCTTTATCTAAGAGTATCTGTGAGATTCTAATAATTATTCTGTGTAAACTGATTCCATTTTCAATATTGTTACGATATTTACCCGATATTTTATACAGATTTTAGACTTTAATTTTAATTCACTATTTGACGGAGTCGTTTCTTTATCTAAGAGTATCTGTGAGATTCTAATAATAATTCTGTGTAAACTGATTCCATTTTCAATATTGTTACGATATTTACCCGATATTTTTATACAGATTTTAGACTTTAACTTTTATTCACTATTTGACGGAGTCGTTTCTTTATCTAAGTGCATATGTTAGATTCAATTAATAATTCTGTGTAAACTAAATCTATTTTCAATCTTGTTACGATATTTACCCAATATTTTTATTCAGATTTTAGATTTTAATTTTTATTCACTATTTGACAAAGTCCTTTTTTTTATCTAAGTGCATCTGTGAGATTTAAATAAAAATTCTGTGTAAATTGATTCTATTTTTAATATTGTTACGATATTTACCCGATTAAATTCTGTGATATTTTTATGCAGATTTAAGACTTTAGCTTTAATTTATTATTTGTCAGAGTCGTTTCTGTAGTTAAGTGCGTATGTGAGATTTGATTAATAATTCTGTGTAAACCAATTCCATTTTTAATATTGTTACGATATTTACCCGATATTTTATACAGATTTTAGACTTTAATTTTAATTCACTATTTGACGGAGCCGTTTCTTTATCTAAGAGTATCTGTGAGATTCTAATAATGATTCTGTGTAAACTGATTCCATTTTCAATATTGTTACGATATTTACCCGATATTTTTATACAGATTTTAGACTTTAACTTTTATTCACTATTTGACGGAGTCGTTTCTTTATCTAAGTGCATATGTTAGGTTCAATTAATAATTCTGTGTAAACTTAATCTATTTTCAATCTTGTTACGATATTTACTCAATATTTTTATTCAGATTTTAGATTTTAATTTTTATTCACTATTTGACAAAGTCCTTTTTTTATCTAAGTGCATCTGTGAGATTTAAATAAAAATTCTGTGTAAATTGATTATATTTTTAATATTGTTACGATATTTACCCGATTAAATTCTGTGATATTTTTATGCAGATTTAAGATTTTAGCTTTAATTTATTATTTGTCAGAGTCGTTTCTGTAGTTAAGTGCGTATGTGAGATTAGATTAATAATTCTGTGTAAACCAATTCCATTTTCAATATTGTTACGATATTTACCCGATCATACTGCATGATATTTTTATGCATATTTAAGACTTCAACTATAATTTATTGGTTGACGGAGTCATTTCTTTATTCAGTTGCATCTGTGAGATTTAAATAAAAATTCTGTGAATACTGATTTTATTTTTAATATTGTTACGATATTTACCGGATTAAATTCTGTGATATTTTTATGCAGATTTAAGACTTTAGCTTTAATTTATTATTTGTCAGAGTCGCTTCTGTAGTTAAGTGCGTATGTGAGATTCAATTAATAATTCTGTGTAAACCAATTCCATTTTTAATATTGTTACGATATTTACCCGATATTTTATACAGATTTTAGACTTTAATTTTAATTCACTATTTGACGGAGTCGTTTTTTTATCTAAGAGTATCTGTGAGATTCTAATAATAATTCTGTGTAAACTGATTCCATTTTCAATATTGTTACGATATTTACCCGATATTTTTATACAGATTTTAGACTTTAACTTTTATTCACTATTTGACGGAGTCGTTTCTTTATCTAAGTGCATATGTTAGATTCAAATAATAATTCTGTGTAAACTAATTCTATTTTCAATATTGTTACGATATTTACCCAATATTTATATTCAGATTTTAGATTTTAATTTTTATTCACTATTTGACAAATTCTTTTTTTTAACTAAGTGCATCTGTGAGATTTAAATAAAAATTCTGTGCAAACTGATTATATATTTAATATTGTTACGATATTTAGCCGATTAAATTCTGTGTTATTTTTATGCAGATTTAAGACTTTCGCTTTAATTTATTATTTGTCAGAGTCACTTCTGTATTTAAGTGCGTATGTGAGATTGAATTAATAATTCTGTGTAAACCGATTCCATTTTCAATATTGTTACGATATTTTATTCAGATTTTAGACTTTAATTTTTATTCACTATTTGACGGAGTCGTTTTTTTATCTAAGAGTATCTGTGAGATTCTAATAATAATTCTGTGTAAACTGATTCTATTTTCAATATTGTTACGATATTTACCCGATATTTTTATACAGATTTTAGACTTTAACTTTTATTCACTATTTGACGGAGTCGTTTCTTTATCTAAGTGCATATGTTAGGTTCAATTAATAATTCTGTGTAAACTGAATCTATTTTCAATCTTGTTACGATATTTACCCAATATTTTTATTCAGATTTTAGATTTTAATTTTTATTCACTATTTGACAAAGTCCTTTTTTATCTAAGTGCATCTGTAAGATTTAAATAAAAATTCTGTGTAAAACTGATTCTATTTTTAATATTGTTACGATATTTACCAATTAAATTCTGTGATATTTTTATGCAGATTTTAGACTTAACTTTAATTCATTATTTGAGGTTGTTTTTTTTGTTTTGTGTGTGTGTGGGGTTTGGTTTGTTGTTTTTTGTTAATTGGGTTTTGTTTTTGGGGGGGGGGGAGGGGGGGGGGAGGGGGGGGTGGGAGGGGGGGGGGTGGGGGGGGGAGGGGGGAGGGGAGGGGGGGGGTGAGAGTCATTTCTTTATCTAAAGTGCATACTGTAAGATTTAAATAAAATTCTGTGTAAACTGATTCTATTTTGTAATATTGTTACGATATTTACCCGATTAAATTCTGTGATATTTTTATGCAGATTTAAGACTTTAGCTTTTTTTTTATTATTTGACGAAGTCGTTTTTTTATTTAAGTGTTTCTGTGAGATTATAAATAATAATTCTGTGTAAACTGATTCCATTTTTAATATTGTTACGATATTTACCCGATCATTCTATTGATATTTTTATGCAGATTTAAGACTTTAACTTTAATTCATTATTTGACGGAGTCGTTTTTTTATTTAAGTGCATCTGTAAGATTTTAATAATAATTCTGTGTAAACTAATTCCATTTTCAATATTGTTACGATATTTACCCGATCAAATTCTGTGATATTTTTATGCAGATTTAAGACTTCAACTTTTATTCATTATTTGACGGAGTCATTTCTTTATCTAACTTGTTTTATCTGTGATTATTAAATAAAAATTCTGTGTAAACTGATTTTTATTTTTAATATTGTTACGATATTTACCCGATTAAATTCTGTGATATTTTATGCAGATTTAAGATTTTAGCTTTAATTTATTATTTGTCAGAGTCACTTCTTTATTTAAGTGCGTATGTGAGATTCAAAAAAAATACACAAAAAGAATTAATAATTCTGTGTAAACCGATTCCATTTTCAATATTGTTACGATATTTTATTCAGATTTTAGACTTTAATTTTTATTCACTATTTGACGGAGTCGTTTTTTTATCTAAGAGTATCTGTGAGATTCTAATAATAATTCTGTGTAAACTGATTCCTATTTTCAATATTGTTACGATATTTACCCGATATTTTTATACAGATTTTAGACTTTAACTTTTATTCACTATTTGACGGAGTCGTTTCTTTATCTAAGTGCATATGTTAGGTTCAATTAATAATTCTGTGTAAACTGAATCTATTTTCAATCTTGTTACGATATTTACCCAATATTTTTATTCAGATTTTAGATTTTAATTTTTATTCACTATTTGACAAAGTCCTTTTTTTATCTAAGTGCATCTGTGAGATTTAAATAAAAATTCTGTGTAAACTGATTCTATTTTTAATATTGTTACGATATTTACCCGATTAAATTCTGTGATATTTTTATGCAGATTTAAGACTTTAGCTTTAATTTATTATTTGTCAGAGTCGTTTCTGTAGTTAAGTGCGTATGTGAGATTCAATTAATAATTCTGTGTAAACCGATTCCATTTTCAATATTGTTACGATATTTACCCGATATTTTTATACAGATTTTAGACTTTAATTTTAATTCACTATTTGACGGAGCCGTTTCTTTATCTAAGTGTATCTGTGAGATTCTAATAATAATTCTGTGTAAACTGATTCCATTTTCAATATTGTTACGATATTTACCCGATCATACTGCATGATATTTTTATGCATATTTAAGACTTCAACTATAATTTATTGGTTGACGGAGTCATTTCTTTATTCAGTTGCATCTGTGAGATTTAAATAAAAATTCTGTGAATACTGATTTTATTTTTAATATTGTTACGATATTTACCGGATTAAATTCTGTGATATTTTTATGCAGATTTAAGACTTTAGCTTTAATTTATTATTTGTCAGAGTCGCTTCTGGAGTTAAGTGCGTATGTGAGATTCAATTAATAATTCTGTGTAAACCAATTCCATTTTCAATATTGTTACGATATTTACCCGATATTTTATACAGATTTTAGACTTTAATTTTTATTCACTATTTGACGGAGTCGTTTCTTTATCTAAGAGTATCTGTGAGATTCTAATAATAATTCTGTGTAAACTGATTCCATTTTAAATATTGTTACGATATTAACCCGATATTTTTATACAGATTTTAGACTTTAATTTTTATTTACTATTTGACGGAGTCGTTTCTTTATCTAAGTGTATCTGTGAAATTTAAATAATAATTCTGTGTAAATTGATTCCATTTTCAATATTGTTACGATATTTACCCGATCATACTGCATGATATTTTTATGCATATTTAAGATTTCAACTATAATTTATTGATTGACGGTGTCATTTCTTTATTCAGTTGCATCTGTGAGATTTAAATAAAATTCTGTGAATACTGATTTTATTTTTAATATTGTTACGATATTTACCGGATTAAATTCTGTGATATTTTAATGCAGATTTAAGATTTTAGCTTTAATTCATTATTTGTTGGAGTCTCTTCTTTATTTAAGTGCATATATGACTCAATTAATAATTCTGTGTAAACTGATTCCATTTTCAATTAAGCTATTTACGCTATATTTTTATACAGATTTTAGACTTTAACTTTTATTCACTATTTGACGGAGTCGTTTCTTTATCTAAGTGCATATGTTAGGTTCAATTAATAATTCTGTGTAAACTGAATCTATTTTCAATCTTGTTACGATATTTACCCAATATTTTTATTCAGATTTTAGATTTTAATTTTTATTCACTATTTGACAAAGTCTTTTTTTTATCTAAGTGCATCTGTGAGATTTAAATAAAAATTCTGTGTAAACTGATTCTATTTTTAATATTGTTACGATATTTACCCGATTAAATTCTGTGATATTTTTATGCAGATTTTAGACTTTAGTTTTAATTTATTATTTGTCAGAGTCGTTTCTGTAGTTAAGTGCGTATGTGAGATTTGATTAATAATTCTGTGTAAACCAATTTTAATATTTTAATATTTATTATTCCATTTTTAATATTGTTACGATATTTACCCGATATTTTTATACAGATTTTAGACTTTAATTTTTATTTCACTATTTGACGTGAGTCGTTTCTTTATCTAAGTGTATCTGTGAAATTTAAATAATAATTCTGTGTAAACTGATTCCATTTTCAATATTGTTACGATATTTACCCGATCATACTGCATGATATTTTTATGCATATTTAAGATTTCAACTATAATTTATTGATTGACGGTGTCATTTCTTTATTCAGTTGCATCTGTGAGATTTAAATAAAAATTCTGTGAATACTGATTTTATTTTTAATATTGTTACGATATTTACCGGATTAAATTCTGTGATATTTTTATGCAGATTTACGACTTTAGCTTTAATTTATTATTTGTCAGAGTTGCTTCTGTATTTAAGTGCGTATGTGAGATTCAATTAATAATTCTGTGTAAACCAATTCTATTTTCAATATTGTTACGATATTTACCCGATATTTTATTCAGATTTTAGACTTTAATTTTTATTCACTATTTGACGGAGTCGTTTTATTATCTAAGAGTATCTGTGAGATTTTAATAATAATTCTGTGTAAACTGATTCCATTTTAAATATTGTTACGATATTAACCCGATATTTTTATACAGATTTTAGACTTTAACTTTTATTCACTATTTGACGGAGTCGTTTCTTTATCTAAGTGCATATGTTAGATTCAATTAATAATTCTGTGTAAACTAAATCTATTTTCAATCTTGTTACGATATTTACCCAATATTTTTATTCAGATTTTAGATTTTAATTTTTATTCACTATTTGACAAAGTCTTTTTTTATCTAAGTGCATCTGTGAGATTTAAATAAAAATTCTGTGTAAATTGATTCTATTTTTAATATTGTTACGATATTTACCCGATTAAATTCTGTGATATTTTTATGCAGATTTAAGACTTTAGCTTTAATTTATTATTTGTCAGAGTCGTTTCTGTAGTTAAGTGCGTATGTGAGATTTGATTAATAATTCTGTGTAAACCAATTCCATTTTTAATATTGTTACGATATTTACCCGATATTTTATACAGATTTTAGACTTTAATTTTAATTCACTATTTGACGGAGCCGTTTCTTTATCTAAGAGTATCTGTGAGATTCTAATAATTATTCTGTGTAAACTGATTCCATTTTCAATATTGTTACGATATTTACCCGATATTTTATACAGATTTTAGACTTTAATTTTAATTCACTATTTGACGGAGTCGTTTCTTTATCTAAGAGTATCTGTGAGATTCTAATAATGATTCTGTGTAAACTGATTCCATTTTCAATATTGTTACGATATTTACCCGATATTTTTATACAGATATTAGACTTTAACTTTTATTCACTATTTGACGGAGTCGTTTCTTTATCTAAGTGCATATGTTAGATTCAATTAATAATTCTGTGTAAACTAAATCTATTTTCAATCTTGTTACGATATTTACCCAATATTTTTATTCAGATTTTAGATTTTAATTTTTATTCACTATTTGACAAAGTCCTTTTTTTTTATCTAAGTGCATCTGCGAGATTTAAATAAAAATTCTGTGTAAATTGATTCTATTTTTAATATTGTTATGATATTTACCCGATTAAATTCTGTGATATTTTTATGCAGATTTAAGACTTTAGCTTTAATTTATTATTTGTCAGAGTCGTTTCTGTAGTTAAGTGCGTATGTGAGATTTGATTAATAATTCTGTGTAAACCAATTCCATTTTTAATATTGTTACGATATTTACCCGATATTTTATACAGATTTTAGACTTTAATTTTAATTCACTATTTGACGGAGCCGTTTCTTTATCTAAGAGTATCTGTGAGATTCTAATAATGATTCTGTGTAAACTGATTCCATTTTCAATATTGTTACGATATTTACCCGATATTTTTATACAGATATTAGACTTTAACTTTTATTCACTATTTGACGGAGTCGTTTCTTTATCTAAGTGCATATGTTAGGTTCAATTAATAATTCTGTGTAAACTTAATCTATTTTCAATCTTGTTACAATATTTACTCAATATTTTTATTCAGATTTTAGATTTTAATTTTTATTCACTATTTGACAAAGTCCTTTTTTTATCTAAGTGCATCTGTGAGATTTAAATAAAAATTCTGTGTAAATTGATTATATTTTTAATATTGTTACGATATTTACCCGATTAAATTCTGTGATATTTTTATGCAGATTTAAGATTTTAGCTTTAATTTATTATTTGTCAGAGTCGTTTCTGTAGTTAAGTGCGTATGTGAGATTTGATTAATAATTCTGTGTAAACCAATTCCATTTTAATATTGTTACGATATTTACCCGATATTTTTATACAGATTTTAGACTTTAATTTTAATTCACTATTTGACGGAGCCGTTTCTTTATCTAAGAGTATCTGTGAGATTCTAATAATTATTCTGTGTAAACTGATTCCATTTTCAATATTGTTACGATATTTACCCGATATTTTATACAGATTTTAGACTTTAATTTTAATTCACTATTTGACGGAGCCGTTTCTTTATCTAAGAGTATCTGTGAGATTCTAATAATGATTCTGTGTAAACTGATTCCATTTTCAATATTGTTACGATATTTACCCGATATTTTTATACAGATTTTAGACTTTAACTTTTATTCACTATTTGACGGAGTCGTTTCTTTATCTAAGTGCATATGTTAGATTCAATTAATAATTCTGTGTAAACTAAATCTATTTTCAATCTTGTTACGATATTTACCCAATATTTTTATTCAGATTTTAGATTTTAATTTTTATTCACTATTTGACAAAGTCCTTTTTTTATCTAAGTGCATCTGTGAGATTTAAATAAAAATTCTGTGTAAATTGATTCTATTTTTAATATTGTTACGATATTTACCCGATTAAATTCTGTGATATTTTTATGCAGATTTAAGACTTTAGCTTTAATTTATTATTTGTCAGAGTCGTTTCTGTAGTTAAGTGCGTATGTGAGATTTGATTAATAATTCTGTGTAAACCAATTCCATTTTTAATATTGTTACGATATTTACCCGATATTTTATACAGATTTTAGACTTTAATTTTAATTCACTATTTGACGGAGCCGTTTCTTTATCTAAGAGTATCTGTGAGATTCTAATAATGATTCTGTGTAAACTGATTCCATTTTCAATATTGTTACGATATTTACCCGATATTTTTATACAGATATTAGACTTTAACTTTTATTCACTATTTGACGGAGTCGTTTCTTTATCTAAGTGCATATGTTAGGTTCAATTAATAATTCTGTGTAAACTTAATCTATTTTCAATCTTGTTACGATATTTACCCAATATTTTTATTCAGATTTTAGATTTTAATTTTTATTCACTATTTGACAAAGTCCTTTTTTATCTAAGTGCATCTGTGAGATTTAAATAAAAATTCTGTGTAAATTGATTATATTTTTAATATTGTTACGATATTTACCCGATTAAATTCTGTGATATTTTTATGCAGATTTAAGATTTTAGCTTTAATTTATTATTTGTCAGAGTCGTTTCTGTAGTTAAGTGCGTATGTGAGATTAGATTAATAATTCTGTGTAAACCAATTCCATTTTCAATATTGTTACGATATTTACCCGATCATACTGCATGATATTTTTATGCATATTTAAGACTTCAACTATAATTTATTGGTTGACGGAGTCATTTCTTTATTCAGTTGCATCTGTGAGATTTAAATAAAAATTCTGTGAATACTGATTTTATTTTTAATATTGTTACGATATTTACCGGATTAAATTCTGTGATATTTTTATGCAGATTTAAGACTTTAGCTTTAATTTATTATTTGTCAGAGTCGCTTCTGGAGTGAAGTGCGTATGTGAGATTCAATTAATAATTTTGTCTAAACCAATTCCATTTTTAATATTGTTACGATATTTACCCGATATTTTATACAGATTTTAGACTTTAATTTTAATTCAATATTTGACGGAGCCGTTTTTTTATCTAAGAGTATCTGTGAGATTCTAATAATTATTCTGTGTAAACTGATTCCATTTTCAATATTGTTACGATATTTACCCGATATTTTTATACAGATTTTCGACTTTAACTTTTATTCACTATTTGACGGAGTCGTTTCTTTATCTAAGTGCATATGTTAGATTCAAATAATAATTCTGTGTAAACTAAATCTATTTTCAATCTTGTTACGATATTTACCCAATATTTATATTCAGATTTTAGATTTTAATTTTTATTCACTATTTGACAAATTCTTTTTTTTAACTAAGTGCATCTGTGAGATTTAAATAAAAATTCTGTGCAAACTGATTATATATTTAATATTGTTACGATATTTAGCCGATTAAATTCTGTGTTATTTTTATGCAGATTTAAGACTTTCGCTTTAATTTAGTATTTGTCAGAGTTGCTTTGTAGTTAAGTGCGTATGTGAGATTCAATTAATAATTCTGTGTAAAACAATTCCATTTTTAATATTGTTACGATATTTACCCAATATTTTTATTCAGATTTTAGATTTTAATTTTTATTCACTATTTGACAAAGTCCTTTTTTTATCTAAGTGCATCTGTGAGATTTAAATAAAAATTCTGAGCAAACTGATTGTATTTTTAATATTGTTACGATATTTACCCGATTAAATTCTGTGATATTTTTATGCAGATTTAAGACTTTAGCTTTAATTTATTATTTGTCAGAGTCGCTTCTGTATTTAGGTGCGTATGTGAGATTCAATTAATAATTCTGTGTAAATCAATTCCATTTTCAATATTGTTACGATATTTACCCGATTAAATTCTGTGATATTTTTATGCAGATTTAAGACTTTAGCTTTAATTTATTATTTGTCAGAGTTGCTTCTGTAGTTAAGTGCGTATGTAAAATTCAATTAATAATTCTGTGTAAAACAATTCCATTTTTAATATTGTTACGATATTTACCCGATATTTTATACAGATTTTAGACTTTAATTTTAATTCACTATTTGACGGAGCCGTTTCTTTATCTAAGAGTATCTGTGAGATTCTAATAATGATTCTGTGTAAACTGATTCCATTTTCAATATTGTTACGATATTTACCCGATATTTTTATACAGATTTTAAACTTTAATTTTTATTCACTATTTGACGGAGCCGTTTCTTTATCTAAGAGTATCTGTGAGATTCAATTAATAATTCTGTGTAAACCAATTCCATTTTCAATATTGTTGCGATATTTACCCGATTAAATTCTGTGATATTTTATGCAGATTTAAGATTTTGATTTTAAGTCATTTTATGTTGCAGTCGTTAATGTATTTTATAATTTTGGTGAGAATTTACTTTGTTACGATATTTACCTGATCAAACTCTGTGATATTCGTTTGGCGCAATTTTTTATTAAGTTTATTGTTTCTGTGAGATTTAGGTAAAAAATTTAAATGAACTTGTCCCTATTCTGTGATATTCTTCGGTTGTAATTCATTTTCTGGGTGCGCCGTTGATTGATTTCTAACATATGTGGTTATTCACATTTGTGTGTTACATCTATGATATTTGGACTAACAGAGTATCTGTGATATTTTTATTTAATAAACTGCGACTTGTAATGAAAACAAAGAGCTGCAGTTTGGCGGCTACTAACATATTGTATATTCTGTGAAAATAAATAGTTTCGAAATTTCAAACAATAAGACGCAATACCATCGACCGCTGATTTAACTATAATTAAATTATGTTTAAAAATAAACCGATATTATCAGTTTAGCTCCCACCACGGCGGCCCGATTCTTTTTAATCTTTCATTCAATTTATGTAAGTTGTCTGTTTCGGTGATCACAAAATTTTGATACAATGGTCGGGTGAGTAAATGTTTATTTTTTTTCCTTGTCAATCGATTTTTCCCATTTCAGCATGCTTTTGTTGACCTTAACCGTGGCCTGCTGGCTCGCGCCCGTAACCGAAGCCAAATGTCAGCTTGCACCACCCGATACCCTCCATTGCACCGGCCCGGACGTTAACCCGGAGATATCGCAGTGTGAAGCGTTAAAATGCGATCGCGTCGTCTTCTCTGGCGTCGGTGTCCTTACACTAATTCACCTCCGACACGTGAAATCATTCAAAATCGCTAACGACGACTTGGACGCTCTACCACCACATGTCTTCGATCAACTCGTGTCCCTCGAAGAACTCGTGCTCGAATCTCTAAACGCTCGCATCGTCGATGCGAACGCGTTCGCGAACCTTTCAAAACTTCAAAAGCTCGCGGTAACCAACAATCAAATTTCCAACATTCCGGAGACGGTCTTCGACGAGCTGTCTACGTTAACCCACTTAGATTTTAGTAACAATTCGCTCGCAGAATTACCGCCGAAGGTTTTTAAAAACCTAAACCGGTTGACGCACTTACAACTCCGCAACAACGTCATCAAAGAGCTTCCGGTCGCCGTGTTTCGAAACGTAACCGCCTTACAGAAGCTATCGCTCAACTCCAACAAATTAATCAACCTTCAAGCGGACGTTTTCGAAAAGTTAACCAAACTCGTAGAGCTAAACCTGAACGACAACGTGCTGACGGTGCTGGCGACCGGAGCCTTCAACGGCTTGCGCTCGCTCGAATCTTTAAAACTCGCCGCGAACAACATCGAAAGCTCGACAAGGACGTGCTGCGACCGCTCGAGTCGATCGAACGCGTCGACCTATCGAAGAACAGCATCGCGCAAATCGACCCTGATCTGTTCAAGAACCTGTCGATGCTGAGCTTCATCAATCTCGACGACAATTTCATCACGAACCTCGACGCGGACGTGTTCGAAGGGCTCGCGCGCTTAAAATCGCTCGCGTTGAACAACAACCGCTTGAAGGCGCTGCCCAACGAGCTTTTCGCCGACAACGTCGCCGTCGAGATTTTAAACATCAAAAGCAACACGTTGAATTTTTTGAGCAGCACGGTGTTGCGCGGACTCACGCGACTTGTACGCTTAAATTTGGGACACAACGCGATCACCAACATCGAATTGAACGCGTTCGAAGACGCGAACGGTGTCACCGAGCTGCGACTCAACAACAACCACCTGACGACGCTAAACAAAGACACCTTCAAAGATTTAACGCGTCTCGTCGAAATCGACGTGAGTTTTAACAGAATCGGGCAACTTCCTCGAGGGGTTTTTTACGATCAAGCCGTCGTGATGAGTTTGTACTTGAATTTCAACAACGTGACGGAGGTGGAAGTTGGTGCGTTCGAAGGTCTCGCGACTTTGGAAAAATTAAGTCTCGATAATAATCAGATTGGGCAACTACTACCGGGAGCTTTACGCAACTTAACCAACTTGAGACGCCTCGACTTGCACAACAACAGGTTGGTGACTTTGATGAAAGGGGTGTTTGCGGAGCTCCCGCTACTGGAGCATTTAATTTTGAAGAAGAATTCGATTCGGGCGCTCGAGAACGACGTCTTCGTCGGTTTGAAAAACCTCGTCCTCTTAGACATGTCGCACAACGACCTAGAGGAACTGCCTAGGCGAGCGTTTTTTACTTTAAACGCACTGGAGCGCTTAAGTTTACAAGGTAACAGGCTGAAGCGGGTGCGCGACGACGTCTTCACCGGTTTAAAAGCTCTAGAAGATTTAAGCTTAAAGTCCAACGCAATCGATGAGATCGAAGGCGAAGCCTTCGCCGACCTGACCAACGTCAAAATCTTGACTTTAACAAAAAACAACTTAGTCGAGTTACGGCTAGGTTGGTTTGAAAACTGCTCAAGCCTCCAAGAATTGTCAGCGGAAAGCAACGCGATTTCTTCGTTCGTTGACGAATCGTCGCTGCCGCTTTTAATTGAACTCAACTTAAGACGCAATCAGCTCGTGTCATTAAACACCTCGTCGACGCCTAAGTTGGAGATTTTACGCCTCGACTACAACCTCATCCAAGATCTATCTATCGACCCGTTGGTGCCATTGACCTCGCTACACTTAAGCAACAACAACATAACCTCAATTTTTTTCGCTTTCATCCCTTCGATCCGTACGTTGGATTTGAGCGGCAACGGCATTGAAAAATTGCGTGCAGGAGGTTTCGCGCGCCTTCGCGACTTGCGCTATCTGAATTTGAGCGAAAACAAACTGAAAACGATCGAAGTTGGTGCGTTTAACGGGCTCGAAAGTTTGGTTACGTTAGACTTGAGGAACAATTCGATTGACGCCTTAAATGTAGACGAAATTTCGCGCGTATCTCGCTTAGGTGTGACCGGGAATGCGTTAAACGAGGAGGTGATGAACGCGTTGACGAGAAAGTTTCTTAAAGTATTTTAAGGTTTAGGCGCTACTTAGGTTTAGAATGTTATCGGTTAGCGTACATAGATGTCGCTGACGTTACATTTATTTTTAGTTTGTAACGAAATAATTAGAAATAAATTGCTTGTCTTACCTTCACAAGCTCCATTAATCGACGCTTTGGAATCGTTTGAACCGGAACGGCACATATTGTGCCGCTTTAATAATTTTTCAAAATTTAAACGCCACCATCACTGCGTAACTTACGTACTTTGTTGCCAACTTAAATTTTGGATCTGGCGCTTGTGCCGTTACCAATAGATTTTTCTTTAAAATACAGAGCTACTGAAATTGAAGAACCCAAATCCAAAGTTTTGATTGATTATTATCGTTCTCCGTATTCTCTTCTATAATTCTTTGCTTCATTTCTTCCCGTTCTCTAACATGCACTGAAAGTTCTTCTCTTATCCAAATTTTATCTTTTCTGTAAATTTTCCTTTCCATTATCCTCCCCATTTCCAATAGCAATATACAAGCGCTTTCTCTTCTCAACTGTTTATCTTCCCTTTCACAATTTCTACTCCATCACTCCTTCCTTCTCGCCACCTCATTATGTATTTTTCCTTTTCTCCTGCATCTTCCATTATATTTGTTCACATCTCCTCTTGATCTTCTTCCGTTATCCTTCATGGAGTTTTTCCATCTTCTATTTCTCTATAGGAATCTTTGTTAAGTAAGCTGTAAAACAATTCAAGTGAAGAAGACCAGTTCATGTAACCATGTGCTTGGTTTAACCAATTTTAAATAATGAAACAAAACATTAGGGATATTTGGTAAATAGATTGAAAAATAATTTAAGTAAAGAAAACCAGTTCATGTAACCAGAAAAAATGGATTAAAACGTGGCAATGCAAAGGGTTTGGTTTAACCAATTTTGAGTATAGTCACAATTATAGTTTAATTAACATAAAAAGCCATGAAAAATAAAAACAACATGAAAACAGAATTAATTTACCAGTAAATACCAGATTTTAAAATTTGGTTTCGTATTGTAGGTACAATTTGCCAGTATCAACTTACAATTTATCAAAAGTAGGTAAACCTAACCAAAAACCAAAATAGGTTAAATAAAAAAAAATAAAACTTAGCTATGACATGATTGGCAACAAAACTGACTGTATTAAAAAAAGTTGGTTGTAAAATGCCACGCGATAATATATTGATTAAACTTAGAAAGAAAAAATTGGTTAAGCGTTCTTTTAAGGTTTAAAATTTTATAACTAAGTTTTACCAAAGTAAACTGAAAAAAGTGACAAAATCGTAACAAGGTGACAGTAAAAATACAATTTGTTTAATAAAGTAAATTCTAGAGTGAGCTGTTACTTAATTAGAAACAGAACTTACTGTATTAAAAAAAGTTGATTGTAAAATGCCACGCGATAATACACTGTATAAATTGGTCAAACATTATCTCTTAAGATTTAAAATTTTATAACCAAGTATAACCTAAACAATCTGTATAAAGTGACAAATAGATGACAGTAAAAAAACCAAAGACTTGGTTAATAAAATTGAGTAAATCCTAACCAAAAAATTGTAACCAAAATTGGTTATATAAGAAAAAATGATGACTTACAGTATGCTGTGACATAAGTAGCCACAGAACTGAGTGTATTATAAAAAGTCACGCGATAACAAATTGATTAACTTAGAAACAAAAAATTGGTTAAGAGTTCTGTTATGTTTAAAATGTTATAATCAAGTATAACCAAAACTAACTGTAAATAGTGACAAAATCGTAACAAAAGGATAGTAAAAAAAACTAACAAGTTGGGTAATAAAATTGCGTAAATTCTAACCAAAAAATCGTAACCAAAATTGGTTATATAAGAAAAATCAATAACTTAGTGAAAGCTGTGACATAATTAACAACAGAACTGACTATATTTAAAAATGTTACCACACGTCAACAAATTGTTTAAACTTAGAAACAAAAAAATTGGTTAAGCGTTCTGTTAATTTCAAATTGTTATTTGTACAAGTATAATCAAAGTAAACTGTAAATTGTGACAAAATCATAAATCATAATGAAAAAAATAAACGAATTAGTTTATAAAACTGGGTAAATCCAACCAAAAAATTATAACCAAAATTGGTTAAGCGTTCTTTTAAGGTTTAAAATTTTATAACTAAGTTTTACCAAAGTAAACTGATAAAAGTGACAGAATCGTAATAAGGTGACAGTAAAAAAACAAACAACTTGTTTAATAAAGTAAATTCTAACCAAAAAATTGTAACCATAATTGGTTAAATAAAAAAAATTTTAAACTTAGAGTGAGCTGTTACTTAATTAGAAACAGAACGTACTGTATTAAAAAAAGTTGATTGTAAAATGCCACGCGATAATACACTGTATAAATTGGTCAAACATTCTCTCTTACGATTTAAAATTTTCTAACCAAGTATAACCAAAACAAACTGTATAAAGTGACAAATAGATAACAGTAAAAAATCAAAAGACTTCGTTAATAAAATTGAGTAAATCCTAACCAAAAATTGTAACCAAAATTGGTTATATAAAAAAATTGAAGACTTACAGTAAGCTGTGACATAATTAGCCACAGAACTAAGTGTATTATAAAAAGTCACGCGATAACTAATTGATTAACTTAGAAACAAAAATTGGTTAAAAGTTCTGTTATGTTTAAAATGTTATAATCAAGTATCACCAAAACAAACGGTAAATAGTGACAAAATCGTAACAAAGGAATAGTAAAAAAACAAACAACTTGGGTAATAAAATTGCGTAAATTTTAACCAAAAAATCGTAACCAAAATTGGTTATATAAGAAAAATCAATAACTTAGTGAGAGCTGTGACATAATTAACAACACAACTGACTATATTTAAAAATGTTACCACACGTCAAGAAATTGTTTAAACTTAGAAACAAAAAAATTGGTTAAGCGTTCTGTTAATTTCAAATTGTTATTTGTACAAGAATAATCAAAGTAAACTGTAAATTGTGACAAAATCATAAATCATAATGAAAAAAATAAACGAATTAGTTTATAAAACTGGGTAAATCCAACCAAAAAATTATAACCAAAATTGGTTAAACAAGAAAAATTTGTAAGATAGGGTAACGCATGATATAATCAGTAATAAAAGTAATTGTATAAAAGAAGTTGAATGTAACCCCCAACAACTAATTGGTTACATTTACAAACAAAATTAGTTAAGAATTGTGTTAAAATTTAAAACCAAAATTGGTTAAAAATAACAAGCATTGTAGGTTATGTGACAATTTAATTAAATGTACAGTTTAAGGTTAAAAATTAATTTATTGCGACGTCGGCGCAATTTCTGAATGTCTCTGAGGTCCGCATCCTAAACAAGAAGTTCCGTCGTCATCGACTCCCCAGCTATTACCTAAAACGAAACTGTGTTCGTCTCGCCTGCTAGATTGTATTCTTAATAAACGCACCCGTTCTGTAGTTCCACCTAAAGACGCAATGCTCACATTTGAATCCTTCAGGCAACTGGAGTTGATATGTAAAATTGCCGTTTCCTGGCGCAATCGCCACCTTGTCGCTGCCGTCTAGGAACAACACCGGTTGAAAACAATCCTCCTCCTCCGGCAGAGACGAGTCAACCAAATGACATAAACTAAAAAAAATGCGCTCAACAAAAGCATTTAAAAATGACCCCCCCTCCTCACCTGAAAGAAAAGCTTCCACGATGATTCTGCGTGAGCAACACAGTGATGTTAATAACGGATCTCGCTAGATAGCGCTCGACAATCACTCCTTCACCATAAAGCCCAGTGTTTTCGTTTTCGCGCGGGACCGAATCTGCGTAGTTATCGCCGCAAACTCCACACTTACCGGCATTCAGCACCCACTGCGCCTAAACACAAGATTTAAAAAAATCAAGCAACTCAAAATCCTCACCGAAAACCCTCCGCAGAACAACCCCATGTCGCTATAGTTGGGAGGCGCAGTTGCGTTGTATCTCCAACGCGAGCCTCTGCTAACCGGCTCCAGCATCATACCGTGACCGGAAACCTCGCCGCCCAACGCCAAAGCCACCAAAACCCAAATGAAACCCATCGTCACTTTTTTTGTTGCTTTTCAGCTTTTTATATGCGTGTTATACTTAATCTAATCTGTTAATTTTGAAAACTGGGAAATTGCCGCAACACGGCACTAACGTGTTTCGATTAAACGAAGTAGGCCACGAAAACAAAAAGGTAACGCAATGGATTTCAAGATTCTACGCAATACAAAAAATACACAGCTCAATCTAAGTTGGCTTTGAAATTTTGAACTAATTAAGGACGACGCATAACCTACTTTGATTTAAAAAAATATTCCTCTAATTCACAAAAAGCTAAGTTGGCTTTGGAACTATAAAAACAAACGAATAGACATCCAGGTAAATTTTGTTTGGCCTATGACAATTTTATATTTTCTAGAAAATAAATGTATACGTTTCTAGATTTTTCTAGGAAAGAAACAAACTTATGAATTTATAAAACGTTTAAAAGTTTACGCACGGTTACCTAAAACTTTAAATACTCAGAATGTTCTAG